>CAHIKZ030000841.1:472500-527500 GCA_903632075.3 Acanthosepion pharaonis | reverse complement strand
TCCCACATCAAACTCGGTATTGTGCTACATAGTACCTCGTGGGTGGGGGCTGGTAAATATCGACTAGCTGGAATCTTTTCCAGCTATGCTCATCGAACTCTCTGACTCCGGACAGAGAGGATCCCCAGACGAGGCCATGTCAAAGGGTATAGTCTCTTCTCGGGAAACAGCTACCCGACCCCACTTTTATACGGTGTCTATGGAGACATTTTGACCGAGTGTACGGGCTCGGATTATCCCACATTAAACTCGGCCTCGTGCCACATCCTATCCTCGTGGAGAGGCTGATAAATATCGACTAGCTCGGATCTGCTACTCAGGGCAGAGAGGAACCCGGACGAGGCTGTGCTGAAGAGCAAAGTCTCGTCCGGTGAGGTAGGCAGACCCGAATCCGTTTATGAGGGGGTTACAGTGAATTTTTGGCCGAGCGTACAGGCTCGGATTGCCTCACATTAATCCTGGCTTTGTGCCACATCCTACTCCGTGGGGAGGTTGGTAAATATTACTAGCTGGGATCTGTTGAGTACGACTCAGACT
Organism: Acanthosepion pharaonis; assembly: GCA_903632075.3. NCBI lineage: Eukaryota > Metazoa > Mollusca > Cephalopoda > Sepiida > Sepiidae > Acanthosepion > Acanthosepion pharaonis. The sequence continues at coordinate 526,963 of CAHIKZ030000841.1, read as the reverse complement.
TACACGAGAACTACCGACCTTCCATTAATTACTGGATTGACTTGAGACGACCTTATGGATGACAGTTACCTTTTTTCTTATTGTACTGTTTTTTTTTTACAATAAACCTTTACTTATATTATCCACCTTGTTTTTCAAGTATATATTCATATTATCACGGAATATAACAGACACTTACATGAGAGCCATATAGGTTGGCTCCATCGTCTGAGTTTAATAATTAGTAAGTTTCATTCCTTTTTTTCGTTTAATTAACTAGTCTAAGATGCGATATAAATCATTAGTACACGGCCTTCAATTTGAGAGGGAATTAGCTAAAATTTAATATCCTGCAGCCTTACGTGTACTATTAACCAGCAAGTAATATGCACAATATGTAGCGTTGCCGCTTAGACGAGAGACCAGGTTTGTTTCGAGGATGCAACTGCTGCCAATCGAACTCTTGTGACTTAATGCAAGGAAAACAATTGTTCGGTCGAATCGTTATACTCGAAATAAAACCATGAGACGAGATTGCAGCAGTCGGCAAATTTAATTCTGTTGCAACTTTAATCTCGTAAGGGCCTGCAATAGGCGAGCGAGGAATGAGGCGTGCTGATGGGGGCGAACTGTCTAATCTTCGTGTACCCTTCTTTTTTGCGTCGCGGGCGAACGGCCTTCTGTGTCTTAGGCTGATTATAGAGAACAAGCGCTCTTTGTCCTGCCAAATTTCGTCGAAAAAAGCCATTCATCATGTCCGCTCCCCGCAGCTGACCCTCTTTGTCTGCATCGTTTGATCTGTTTCTTGTGAGGTCCGCTTCACTCAGCTGATCGCTTCACTCGTCAAAACGATTTCTGTAATATCCTGCAGATGTCTCCTGAAAAAGATATTAGCTGACAACTGACATCGCTACAAGTATTGTTTTAAAGAATCTTTATGCGAATTCATGGGTTAATCTCGTTATTATTACAGTGCTATTCGTTAAAAGTGACTCACCTGATTTTTTTTACTAAATGTTCTCTTCTCCGATGAATTGATAGTTGAGCTAAATTCAAAGGATAAGCGATCTAAAATCCGAAGAAGAAGCCTTGAAAGCTCTTTGAATTTAGCAGTAAGTACTGTCAAGCATCCATTCAGTATAATGTTCTGGGGATGCTTTTCTTTTTATGGAACTGGTTTCTTAAAACCTATTGAAAAGACCTTCAGGAGCGAACAGTACAAGAGAATCTTAGAGTCTTGTCTGCTCCCTTCTCCTGAAAGGGTGCAAATCGACCCCACCAAGCTCATTTTTTATGCAGGATAATGCTCCCTGTCACAAATCAAAATTGATGGAGGAATACTTTGATGAGAAGCAGGTGAGTGTCATGACATGGCAGCCCCAATCTCCTGACCTTAACCCCATAGAAAACTTATGGAGTATGTTGCTCAGCTGCTTTCTCGAGAGCCTGTACTTTATAATGCTCCATAAGTTTTTATAATGCTCCATTACGCCTTGCCAATACCTATTAAATAATCGCGTGGAAAAAGTGGAAAAGAAACTACTTTATTTCGGTGAGTAATCTTTTAAGTACCCCCCCCAAGCAAAGCGGGATACCACTAGCACATAAGGGGTTACAGAAAGTGGGAGCAAGAGTAAAGAGGCGTGATAGAGGAAAGGATGAAGAGAAGGACAGGGAATAGGCGAGAGGAAAAAAATCATTCAGGCTTTCAGTAATGATTTCAACATTAATACAATGGCTTCCATCGTCAAAGTTCATTCAAGGACTATCAAAAGAACGGTGAATAAATTTAAAACAGACGGAACAGTAGAGATGAAAACCGAATCAGGAGGTCACAACAGGAAAAGGGATCATTATTTCATTTTTGAGCTAAAGAGATCAATTAGAAAAGATCCAACTCAATCTATAAGTCGTTTGACTTTATCAAGGCAAGTGATGGTAATCAAAAGCGAAATGATGTGTATTTACATGACATTAAAAAAAGACTTCCAATTGTGTATTTTATTCAATTTGTCTTTTCTGCAGCTATATTCTAAGAACTTTAACACATTGTCGACATGGAAAACAAAAGGACGTCCCAGCATTTAAAAAAAAAACCTTTGAACGATATAATTTCAATTTGATTCAAGCATACAATAGATATCAAATATATATATATATATATATATATATATATATATATATATAGAGAGAGAGAGAGAGAGAGAGAGAGAGATAGATAGATAGATAGATAGATAGATAGATAGATAGATAGAGAATGAGAGAGAGAGAGAGAAAATAGAGAAAGTATAAAAGTAAGAGTGGAAAAGAAAAGGCGGGAAAGAGAATGAAAAAGAAACAGACGAATTATTAGCGAGAGCGTAAAACGCCGAGTAATGCTTTGATCCTAAAACCGATAGTATTGCTCTCTCTCTCCCTCACTTTCTCTCTCACTCTCCCTATCTCTCTCTCTCTCTCTCTCACTATCTCTACCTGTCTCTCTCTCCATTCTCTCCGACATTCCTGTTTTTTAGATATTCCCTTCTTGCCTCCTCCGACCCGAACATTCACCAGATATTTAAGATAATTTACACCGAAAATATCTGCTCGCTTACTTTCTCTCTCTTTTTTCCCCCACCTCTCCACCCGCGACTGGTACACAAAAACAAATGATGGACAATATATCTGAGTCCCCCAAATTGTCTTCCCGGAGTCAAAAAAACAAAAAAAAAAACGCAAGGGTTTCGTTAGATGATTTTAAACAGGACGATGTGAGACGGGATTTTGCGGCTGGTTGATTTCCGTCGTAAGAAGTAAAGAAAAAGTAGTGAGATAATGGCTCGTTTCGCTTTTCGCTTTCTCGATGAAATGTAAGAAAAAAATGGCGACATAATTAAAGAAAACATTATGAAAAGAATCCGGATTTTTTACTGGAATTCTTTTCTGCCACACAAGTTGAAACAGTGATTAGAAACATGAAATATGGTCTTTGGAAGATTCTTCGACGAAAGTGAAATATTATCTTTGTTTTTTATAATTACATAAGAAAAAAAGAAAGAAAGAAACTCATCGTAATTTATTTAAAAATCGTGACTGTACGAAATATTTAAATAGGGAGGAAAATGATGGAGTACCCAATGGGACCCTAAAGAGCAATGGCTTTCGAGGTCTGTATTCATCAACATGCTTGATAAACCATTTAAACATTTTTTTTCGTAACTGATAATGCTATTCTCCGCAGATGGTGATGGAGTCTCTCTCACTCTCATTCTCCCCTTCTGTCCCATTACCGCCCCCTCTCTCCTCTTTTTTCTCTCCCCTCCTCCTTCTCCCCTTCTCGCCCCCTCTCTCTGTATGTATATATGGTAAAAATATAGTTCTATCGAATGCTATATTTGTTTGTAAAAGTGCTCAATATCTGGGAAAGGACTGTATTCATCAACATGCACAAGTTAAGCACATTTTGGGAAAAACGCTTGATTCCATTGGTGAAGTTGAATTAAAAAGAATAAAAACTCGTAATTCCAACGGATAATTTATTGTTAAAATAGATATATTTCGGAAAGCTTTTGCAATCTTTGATCACTGTTGAAAAATAAATGAAACAGAAGGTCATGAAGTAGACTTCGACCAACCTGATATTAAAATTGACCAACCAACACAAATTCAACCAAAAGACGAGTAGCTGAACAAATGATAATAGCAAGTACCAAAAATATCTGTAATAGAATTGATGCTGCACAGATTTACCCAGCATGGAATTTCCTACTTCAATAGAAAATACGAAAAAAACTAGTATTTTGTTTTTCTACTCTGACGCTTTCAGTTTACTCATGTCTTGCGAACTCATTTCGATCGATTTTTTTTTATTAAATTTGAATTTATAACGTATACAATGTAGCTGAGTTAGTGTTTGATTTATTTCTCAAGAGTGATCAAGTATTGCAAAAGCTTTCCGAAATATATTTGTATTTAACAATAAATTATCTGTTGGATTTACAAGGTTTTATTCTTTTTAATTTAAGCTATAATTTAGAATTCTATGCGATTTTTAATATGACAGGCAAAGTGCTTTTCACAACATTAAAAAAAACATTTTTCGACATGTCTTTATTCCTTATCAATTATACATTAAAAAATAGATTGAATATTATACAGAGAGAAATTCAGATCGAAATTCAGATAATGATATGTCCGTAGATAGTGGTAGTCTTCCTCTCTCTCCACTTCCTTTCTTTCTTTCTTTCTTTCTATATATATATATATGAAGAAATATAGTCTTAATTTATATAGTCTATATTTATGGGATAAAGTGCTCAATATCAGAGACAGAGCGTGTGTAAATATAAAAGTGAATATTGAAGTCAACACTCAGAGGCGACAGGCTGTTTCGTGTGGCCTGACGATTGTGTCTATCATGAAACAGCCTGTCGCCTCTAAGTGTTAACTTCTATCTTCATATATATATATATATATATATATATATATATATATATATATATATATATATATATATATATATATCCTTACCTGATTTTCTCCACAATATCACTTGCAAGCATACATGTGTAAAACGAAAGGCATCATCCACTGCTAACCCTCATTTATCGTTCACAATAGGACAGTCCACTATATATATATATATATATATATATATATATATATATATATATATATATATATATATATTGTGTATTTAGGCAGCAATTTCTCTTATACATGTTTCATTAAAGACGATAGCCAAGGTACTGCGATTAAGTTTTTATTTAATTTTTCTTGTGTTCGAACACGTGTTTTCTTTTCTGGACTCAAACTATCCAAAAGTTAAGCATATCCGAGCGCTTTCGGCTATTCGTTTAGCCACTATCGAGGCTGATATTTATTTTTATTTTTTATTTTATTTTGTAGTTTTTTTTGTATGCGTCTGAAATTATATGAATGTTTTAGATTCCGAACACAGTCAGCTAAGCTCATAGTTAATATTACTGAATTTTGGCTTTTCTTTTTTTATTATTAGGGCTTCCATTATTTTTAATCATTTATATTTGTGGATGAGGCTATTGTACTTGTATTTTCTATTAGTATGTTTCGGAAAGAGTCTGGGAGGTTTTTGCATGTGTTTAAATGAGTCCTAATGGATCTGGGGTCAGGTATGTATAACGTAAGTTGTTTAGATAGGCATGTAGTGTGAACAATGTAATTATTTATGAGTTTGGCTTTATCAGGAACACAGTTCCTGAAGGGGCATTTGAGGTCGTAAATAATGTTGGTTCTTTTTAGATTTTATTTTTCAGATGTGTTGTTATTTTTGTTGATAGTTTAGGTGTTTTGTAATAGATAATTAATTTTATTTTTTTTGTTCAGGTCGACAGGGCTTGTGTGTTTCTTTATGATATTTCTAAGAGAAAATTCGTTTTGATTATATTGACGTGTATTTGGGTTTTATAGAAGATGTTAAGTTCATTGTTTTATCTGTATGTTCAGTATCGTTATTAGTTACCTTAGAAGAAATAGTCCAATCTGGTGGTCGATGAGGTAGTTAGGAAAACCGTTGTTAACTAGTGTCTGTTTTGCATTATTGAGTTCTTTAAGGAAATGTGAACGAGAGGATGAATTCTCGTGTACTCTCTTTAGGAAATTTTTTTTTATAACTGCTATTTTATATCTAAGTGGACATTCACTCTTAAATTTAAGGTGGTAAGAGTTTCTGCCAGTTTTTTGCATAATTAAATGGTGAATGTGTTATTTAAACTACTGTAGAAGGAAAAAAGAAGAAAATATTTAAACAACAAATATTTAAAACAATAAAATGGCAAAACATTTACGTACAAAGAATAGAGTTGCGTAACAAGCAAATGAAGGAAACCAAACTATATATATATATATATATATATAGAGAGAGAGAGAGAGAGAGAAAGAGAGAGAGAGAGATAATGAATAGACAGGTAACGTAATCAAACTTTGTTTCATGTCTTTGTTTTGAGATTAGTTATGGTCGTTTATTTAGTTTGGTTTGGTTTGGTTTGTTTTTTGGCAATGTTTTTTTTTTTTTTTTTTATGGCAATATTTTTTAAAAAATGTATTTGCTGGTAATTTTTTTTTTTTTTTTCAAAAAAGCATTGCCGGTAATATTTTTTTTTGTCAAAAATATATTGCTAATAATATGGTTTTTCCCAAAATGTATTGCTGGCAATATTTTTTTCTAAAAATGTATTGCTGATATTAAAACCTATTTTTACATTTTCATAGTGTTTTGACCTCATTTTGGGGATTAACTATTAGCCCATAGCCGGAGCCTTAAGAGGTGGCACAACCCCGGGTGAGGGTGAACCTGGGAACACCAGCAATTAAGAGGTGGTTCTACGCTCCTCAAAGCCTCCTGATCAGAGACTTTGCTGCCGGATGTAGTTTATCGTCATACCCAGGACGCCTCATTGGGTTGGGATTTGTTATACAGCACTGTAGAGGTGAAGTCGTCGTATTCTGAAGCCATTCTCATGGATAATCTATGAAAAGACACATAAAAACAAGTACAAGTAATAATAATTAGAAACAACAAATAATTTCGTACACAATAATAAATAATAATAAGTAAATAGCAAAAAAACACTATAAAATGTCAACAAATAATTACATTAGGACCACAATTATTCCTATTCAATACCTTCTGGAATATTTTGAAATTTAACCGTTACCATCTAAACATTTAGGTTAATACAACAGACCTTGCTACCCATAATGCACTATTGGACAGCATATATAAATAGTCGGGCCAAAACACAAGACACATGGCCTGAAGATTGCGTTCATCATTTTGAAAAAAATTATTAAAGCGGTTAGCTTCTTCGCTTGTAGATTGTTGAAGTCACAAGAATTAATTTTTGAAAAGTTAAAACAAACCTCTGAGACGTCAACTTATTCGGAATATTTATTGTAAAAATACTGAATCGAAAAGAATGAAAGCGTAACAGATGTTTACCGAGAATTTGTGGCCGAACCGGGCCGTGACTGTCAGGAAATTAAATGTTTTTTTTAAAGGAGACGTTTTCAGCTTCTCTGCTCGCTTGTATTAAGCGAGTTGTGGTGCTTTTATAGGCCTTAATACGTGCCGGGTTGATGCAGGTTTTGCAATGAATGGTATTCAGGTTTTGCAATGAATGGTATTCACGAAATGGCTTTTATTTCTGCTGTTTATTCAATTTTTATGCTACGAATTGGTCGATTTTTTCATTCGGCATCTGTGAACACATCTATCTATCAATGTCATATAGTGTTCATTATCCTTTCATTCGGTGTGTGTTCATTATCTATCTAATTCTATTCCTATCTATCTCAGTATGTTCCTATCTATCTATCTATCTATCTATCTATCTATCTATCTATCTATCTATCTATCTATCTCAGTCTTTTTACTATCTATCTATCAATCTATTTCAGTTTTTTCCATCTATCTATCTATCTATCTATCTATCTATCTATCTATCTATCTATCTATCTATCTCAGTCTTTTTACTATCTATCTATCTATCTATCTATCTATCTATCTATCTATCTATCTATCTATCTCAGTCTTTTCCCTATCTATCTATCTATCTATCTATCTATCTATCTATCTATCTATCTCAGACTTTTTACTATCTATCTATCTATCTATCTATCTATCTATCTATCTATCTATCTATCTATCTATTTCAGTCTTTTCCCCATCTATCTATCTATCTATCTATCTATCTATCTATCTATCTATCTATCTATCTCAGTCTCAGTCTTTTTACTATCTATCTATCTATCTATCTATCTATCTATCTATCTATCTATTTCAGTCTTTTCCCTATCTATCTATCTATCTATCTATCTATCTATCTATCTATCTATCTATCTATCTATCTATCTATCTATCTCAGTCTTTTTTACTATCTATCTATCTATTTCAGTCTTTTCCCCATCTATCTATCTATCTATCTATCTATCTATCTATCTATCTATCTATCTATCTATCTCAGTCTTTTTACTATCTATCTATCTATCTATCTATCTATCTATCTATCTATCTATCTATTTCAGTCTTTTCCCTATCTATCTATCTATCTATCTATCTATCTATCTATCTATCTATCTATCTATCTATCTATCTCAGTCTTTTTACTATCTATCTATCTATCTCAGTTCCTCACTCTTTGTCTAATTAATTATTACAGTCAGTTAATGTCTCTGTCTTAGCCTTTTGATATCTATCTATTTCTCACTCTCTGGATTTGTCTTTTCATCTCTCTCTCTCTCTCTCTCTCTCTCTATATATATATATATATATATATATATATATATATATATATATGGATTGAATTGTTTATTCAATTTTTTCAACCATTTTAGCCACAGAGGAACGATCGGGTAGCAAGGTTTAAAGGCAGTAAAAATTCGACCTTGCTAACCGAACGCTCCTCTGTGGCCCAATCGGTTAAAGCACGTCAGGCTATATGACGGTTCCGTATAGGATACTGGTTCGAATCCTGTCGGAGAACGAATATTTTCTATGAAAATTTCTCGGACATTCAGGCCGGTAAATGTTGTTTAATACTGTTTATTATAAACAGAGCATTTACTTAAATATTTGTATCTATAAAAAGAATATATAGTAAGGACACACTCTACCACACAAAGTCACTAGGAAATCGCAAGAAAAAATAGAACCAGCTTAAACAAAATCTCAGAACAATGCGCGGAGAAATTAGAGAGCATCACCTTTCGTGAACAAAAGACAATAGCTCCTTTCAAAGTTCAAACACGAAAACGAATTCCTGTTTCGGGACCCACAGCCACAGCATGTTTTTTTTTTTTTTTAAAAAAAAAACTATAAAAAATCCCACATCTCCAAATCTAAGAAACTTTATTTCAAACATTAACCGACAAATAACGTATATACTTGTGTATAAGCCGATTTTATTAATAGAGCGATATCTGATTTTTTTGCAATATTTTTTAAAACTCCAGAAAAAAAAAAAATTAGTACAGTGTACCCCGTGAAATTCCTGATTGTTAATCTCTTCAAAAGTATCGCCTGTATATAATGCAACCCTCTATTTTTGTCATAAGATGTTGCACTGTACACAGTTATATATGTCAAATATACAAAAGAAATAAATAACATATATGAATATTGTGGTATCCGTCAGTTTTGAGAGACCCGGTGGATCTGAGCCCTCAAAATTATGGCTCAGCTGCTGATAGCGGCACAGCATCTGATATGTCTGTACAGGCTCACATGAAAGTGTTAGTCTGGATTTCAACCAATGCATGTGAAAACGCTCTTCCCCGCTGTTTTCATGTCATATCGCTGTTTTCATGTCTTTCACCCTGAACACGCTTTACTCCGGTCCTCTTGCCTGTATATCAGGGGTTCTTAACCGGGGGTATCCATAACCCTTGGGGGCATGGGAAACAAATGCTGGGGGTATGGGTCTCGACTTATGGGTACTGGTATTCCCCTCCCTGTGTTGTGTTTGACAATTTTTCGTTTTTCTTTTCACAGATTTGGTGCAAAATGTCGTCTGTCAAAAAAAGATTAGTAAAAGTCTATTTTATGTAGTCGAGTTACTAAAAAAAAGCCAAAAAAACTTGCACATTTATGTTCTCTTCCTTTTTCTTGTGTAATAAAACTGAATTATAACTTTATTTTGCTTTCAGTAAAAAAAAATAATAAAGTTACCAATGCTTATGGTTTTTTTCATGTTCTATTCCTAGAAATTCATATCTAAAGTACAGTAAATTCAAGCGATTGAAATATTTGGAAGACATACTGGCAAATAATAGGATTGGTGATAATTATTTCGACAGTCAAGTGAAGAGAGTATGGAACTATATTGGACAATCCATTGGGGGTCTGGAATCATCAAAATGTTAAGAATCCTTTCTGTATATAATGCGACCCTTTGTTGCACTATACACGATTATATATGGTAAATATACAAAAGAAATAAATAACTTTAGTTTAAATGAGTTGCTCAGACGTCGTTCGTACAATTGAAGATAGCACGAGTCCAACCCGCCGTTCTTGCTTTCTGCACGCTTCAAAACGCAAACCCGTCTTTCATATATTTATTTTGTAAAAATATAAAATTGTGGCACAAGGCCAAAAGGGGGAGTGAGAAGAAGGCTGGTCTTTCACTATCTATCTTATTCCTAGTTAATCACAGTCATGATCCATTCATTCATTACAATTACACATTCACCACAAGAACTCATCCATCACCTTTCAATCCTGCACATACCACAATACCACATATTCACAAGGGTCCTACAAAACAACGCATGAATTAAAAATTTGTAATATTCGTATATATATATATATATATATATATATATATATATATATATATATATATATAAAAATTTAATGAAACATGAAATGCTGGGGAGGGATATGAACCCTGACAGGAAACTCAAAATGTCAGTTAAAGACAAAACGAAAACAAAATAATGTTAGTAGGAACCGTCCACCCCTCAAAATAATAAGAGCGGCCGCTATATTATATCGATAGATAGAATCAAGAAGCACAGTCACTATTGGAATGGGGAGGGAAAAATAAATGACGGAATAGGAAAATCAAAAGCTGACTCAGCCGAGATGAAAAAAGGGGACAAAAACAAACTGGGGAGATTGGGAATCTCAACCCGTCTTTCATTCTCACCGCTTCAGCCAACACTGCGGTCGACCAACCAATCAGCGTTCTATTCTCAGTTACCCAGGTAAATAGCCTCCTCCAGTTCGACCAATCAGCACACGACTTGCTACTGGTCGAAGCATGCCAAACTCTACAAAAAACCCTTGTTACCGCACATACTGCTGCAATTGCTTGACGGGAAATGCCATTTTCAAGGAGCAAAATTACCGATGCCACATGCTGCATGTTGAGATAAGGCTCTTATTTCCCTTTGCACCAGATACAAGCCACTCTGGCTCGCTTGCCTCTACGGGACTGTTCACCACAATCACGTATATAAATATTGTGGCATCTGTTAATTTCAAGAGATCCCATGGATCTCGGCCCTTGAACACGCTTTCGCCTGAACACGCTTCACTCCGGCGCGATGAATTGGATTCTTCACAACAGCAATGCGCCCTGTCACCGATCTGTTCTTACTCCTGATTTTCTAACCAAAAAAACGACATTGTATTCGCCATACTTAGCACCTGCGGACACCCACCACATTTGTAAATGCAGCTCAAAGGGTCGCCGTTTGAAAACTCTTGCCGATATCCAGAGCGTATCAAAGAAGGTCCTAGACTGGCTGACAGAAAACGACTTCCAGTCCAGATTCCAAAAAGTGGCAGGTACGCTGGGACCAGTCTGATGCTGCGCAAAATGACTATTTCGAAGGAGATGACCTTAAAACGTAGGTAAATATGTTAGATTTTTTTAAAACATAACATGTCCGGAAATTCTTTTTTAACCACCAATTAGTTAATTTAAACATCAACAGAAAAAGTAAGCGCAAAAATAATTGATTAAATTAATCTACTTTTTTCTTATCAAAAACTCCATCGAGGATAAATTAAAAAAATAGATGCTGTTAAAAAAGAACATAAAATACAACCGTTAGTAACATAGTAACGCCACTATGTTTAAATGCAGTCTATATTAAGACCAATCAGCCCTTCCTTTTGTTTATACAGGGAAGGCTACTTAGATTTAATAAAAAAAAGGCAGAGAGTCGACAAGCAGAGTAACGATTAGTCATTGACTTTTCCTTCTCAGTAAGAGGGTTTAAATAGTCTTAGACCAATTTCATCTTGTGAGGGTGTTCAGCTACTCCACAACAACAGGCTCATCCGATTTATGAAACTAGAAAAATAAATAATATAAATAATCCTAATAAAACAATACACATATATTTATGTAGCAACTCATTCACGACTACAAAAGGATCTATTTAAAGCTGAAAAGAATTTATCTCGACTTAATACACTTCAGTAAGTAACTGACACCTCTACCTTTACAAGAGCTAGATCAGGCCGAAAAATGGAGTCTTCTTCTTTTTATGTACCGTGTCCGTTCAGGGCGTAGGCGATTATGTCTCTCCACTTCTCCCTATCCCTTGTAGCTCTGAATATGTTTCGTCCCTGTACCACCTCCTCAGACCACGTTCTGTCATTCACTTGCTCAAGCCCGCCAGGTATGCCATGCGTTGCTATCCATTGTCTCTCTTTCCCTCTATTCGACCCGTGAGTATCAAATTCTCCAGGCTCTCATTATGTGTCGCAGAAACTTCACCTTCTTCTTCCTGATGTTAAGTATAAGCCTCTTCCTTGTTTGTAACCTCTCTAAGACATCCTTGTTGCTCACACGCTCGGTCTATGATATCCTCAGCATCCTTCTGTAGAACCATATCGCCGAAGCCTCGGGTCTCTTCTTCATCTTTGAGGAGACCGTCCAACATTCGCTGCCGTAAAGAAGGACAGACGTCACGTAACAGCTCAGTACTCTTTTCTTTGTTCCCAAAGAAATCATTCTGTCTTGCAATACTTTTCCCAGCTTTTGGAATGCGTCCTTGGCCATCCCTATGCGTCTTCGGATCTCAGTGTCGCATCAACCGTTAAGACTTCCCAGATATTCAAACTTCCGACCTGCTTGATTTTCGCATCCCCGATCTGCAAATTGCATTTCGGGATCATCCTTTTACTGATGACCACGCATTATGTCTCCTTGTAGTTAATGCTTGGTCCTTTCTTCTTTCTCTCCCTAGTACTGATGCTATATATGGGCATGCGCTGCCCAGTTTTCACTTTCCAGTCCCAATAGTGCCCAAAAGCGTTTGCGCATGCTTGTGATTGACGAATTGTTTCCTACCTAACAACCCGTTTCCCACAGACTAAACATCGGATCCTCTCGCAGATCTATCAATATTTCCATAGAAGGCGCCCAGACAGACTACATACTTTAGTTCCATCATTTCTAACCTTTACGGCTAAGACTCGCCACTCCTTACAGGTCGGAGAGAACCACCGTCATTCCTTTTGTATTCCATTGGTGAGATGGAAGTTCCACTCGAGCAGTTTCTTCCACGAATCGCTGTTTAATGGAACCAACTCCCAAGATTATACTTCCCCGATTGCTAAAATCTTAACCCGTTCGGGAAGGTTACATTCAATAATTCGAAAACCAAACTAGTGACGTTCCGTTCGAGTAAACTCTTTTCGGCGATGTTAGTTCGAGAACCGAAATTTTGTTCGATAACCGGGGTATTTTCATCTCGAATTTTCTGTTCAAAAACAGATTCGTTTGACATGTGAGACGTTCGATAACCGAGGCTGCACTGTAAAAGAATATATGAACGCAGAAATGGGACTTTTATAAAACAATACCCTCAGCGCATTAGTCGTTCGCCATTTTAAGATATTAAATGAAAGCGTTGTATAAGAATAAGTTTCGTTGCCGACACTGTGGTTTGAAGATCGCCAGTGAGTAACATGGGCGATTCCATTATTAAATAGATCACGTGATCATAAAAGGAACTGAATAAATACGAAGTAGCGTAAGTTTCACTGATCACTCTTTCCCTTTTGTTCAGTTAACTGATGTTTCTGTCGCATTTATTAGTTTGTGAGGGGGTTCTTATTGCTAATACTATTTTATTTATTTTCTTGCATATAGTTTTTTATACACATTTGTAAATATTATTGGGTTTGTTAGATTTTTACATTGTTATTTTATTCCCCTCCCCCAACACACAATTTTACATACGTGGATTAGTTAGGACTTCATAAAGACTTTAATGTACCATGATGGCTGTAGTAAGAATGATAAATAAGAATGCATTGTTTGTGTGGAAGGAATATATTGTTCGTATATTTGGGTCCGTGTTTGTGGCTAGCTAAGTATAAAGTTAAGACAGAAGACCAGCATCCTTTTCCCCATTTCCCTTTTTGGCCTTCTGCCACATTTGTACAATAAATATTATCCGTATTACTCCTTTATCACTGCACGAATCACTGTTCACTCATCTTGTCTATCCACTGTTGCTATACGTTCTCCTTAGATCATTATACTATTTGGCAATTACAACTTGAACAAGTATTACTAGTGCGAATATATTGGAATATGGCCGAGTGGTTAGAACGTTCGCAGTGTGACCATGAGACCTGGGTTAAGATTTCACCACGGTCGATTTGTCAAATTCGTTATCGGACTGGATCGGGTTTGATCCCAGCGTGCGGCATATTTGGAACCATAACACGGGTTGACTCAAGCCTTATGAATAAAATTGGGCAGATTGAAGTCATCGTGGCCGAGGGTTTGAGAGTGCTCGCCTTGTTCAAATTGTTGATCACGTTAGATAACACGCCCTTTACCAGAAACTGTAACTAAGGTCTGTTCAGCAGTATAAGAAATAGGTGGGCTCTGTGGGTGTTGAATAAACACAAATGCGTCTGAGCACTGCAATAGGGATTGGCTAACGGCCCTATCAGATTCGTATCCTCGAATGCGAATGGCCAGCTATATGCATACATATTGGAAGGCGTTAGTACTAATAGTATTGGCGTCTACGAAAGTGATAACGAGCTTCCTTTGACATCACAAAAGCGACAAGCAAAGCCGTTGAACATCACAAAAGAAAGAAACCAATTATAAATCATGTCCGTAAGTAAGCTAAAGACATAGATTTAGTAAGGGCCGATCTTTCATTCTCTCTAATTTCTTTAGGCATTCAGTGGTCTCTATACAGAAGTGTCGGCAATAAAGATCTCTTGAGGCGGGAAATTAATACTCACGTATGTCCTTTATATTCCTCAATAGGAATAAATAATTTTGCCTATACCTCGGTTCACACTCCTCCATGGACCTTTGAATTGGTGGAGAGGTTTATTCCTTGATTTCTGTTTGAGGTTTGGTTTCCGGTTCCTTCTGAATACTACTTCCGCTTTATACTTCTAACATCTCTGCATAAACTCTGAAATTTGATTTACTCTTTATTTTAATATTTTTAATCTTTTAATGTTTATTATTTTTTTCTTAATATCTATCGTCCGGTTCACACTCTTCTCTTGTATTTTGGACAGGAGTAGAGGCTTATCTCTTGTTTTCTGTTTAGGAGTGGGATTTACTATTTATTTATCCCTCTCAATTGTCCCCTTTTTTGTTCAAGGTTGGGATTCCAGTTCTTTCTAAAGTCTTTTGCATTATCAGCTTGCTTGAATAATATATGTATATATATATATATATATATATATATATATATATATATATATATATATATATATATATATATATATATATATATATATATATATATATATATATATATATATATATATATATATATATATATATTGGACAAGGGCACCTCGACGTGGTGTAATGGTTAGAAAGCTTGTCTTGATAGATCAATTACGACTGAAAGTGAGTTCGATCCTTACTGGGGACCCAATAATTTCGGCCTTGTGCCACATCTAAGCTGGGCTTAGAAAATCACTGTATATAGTGGACAACATCTTCCGGCAACAATTTGTTTCGTGCTTATACCAATTTGTCAGGTCTGACGATTAAAGAGTGTTTCATTAAGACGGATTATATATAAGGATGTTTCATTAAGACGGATCAAAGTCGGCAGTAAATAATTCAGTATTATTGGTGAAAATTTATTTATTTCTCTATTGGATCATGTTATTTAAGTCATGGCAATTATGTATGAAAAATTATATTGCTCAAATGTCCGCCAAATCTGAAAGTAAAAGAAAAAAAAATCATTAGACGCTTAAACTTCACATTTAAAATCGATCCAATTTATTGGAACACCCATTATATAAGGATGAAGACAGACTGTCGCCTCTGGGTGTTGACTTCAATGTCCACTTTTGTATTTACATAGGTTCTATCTCTATACTGAGCACTTTAATTTTTATAAATATAGCATACCATAAAACTATATTTTATCATATATATATATATATATATATATATATATATATGTTGCTATTAAAAAATTAATTTTTAATCCAGCATCTTTATTACTTACAAGGTTATTGTAAGGGAAACTCTTATTTGAAATAGACCACCCATTTTTATTTTTACTTTAAACATTACGTATTATTTCAAACCAGTGTTTCTCAAACGTTGTACTGCTTTACTCTAAAAGGTGACCAGCTGTGCCTCATGTTAGCACAAGAGTAATTTATTAATTATTTTTATATTTAAAAAAATCTTTATTTTTCAAAAGTTAGAGACACCAAAGGCATGGTTTACATGTCTAAGTCATGTCTTTGTCATTTTTCACTGTATGGTGCAGTACTTAATCTTTGAAATTAATTTAAATCGCTCATTATCAACTTCTGTCACAAAAAATTGCAGATTCTTCATAAATCCTTTTAAATGAAAACTTTACCTTTTGGAGTGCTAAAACTAAATTGCCTATTTTCAAATTTCATGACTAATTTTTCCTTATTAAAAGCTAAAGTCCGTCCCGGAGTTTTAATTATTCTAGAAACTCACCCTGAATTGAAAAATAAAAATGGGACGTCTATTTCAAATACGTGTATCCACTTATCATAACTTTTGAAGTAAACACACAAACACACACATTATACACACACACACACACACACACACACACACACATATATATATATGAAGAAGTATATTTTAAGGTGTGCTATATTTATGGGATAAAGTGCTCAATATCTGAGATGGAGCGAATGTAAATATAAAAGCGAACATTGTCAACACTCAGAGGCGAAAACCTAAAAGACTAAATAAATATATAAAATAAAAAAAAATAAAAAAAACGAGTAAAATAAATAAATAAACCGCTCCCGCCATAATAACCGTCAGAATAGACTACCCACAATGCACCACTGACCCGTATACATAAATAGTCGAGAAAAATAAAAAGAGTCTAGCATGAAAGAGTCTGCAGCCTCTGAGTGATGACTTCAATGTTCACTATATATATATATATATATATATATATATATATATATATATATATATATATTCTGTTAATACGTTATTTTTATAGATATAATTTAAGTAATTTTTTATTAACTTTTTGTTTAATTAAACAGTATTAATTACATTTACTTTGCTAACCAGACGCTTCTCTGTGGTTGAATGGTTAAGAGCACGTCAGATCAAAATATGGTTCTAATGGGGTTACTGGTTCGATTCCTGTCGGAGAAGCATATATATTACACGGTGTTTATCAAACGTTCAGGCCGATAAATGTAATTAATACCGTATACTTAAAAAATAGAGCATTTACTTCAATAAATAAAAATAAGTTATTAACAGAAAATATATTAATTTTCGAATTTAATCAATTTCATTATATATATATATATATATATTTCTGAGTAATTGATGAATTTTATTTTACCTTATTGCTCTAAACGTTATTTTATCCTTGTTTGAGTAGACGCCCTGGTTTTTTAAACAGTGGAAATTACATACAGAAAATATATTAATTTTCGAACTTAATCAATTTCATTCATATATATATATATATATATATATATATATATATATATATATATATATTTTTATTTCTGAGTAATTGATGAATTTTATTTTACCTTATTGCTCTAAACGTTATTTTATCCTTGTTTGAGTAGACGCCCTGGTTTTTTAAACAGTGGAAATTATATCTACCGGTCTTCGCATTCGAGAAACATTAAACAAATTGTGCTCTATGGTGGAATTTCGATCTGGGTAAATATCACTGTTTGATCTGTCCGGAATAGACAGTGAGTTGCCAAAGATAAAGTGTATATTAGTAATTCTGAATGTAATTTTACGAAATCAAAGCAAAATTCGACCTAATGTATTTAAAAATATTTTGCAAAAAATAACTTCACTATTTTAATATCAGGACCTGGTCTTTAGACAGTCAGTTATGTGCCTTGCGTGATAAACACCTAGGCGATCATGTATCTTTCGATACATGACTGACGAGGCAAATTTTTTCCCGCTGTGGATTGCCATTTCTTTCTGCAGTAGACCAGTTACCATCCAAGGCTATAAAACACAGTCTGTCCTACTATTTACCCATAAAGTGGAAGAAGAAGAAGAGGATTTATACCTTTCTCAAGGGTATTAGACCATTAGTGAATGCAATGGTTTCGACTGGAATTCGAACTCAGCTCTCTGATTCTTCAATCCGAGCCGCTATCCATTACTCCACCTTGCATCCTCATTCAAAATTCAGAGTTTTCCTTTTCCTAGGCTAGTTGCCCTCGAAGCTTATAGAACTCGATCTGTCCTGATTTTTACCCATAGCTGACGGGGGATAAGAAGAGGATTTATACCTTTCCCTAGGGTACTAACACGTAAGTGAATGTAATGGATTCGACTGGAATTAGAACTCGGCTCTCCGATTCCTCGAACACTGACTATTGGTGCCACTGGCAGAATATGCAGTCAACCAACAATGGAACGGGTCAGAGATCGCTCAGCCATATAAAAATTCACAGCGAATGAATATGGTATTTAGGGTTTATGGTATTCAGTCAGTCAGTTATGTGCCATGCGTGATACACGCTTAGGCGATCATCTATCTTTCGATACATAACTGACAAGGCAGATTTTTCTCCCGCTGTAGGTTGCCATTTCTTTCTGCATTAGACCAGTTACCATCCAAGGCTAACACAGTCTGTCCTACTATTTACCCATAGCTGGGGGGAGGGAGAAAAAGAGTATTCATACCTTGCCCAAGGGTATTAGCCCGTAAGTGAATGTAATGGATTCGACTGGAATTCTAACTCGGCTCTTCGATTCCTCAATCCGAGCCGCTATCCATTACTCCACCGTGCCTCCTAATTTAAAATTCAGAGTTTGTCCTTCTCCTAGACCAGTTGCCAACAAAGGCTATAGAACCCAGTCTGTCTTGCTATTTACCCATAGCTGTGATGGGGAGAAACATTACCGGCCTGTAATGCGGAGATCGGTAGAAGTTGGTCACATTGCTCCCAAAAATCTTACACAACAAAATCCAAAATTATCTCACATGAGAATAAATCGATTTCAACCATCGCGATTCAACTCCGGTGTATGGACTGTGTTTAATGTAGGAATTGAAGATTTAAAATTTAACTATGAATCAAGTCGAAAATTTTATACAGAATTGGGTACGTTCCCTATCGAAGTTAAATTTTAAATCTTTAATTCCGACACAATCTATCTATCTATCTATCTATATCTATATATATATATATATATATATATATATATATATATATATATATATATATATATATGTTTATTTAGGCAGCAATCCTTCATTTATGGATGTTTCATTAAAAACGACAGACAAGATACTATGTTTAAGCTTTTTATTTAATTTTTCTTGTGTTCGAACAAGAGCAATTCTGGACAAAGTGTGTGTAAAAACTGTCTAAATGACTCATAAATAATTACATCGGTTACACAACCACATGCTTATCCAGACGTCTTACGTTACACCTATCTGATCACAGCTCCATTAGAACCCATTTAAACACACACACAAATTTATCAGACTCCATTAGAAACATACTAGTAGAAAACACAAATATATTAACTGCATCCACTTGCAAAAAAAGACTAAAAATAATGGAAGCTTTAATAATAAAAAAGAAAAAGCCAACAATATTAACTATGAACAAAGCCACAATGTGCTAACCGTATTCGGAAATTGAAAACATCTCTACAACACATTAAAACATACACATAATGCACACATTCAATGATATATATATATATATATATATATATATATATATATATATATATATATATATATATATATATAACCGAATGGCTAAATATGTGTAGGTATACGAACGAATGATCGCATAGAAATACATATAAGTACTCTATAGTGTAAAAATCAGTGCTCAATGTAAAATAACAGGGCTGTTTAATATATATATATATATATATATATATATATATATATATGATAAAAGGCTGAAAACACTAATATTCCATAGTTATAATTCATTACATTGGAATCGTAATCACGATCCAATTCATCAGACCTAGAAATTTAAAATTATTTGAGGCTTTGAGGCTTTTATATTATATTATTGCTCGTCATTGAGCTTTACTTGGATTCTATCCTCTTGGAAATACACACGCACACACACACATGTATATATATATATATATATATATATATATATATATATATATATATATATATATATGACCACTAATATTATCTGTCTGTCTGTCTGTCTG
The DNA here is from genome assembly GCA_903632075.3 of Acanthosepion pharaonis. Classification (NCBI taxonomy): domain Eukaryota; kingdom Metazoa; phylum Mollusca; class Cephalopoda; order Sepiida; family Sepiidae; genus Acanthosepion; species Acanthosepion pharaonis. Next base: position 506,795 of record CAHIKZ030000841.1, on the reverse strand, counting down.
TCTGTCTCTCTCTCTCTCTCTCTCTCTCTCTCTCTATATATATATATATATATATATATATATATTGACCACTAATGTTATCTCTCTCTATATATATATATTATATATATATATATATATATATATATATATATATATATATATATATATATATATATATATATATATATATATTTATGTGTATATATATTTATATATATTGACCACTAATGTTATCTCTCTCTCTTCCTATATATATATATATATATATATATATATATATATATATATATATATATAAAATGCAGTGTATTTGTTTGCTAAACGAGGTCAGCATTTGAACAAACTGGTTAGTTTTATTTGCAAAGAAAAAGAAAGTGTCAACTTTTTTGTACGTGCAGATAAAAATCCATTCGTTATATACTGCAGGCCGCTTTTGGGGATTATTTCGGTGTGGACATCACTTAGTACAGGTGGGATATAATAAGTTTCTATAGAAGAATAAATGACAAAAGGACAAGAAAAAAAAATAAGCAGTAACAACAATGGCAAGAGTTGCTTAACAACAAGTAAATGATAATAACATCTGGTGTTAACATAAAAAAAATCATGTAATAATAATAATAATAATAGAAAGAGTTACAAAGTCTAACTAGAAAGAAGAGAATAATGCTGTTTTATTGTGGTGCACTACGCTAAAACACTATATGATTGTACAGACCCGAAAAGAAGGAGATGGACGCCTGTCGGGATTTCAAGTCCGATTGTTTGGTAAAACGGGAGGTAGATAAAATATAATGGCAACTATTAGCTTTTAAAGCGAGACTCAACGAAGAAAGAAAGAATTTATAACGAATTCTTACTTGTTACTGGCGTAATCACACAGTGGCAGTCGTCTGTGTCAAATTGCAAGGGGAAAAAAATCAAAAAACAAACTATATGTTGCCTACAAGTAATTCTCCTTATAGAAGTAACCATAGAAAATAAAGAGTTAGAGCTCTTATTAACTGTTTCGGTAATATGCCGAGCCAGCTTCGAAAGAGACAATACGGTCGTAACGAAGGAAGAAAATATACAGCTACTACACTATTTACAATATTCGCTCTATTTTCCGAATCTTTTATCACAACATTTCGGCCGTTTCACACTCCGGTCTTCTTCAAGTGGTTGAAATGTCGAAATGAACCCTTTATTTCGCTCGCTGGGGTAGACTGTTATAGTTCCATTTGCCATGTCTAATGAATGTCAGTTATATCCTGTTAATTCCCCTCTCCAAGTTCTCCACCGCCTTAACCAGGTATTGAACTCACAACTCTTTGGGTCCTGTCACTGGATCTAACAAACGTCTTTATCCAGTGTGCCATGTGTCCTTGAGCACAATAGTCCGAATAATGTAAATAGTGTACATAGTACTTCATCTCAGAAATATAGACAGATACTGAAGGGCCGACACGTTGTAATAAATATGGCGACAAAGATGAGGACAATAGTCCGAATAATGTAAATAGTGTACATAATACCTCATCTCAGAAACATAGATACTGAAAGGCCGAAACGTTGTAATAAATATGGTGATAAAGATGAGGACAATAGTCCGAATAATGTAAAGAGTGTTCATAATACCTAATCTAGGAAATATAGACAGATACTGAAAGGCCGAAACGTTGAAATAAATATTGTGATAAAGATAAGGACAATAGTCCGAATAATGTAAATAGTGTACATAATACCTCATCTCAGAAATATAGACAGATACAGGTACTACCTTTGGGTAGCTATTTTCACATTTTATATAACTCTTCGAACATATATGCACATTTTGACTCTCCTTCAATCAGCTAGGGTCGACTGGTACTCATTTCAATAAATTTTCTGTGAAGACGAAATATCTTTCATTATATTTTCCTCGCAAGGTTACAATTGAATTTCCTCATTTCTCTCTTTCCACTCCAGTTTCGTTAAGGTAAGTGCAAAAGTTTCTGCACACCCTATCGGAATTGAGGCGTGTGTAGCCGCTGAATTTAGGTCATTTCAATTGTACTTAGTATGAAGCGGACTTATTAACAAATTAAAAAAAACATTGTGAGAGAGAACATCGAGAGCAGAGAAAGTTGCAGCAAGAGGGCACCGAAGGAGAAATAAAAAAGCAAGAGAGGCGGTGCTGATTCAAGGCCACTAACGGTAAAGATTCGTTGGTTTGCTTACCAAACGCGACTTTGAACACTCGACAGAAATACTACTGGTAGCCATTTAAGGCCAAACTCTTCATAATGTTCGACCGATTCTCCAGGTCTACTGCCGATGTGTTAACGGCCGTCGCTGAATTTCTATATCATGCTCTAGATAAGAACAGCGATGCTCGGGTCGTGGCTTTAGATATCTCGAAGGCGTTCCACAAGTTTTGGCATGCTGGCCTTCTACGCAAGCTCCGGGGATACAGTGCCACAGAACGAGGAGTTGGCTTAATTCAATGGTTCTTGTCAAATCGTAAAATGAAGGTTGTGTTGATCAGGCTCGCTTTCAGATACTTTCATACGACTGGCGAATGTCTCAAAAGTTCTATCCTGGGTTCTACGCTGTTTCTGAACTTCATCAATGATCTAGCCGATGTCATCAGTTCCCAACCATTTATGGAGATGACACCAATATTTACGCCTGTTTCAGAAGCAAATCCGACAGATCTGACCAATCTGGCAGCTGCTCTTGAAAAGGTCCTCCAATCAGTGATTTATTGGGGTTAAGATATAGATTGTAAATTTTAACGCCTCCAAATCAAACTCCTTTCATTTAACCATCACAGAGAACCTTTCCTGTCTGCCGTCACGTTTTCCCCTGACAGGAATTGGAGCACCTATATTGAATCAATAGCTGCATCTACTGCAAGGAAAGTTGACTCATTGTGTCGTGCCAGAATGTTTTTCACGTCAGAGTCCATCTTGCATATTAACAAATCTACTATTCATCTGTGCTTTAAATACTGTTACCATATCTGGTCTGGTGCTTCTGTTGTACATCTAGAGATTATTTATGACCCCCCACCCAAAAAAAGGATCCACAATGTAATCGATCCTGCCTTGGATATTTCGACTTCAGTCACGTTCTCACAGATGTGTCGTGGCTTCAATCTGTCTTTTCTATAAATATTTTCATGGCAACTGCCGTAATGAGCTTTTTTTTTACATGGTACCCAGACGGCTGAATTTAAGCGTGTTACTAGATTGCCAGCTAGGTCTCTCCTTTTATTGTTAAAATAGCTAAATGCACCTGCCACTTCTACTCCAACAGTGACTTTTCTCGCACTTCCTCCTTGTGGAATCCTCTTCAGTTTCCTTGCTTCTCTGATAACTACAATCTTCAAAAAATTAAATGCCATGCCAATCGCCATCTTTTGTCCTTTTGAATTCTGTTCATGTTTTGTCATTTCCTCAATCCTCCCTATTTTCTTTCACTTTCACACCATGTGATCTTCTGCCTACTAGTGCCTTTATGTGGGTTCGAACAAGTGCAGCATACAGGTAGAAGATATCACCCCTATTATTAGCGATTGTGGAATGCTTACACAGAAAGAATACAAGCAACACCATGATAAAGAGAATTAATTGGTGCTTATGTGGGAAGAACCGGAATAAATGATACTGCCACATGTTAGAGAAGGTGACTGAAAACGCCAAGTTCTGGTAGAATTTCAACATCCAAACAGGCCGTTTCCTTCAGCCACCAAACCTTTCTCAAATTACAGTGCTTCAAAATAAAATTGTCAGTGTTTTCAACTTTACTCCTAGAGGCCGTAGCCCAACATATCATACCATTTTGGAATCAGGCTGACTCCGTCAGCCTGATTCCAAAATGGAAGCTTTAAAAGTTCAATGAGCTTTAAAAGTTCATATGAGCTTTAAAAGTTCAACAATAATTGTTTTGCCACCATTTAATTTAAAGACAGTTTGATGTACGTAGGTCCTTACTTTCTGTACAAACAATTATTTTTTTTATTTCATGGTTGACTTTCGCTGTATTTCGTAATTAATTTCGATTATTCCCAAATTAATTTCCAAATGATAAAAACTGTTATCGTACAAAAAAAAAAAAAAAATCGCAAAAAATCACGTATAAAATAGCCGAAAACAAACGCAGTAATGAAAACTTAGGAATCCCAAATTCCAGGATTGTGGATCTAGATCCAGCCCAAAATGTTTTTAATTTGCTCACAGAGTCAGCCTAATTCCAAAATGGTATATGTTGGGCTACGGCCTCTAGGAGTAAATTTGAAAACATGGACAATTTTATTTTGAAACACTGTAATTTGAGAAAGGTAAGTTTTTAATTTCAACATGAGTTATTGAATATTAGAGAGTTGTGTCCCTTTAATTGTTTTTCTCTGTAGAAACAATCATGGCGGAATCCGAAAGCAATCACAGTCATGAAAACTTGGGAGACCAAAATTTCAGGATTGCTGGTCCGGATCCAACCCAGAATGTTTTTAATTTGCTCACAGCGTCGGCCTGATTCCAAAAATGGTATATGTTAGGCGACGGCCTCTAGGAATAAAGTTGAAAAAGTGTGACACAGTGACACAGTGACATTCACATTTATTATATAGATGTTTAAACACACGCGTTTCGTGTGTGTGCCGACTCAAGGACACGTCTCTTTTTGGCCCACTCTCGTTCATTATTTATTTAGCAAAATTCAAGTTTTGGTCGCAATATGAGGTCGTTTTATATATCAGTTCACTGAATAGGGACAACAAATACAAAAATTTTTACTACGTTACTTAAAAATTAAAAAACCCGAAAACGAATCCCTTGTAAAAGGAAAAATGCAAATATATATACTATGTACAACACAGATAATGTAGCATACGTTATATAAAGTCAACATTTTAAACTAAACAAATGAGAAATGCAACACCGAAAAATATCTAAATAAATGAACAAGTAAATAAGAAAGAAATTAATGAATGAACTCACAAACGCATGTAATAATAATAATTATCAATAGGAAATAATTACGTAATCAATAGTAAATAATGAATATCAATAGGAGTTGATCGGTTCCTCTATCGTCCGGTTCAGATTCCTCCCTGGTCTTTTAAACAGGTTTACTTTTTAAGGTTGGGTTTCCGCTTCTCTCTTTTAATGTGTACCCCAACTATACTGTTAACCCGAGTCGTTTTCCACGTTAATGTAAATCCATAAAGTAAAGCGCTACCTTGAGTGGCTCCTCGGCCTTGCATTGGGTGAATATTAGCAAAATAATTAAAACAACAACAAAAAAACATCTTTATCACATTCTGTTTTTTTTTTTTTACTAAAATTAACTTTATTTTTTGTTTTCTTTTTGTTTGTTATCTGAAATTCGGGCTGGACTGTCTCAATTATCTCCTCTGCGTCTTCCCATCATCCTCAGCTTCTGCCTTGTAGAGTGTCCACCCTTTGGCAAGATGGCTTCCAGACAGTCATCGTGACAGAGAACTGTTTCAGGATTAGTGTCATTGTTTTTTGTTTGCTTTTTTACCCTGATAAGAAGTAAACTTTTTAAAAGTTTGGAGACTCTGCAAACCCAACTCACATAAAAAATATTACTTAAAACATAGGTTATTGTAATGGATAACATACACGTATAAAACACCATTTTCTCCCCAAAATGGGTAAAATAATCGACCTGCGTCTTATAAGTGAAACTAAAACATATACTGTAATTTTTCTCTCATATACTCAATATTTCCAAACAACTTAATGTGATTATAGTTTTTTTATAGAATTTTCTGTAAGTATTGAACTGTTACGTAATATCAGCCCTCCTATATATCAGTGAATGGTATATAATCTCCTCACAGATGAAGAAGAGACTTGAAGCAACAGAAATGTGTTTCTACAGAAGGATGCTGAGAATACTATGGGCCGAACACACGAGCAACGAGGAAGATTTAAAGAAAATGGAAACAAAAACGAAAACTCATACTTAACGTCCAGAAGAGACAGTTGAAAATTCTAGCGCACCTAATGAGGAAAGAGAGCTTGGAAAATCTGATACTCACAGGGTCTATTGAATAAAAAGAGAGACAAAAGAAAACAGTGAATAATCTACCTAACGTCTGTGAAAGGCAGAACGGGGTTTAGGAGAGAGAGAGAGAGAGAGAGAGAGAGAGAGAGGGAGAAAGGAAGAGAGAGGGGGAGAGAGAAAGAGAAAAGGAAAGAGACTGAGAGAGAGAAAGAGAGAGAAAGAGAGTGAGGGAGAGCGTGAGAGAGAGAGAAATGAGTGAGAAATCGAGCAAAAAGCCAATATTTATTAAGAGCTATAAAAAAGGAAACTATGGAGAGCCATGATCGCCAACGTCCTGAAGGGGCAAGGCATATTAAAGATGAATGTTTGCGATAGCTACAGATGTCTTATTATCATCAGTTAAACTGTTTAAAGAAGATATTTTCAAATAATGATAGTATTTTCAAAATCACAATTTATTAAAGTTTATTTTATAGATTACTGTTTGCAATATGAAGCACGATAAAAATAATCATTATGAAAAACAAAAAACAATGCAAATTAATTCACGTTTTTAATAAAGGCAAAATATCAGAAAAACACCTCAGCCAAATGCAAAACCTGAATAGTTTGAAACAGCATTTAAATAAAACTTTCGTACAAAAACATTTGTCACCATTTTGATCTGGAAAGAGGGTTTGGAAATTTTGTTACTCACAGGACGAATTGAGAGGTACAAAGGAAAACAAGCTTTAGCAAAGGGATGGTGGAAAAAGGTTTAGGAGAGATAACAAAAAGACAAAATTTATTAAGAGCTACAAAAGACAGGAAATTGTGGAGAGCCATGATCGCCTACTTCCTGAAGTGATACAGCACGTAGAAGAAGAATGAGCTTGAGTAAATGGATCGTGGAACAAGGTTCAGGAGAAATAACAATAAGAGAAAATTTATTAAGAGCTGCAAAGGACAGGAAATTGTGGAGAGCCATGATCGCCTACGTTCTGAAGGGCTACAACACATAGAAGTAGAATGAGCTTGAGTAACTTGATAGCAGAAAAAGGTTTAGGAGAAATAACAAAAAGACAAAATTTATTAAGAGCTGCAAAAAGAAATTGTGGAGAGCTATGATCGCCAACGTCCTGAAAGAGGACGACAGTTATAAGAAGAACATGAGGCTATAAATTTACCTTACTTGATTAACTTCTAATGTTTACGCAAACGACATTATTAAAATTGAGTGATGGAACAATCCTCGAAAATAATAACCTTAGCGTAATACTGTACGGAATACATCATGTCCATCTTGACACCAAGTTTGATAAGAGTATACCAACCACATTATTTTCTTAATCATTTCACACCCAAGCAAGCAATAAAGCCAATAAGATGGATGAGTGTGAGAATATATATATATATATATATATATATATTATTTCCACTAAACAATTAAAAAAAAAGAAGCATATTTTACATAGATAAGTGACTTCGTAAGGTGTGGGTTGTACTCGTGAGAACAATTTTTTTTATATTTCTTTAAGGCATAGGCTACCAGGGATCCTTTCAGTGAGTCTACTGGAATCTTTTCCAACCAATCCGAAGGCCCTCAACTACAACAGGGATTTTTGATACCCTCATGTGCCACATTTTAGAGGATAGACTAGAAATAATCATCCGAATAGTATAGAGGATAGACTAGAAATGATCATCTGAATAGTATAGAGGATAGACTAGAAATGATCATCCGAATAGTATAGAGGATAGACTAGAAATGATCATCTGAATAGTATAGAGGATAGACTAGAAATGATCATCTGAATAGTATAGAGGATAGACTAGAAATAATCATCCGAATAGTATAGAGGATAGACTAGAAATAATCATCTGAATAGTATAGAGGATAGACTAGAATTGAATCATCTGAATAGTATAGAGGATAGACTAGAATTGATCATCTGAATAGTATAGAGGATAGACTAGAAATGATCATCTGAATAGTATAGAGGATAGACAAGAAATGATCATCTGAATAGTATAGAGGATAGACTAGAAATGGAGATCATTTAGACGTCACGCGACTTCCTATATATGCGTTTCCTCTATGGTCACGTGGTCTATTTAATTCAATAATGGGATCGCCTGTGTTTGCTCACTGGCTATCTATGTTCAAACTCAAGTGTCGGCAGCGACACTTTATTCCTATATAACAAATTGTCAATTGTTTTTGGGTGTTCATCATAGAATCTCCATTTGGATTTAACACAATTTTTCAGTATATTTTCTTGGTCATTTTCTACTTAGCAAGCAATGCTCCTTAGCACCAAGAATAAAACCTTGGGTTTCAGCTTTTAATCTTTCACCACGCAACCGTTTATTAGTATGAGGTTTGTCAAAATCAGTTTGTTTCGCACGGTCAGAGTATTGTTCACAAAGGAATTTATCTTGCAATCGTTTCTGCATTTAGTCCAGTGCATTTGCTTTTGATTTCTCTTTTTGAGGATATCTGCAGTTGCATTATTATTATCATTTCTTTATTTCTTGTTCTTGTTCTTATTATTATTGCTATTGTTAATACAGAATGAGACGAAAGACACATTATTATTATTATTATTATTATTATTATTATTATTATTAATTCCTTGTGTTTCTCTTGTATACGCCATTCCTTCAGGATTTGAATTCAGTGACAGCGCATGGGGGTGGGGGGTGGAGGACCTGGGGTTCCACTGTTGATACTTCGTCAGATTTAGGACGGAATTGTTCATCTTAAAATACGTCAACCTCTGTTAAATCATATAATATAGAAACCGGCTTCCATTATTTTTATGGTCCGGTTCCTTGTACCACGGATGATAGTCCAAGGTAGAACCAATAAAGAAGAACTTGAATACGGATATGGAATAACACAGATATATTACAAACAGGAAGATATACAGAGAAGTAGAAAGTGTTAGTACGAACAATCAGGTTTAGTAATAATTGTCTGAACGCGACTCTGTTCCAGACTGCCTCTGACTCGACTGACTGACTCGCTCGCTCTGACTGACTGACCTCTGACGGACCTCATTCCAGACTTCAGACGGAACTCTCTGCTTCCTCTTGAGGCGCAGTATTTATTACGTATGGAATAGTCCATTATGTTATTATGGGTAAGGTCCCATAACAATTATTATTATTATTATTATTATTTTATTTCCTTTGATTTCTAGTATATATGCATTTCTTTCCGGGTACCACCCAGAGACCTAAGGTCAGAAAAAGCAAAATGACATTTTCCACTGGCCAATTAAAAAAAAAACACACACACACACACACACACACACACACATATATATATATATATATATATATTACATAGATAAAGCCCTTCGCAAGGTGTGGGCTGGACTCGTGAGTACATTTTTTTTTTGTATTTCTTTAAGGTTTGAGCTTCCATGGATCCTTTCAATGAGTCTACTGGAATCTTTTCCAACCAAATCGAGGGATCCAACTACAACAGGGATTGTTGATGTTCCCCTGTGCCACATTTCTGAGATTTCGATTTCAAGGTCCTTGTATTTTGATAGTTTTTTGAATATCTTCAAAGGACTGCCATATCAATAAGGAGGAAATTGTTTTGCTTGCGGTCTCTAATAACACAATCTGGGCTGTTAACTTGGAGTGTGTTTTATGTAGTCCCATAAAAAAATTGTTACAGGTCCCATCCCCGGAATCGGGTCTGGGTGTTATTACTATTATTATTATTATTAGTAGTAGTAGTAGTAGTAGTAGGAGTCGTAGTAATGTTTTATTTTCTTTGATTTCTACTGTGTACTTATTTCTTTCCGGGTCCTAACCAGAGACCTAAGGTCAGAAATGGTATCATGACATTTTCCACTGAACAATTTAAAAAGAAAACAAAACACACACACACACACACACATGCACATACACAGACATATATTTTACATAGATAAAGCCCTTCGTGAGTTGTGGGCTGTACTTGTGAGAACAATTTTTTTTATAATTCTTTAAGGCATAGGCTACTAGGGATCCTTTCAGTGAGTCTACTGGAATCTTTTCCAACCAATCCGAGGGCCCTCAACTACAACAGGGATTTTTGATACCCTCATGTGCCACATTTTGAAATAAAAATCTCTAAAATGTGGCACGTGATAATTTTTCTCTTATTATCAAATTTGAAGTACCAATTTTTGCGTATAAGGCGAATTTTCCCGGAGATTAAAGATTATTATAATCATGCCAATGATTTTATTCGATATTATGTTAAGACGGCTATCAATAGTTGCAACTAAATCAAATTGCCAATGAAATAGCGCAACATGAAGATTACCATAATTTTTCACCAAGTCAAAACACGGAAAAAACACAATAAAAATTCGGATTAGTCATCAATAGTCCTGAAACTTTTTATGGATTTTCGAAAATACTCCAGAACACATATGAACACATTTCGCAAAAATATCCGTGTTTTAAAGACATTTTTTCTAACCCGCCTAATGTCTCTTTAGAAACAAATAAAAATAGACAAATTTTATCAAATGTAATCGCCCACACTCAAACTTTGAGTATTTTCGGATTGTTGTACTCCCGAAAATACTCAAAGAAGAAGAAAAACCTGTGAGTTGTGCAACAACATGAGTCATGAGAATTCTATCAGAAATTCAAAGAGAAATATCACGATTTCTTCTGAGGGTTTTAATTGTACTGATTCCCAATTAATATACGCCGCACAATGTACCAAACATGAGTTGATTTATGTGGACTGCACAACGGAAACATTAAATAAAAGATTCAATGTGCACATATATGATGTCAAACACAACAATGTGGCATCAACAGAGCCTGCAGAACATTTTATTACAAACAACTGTAATTGCGACAAGCATCTTAAGGTGTACATTCAGAAAAAATATTCAGCATCTTTCGACCTTTTGACCCTGAAAAAGTCTGAGGATGGTTACGTATGCAAATTACTAACTTCCTTCCCCAGGGGAATGAAACGAATGACAGGAGAGTTCCATAAGATTTATACTAAGCTGTTTGACTAATTACGCCTGGTAAATAATCAATTAAGGAAAAATTCCAAGATCAACAAGATCTGCGTCACATTAAGCACGTTTCTGTTGCATACATCCATGATGGCGGAGTTTCATTCGTTTTGACGCATTCATTACCAGAACAGCCGGTTTTTTAATTACAAGACAACCAACGTTTGTACAAAACGATATAATTATTTGTATATTTATATATTTACATGATTGAAAATTAAAAAAAATAACTTGAAGACGACAGACATTCTGTTTAAATATTGTTTAACATTTTCAAACACGGTGTTCTTTTCCTTTTCATAAATCGCGGTCTTCTATTTATTGTTGAAAAAATTGGAAGAGTTTCTTCAATCATTTTGTTTATAATAATAATAATAATAATGTTTGTTTCTTAATTATCATGTACATCGGGTCCTGTCAGCACCTCATAAATAATGCAATATTTCGTTTGGTTTCAGTTAGAAAAAAGAATGAAAAAAAGAAAGGGAAAATGAACGAAGGTACTGGAGTCGATAATGCTCTCATGTGTTTAACGTCTGTCTCAGTGAAACGGCAAACCATGTCAATTTTGAAACTTATCATTTATACCCACTTGGTTCTTTAAATAATTACCTCCATTCATTATGATTGTTATTGTAATATTTTAAAAGTTGTTAAGCTCAAATATTTATCGAGGCGATTGGGAAAGTTCTACGGGTTTGATATAATCGTGAAACTTCCAAGGAGCTTAAGAATCATTTTCTATTTCAGATGGCTGACCCGAGTTCCTACAGTATGACAGCGTCAATGAAAGTGAATAAACTGGACCCAACGCTGTATTATAATAAAATGATCAATAATACAGGGCGGCCCGAAAGTCTTGTTACCCCTACATAATATAATCTTTCTATTTCAGAAGGCTGACCCGAACTCCTATAGTTTTGAAACGAACTCCTACAGTATGACAGCGTCAATAAAAGTGAATAAACTGAATCCAGTACATGTGCTTTTATTACTTGTTCTTCTATTGTTCTCTTTCTTACTTTTTGGTAGGAGTAGCAAGACTTGTACATTAGAATCGTTGTCTCTGATAGTTTATTTGATATGTGGAGGATTTTTTACGGCCATTTATATTATCATTCTGCTTGTTTGTTTGTTAGAACTTACGTTACACTCTGCCATTACCTTAGATAAACAATGGACCACTCCCGTTTGATTATGAAACTAGGCGGAAGAAAATATATATCAAAGTCGATGGAATGGAAAATAGAAGAGGTGATAATGCTCTCATGTTTTTAATGTTTGCTTCCATGAAATGGAAAACCTTGTCAATTTTGAAAAATTTCATTTGTACCCTTTTACTTCTTTAAATAATAACTTGCATTCATATTATGATTGTCATGCAATATTTTAAAGTTGTTATGCTCAAATATTTATTGATGTTACGGGAATTTCTATGTGTATTTTATAGACACAGAACTCGCCATGATTATAGTCAGCCATTAATTTCATAATTTATAATTCATGGAAAAATTGAAATAACTAAACTAATTTTCACAGATACTACTACTACTACTACTAAAATTATTATTATTATTATTATTGTTATTATTATTATTATTATTAATAATAATAATAATAGTCGAAAATATCATGAAGCCATTTCTGACCTTAGGTCACTGGTTGGACCCTGGAAGGAAGGTGTATACAACAGAAATCAAAGGAAATAATAATAATAATAATAATAATATATTTTTGTTTAGAAGAAAATAGAAAATCGTTAGGAAAAGTTTTGTCACTGAAGAAATGACGCTCATTTTTCTTCCCGTTTTCAAAGGAACCACAACATCCTTCCGTTTCCAACAGGGTCAGCTGTCTATACGGTGCTGTTCTTTGGAATTACCATTTCGATTTACAGACCAAAGACTTTAGGCTTTTCAACACCGCACTCATCTTTCTTCAGTTCCAACCAATATTTCGACATTTCCTGTTCAGCAGCTGTTATTATTTTTTATTGTTTTTCTGAAATTAGCTTCTGTTACCGTCACACCCTATTACCTACAAACACCGTCACACGAAGAGACAAATTACGAAGGGGATGTCTCGCCCCACCCCAACTAGGTAAAATCTGACCAAATGTTCAGACATCAGATTATTGTCAGCAGTCAGTTCTCGGTTGGAACGTGAATTGTCAACACTTCCACGTGAAATTTTGTTAATAAGCTAGGTGTAACAGCAAAACTGTCTAAATCGTTTAACAGCAAAAGTGTCCAATTGTTAGATTAAGATTTGAACCGTTGATCTTAGAAATGATTAAAGTTATCTTACTGGAATTCGCCGAAGATTTTTATAACATTATTGGACTCTACTTTGAGCAATAAGAATGTATATTTACTCTCCAAGCTTAACAGAAGTATCGTGATAAAATCGACCATAAACGAAAATGACATGTTCATTATTAATTAATCATAGCTAAGGACCGGAAGCTCAAGAAAGGTTGAAATAATTTTCATATATATATATATATATATATATATATATATATATATATATATGAAATAAATTTTATATATATATATATATATATATATATATATATATATATATATATATATTATATCAGGATCATTTTCCAAATTATTCAAGATGATTTTCGCCCTCTCTAACCTCCTAACTTTCTGTCCTGGAGTAACAATGTGCCTCACAGAGTTCACGCATGACTTGATTTTCAAGTCTTTTTTCACTGTTCTTTAGATTGTCAAAGCTAAAACTCATTTCTCATGTGCCAAACGTCTTATGGATTGAATTGGATCATTTTAGCTCTAAGTTGAAAAGATGATCCCTCTTGCTGTTGTGGTCTCTTGATCCAGTTTTGCTTTCTGCAGTTCCCTATATTTTAAAATTATTCACTGTTCTCTTCATGTTTCTTGAATGGACTATGAATATGGAAACCAGAGTGTGAATGTTGGCACAATTACTGAAGGTTTGAATGATGTTTTAACTCTCACCATTGCTCATTAAACAGTTTACAGGGAAAGAAAGTGAATGAAAAGATTTTTGTATGTTCCTTTATTGTCCTAGGAAAAGTTGGCATAAAAGATTTTTCCTCAGTATCTGTCTATATTTCTGCGATGAGGTATTATGTACACTATTTACATTATTCGGACGATAGTCCTCACCTTTGTCACCATATTTATTACAACCTTTCGGCCTTTCAGTATCTGTCTATATTTCTGAGATGAGGTATTATGTACACTATTTATATTATTCGGACAATTGTCCTCATCTCTGTGGCCATATTTATCACAACGTTTCGGCCGTTGTACGCTCCGGCCTTTTTCAGGTAGTTGGAATGTCGAACTGAACCCTTTATTTTGCTCGCTGGGGTAGACTGTTCTAGTTCCACGTGCCATGTGTAATGGATGTCTGTTATCAATTATCTCCTGTTAATTCCCCTTTCCAAGTTCTCCATTGCCTTGATCAGGGTATTGAACTCACAACTTTTTGGTCCTGTTACTGGATCTAATCAACGCCTTTATCCACTGTGCCATGTGTCCTTAAATTCACATGGCGCAGTAAAAGTGTAGATATTTCCGCATTCCTTTAAATAATAATATTAATAACAACAACAATAATATATATATATATATATATATATATATATATATTGTCATGTTGAATTGATAATGTTAATTATATTTTATGAATATGTCCTGAAGATGGTTTATTAGACCGAAACGTCTGACGTTGACATATTAACATTAATACAGCATAATTGCATATAAAGATTTTGTTTGTTTTTTCTGTATATTTTTTCTTCATACTGTCGGATCTATATCCATATATTTGCTTATATATATATATATATATATATATATATATATATATATATATATATATATATATATATATATATAAAATAAAGAGAGAGTATTAAATTGTAAGAGTGTTAGGTGTCAGCATTGCTGGTTCTTTTTTTCAGTAGCTTACTGGTGGAAAGGGATTTAAGCAGAGAGGTTTTTGTCTTAAAATGCTCGATATCAAAATGTATGGATAGAGCATTAATAGAATGAATGTGGAGAAGCTTGTCACTTAACTGAGTGTATTTATTTCAGTCATGCCGACTTCGAAGTTTCGTGAGCACATTGTTGTAATGCCTTCAATGTCAAAACCAATTGGCAACAGACTCTTTTATGCTTGAACCCAATCTTCTGGCCGCCTGGTGTTCGTGTCCTCTTTTATATTTACACCTCACACACACACATATATATGTGTGTGTGTGTGTGTGTGTGTGTGTGAGTATATATGTATGTGTATAATTGTATATGTGTGTGAGTGTTTTTTCTATATATATATTGTATACTTATATTAGATAATTATTGGAAAGTGCTCAATATAAGTGATAGAGCTAAATCATTTAGTTGCATGTATATGAGTTTGTGACCCTGTGTTTCACGCTTTTGCTATCATGGTTTGTCTGATGATATATATATATATATATATATATATATATATATATATATATATATATATATATATTTTTGTGTGTGTGTGTGTGTGTATGTGTGTCTGTGTGTGTGTGTGTTTTGTATAAATGAAAATCAGAAGGTCAGTTGAATCCGTTACCTTGGTTACAACCTCATGGTATCCTCAAACGTTTTTTATCATATATATATATATATATATATATATATATATATATATATATATATATGTGTGTGTTTTTTGTGTTTCTGTGTAAATATTGATGTAAATAAAGTGAGGACATGGAAATCAACGCTGTAGTATAGTGACTAGCGGTTTCGCGTCTTGAACGATCGTCAGACCATGACTTCTAATGATGGCATAAGAAATGGAAATGCCAATTGCCATGCAGTGTTGATACCTATGTCAAAACTGTTTATATCGAAAGACACGCAGTCGCCGAAACAGAGCACACTTTGATCATAAACGGAGCAATTTTTAATCAATATAAATGTATATGTCTAAAAAAATGAATATGTTCACTAAAATATGTTTCTATTCCAATATCTATCTATCTATCTATCTATCTATCTATCTATCTATCTATCTATCTATCTATCCAGAACTCTTCATTATCTATCTATCTATCTATCTATCTATCTATCTATCTATCTATCTATCCAGAACTCTTCATTATCTATCTATCTATCTATCTATCTATCTATCTATTCATGTAATAATAAATATGAATATACATTCTTCTGATAGATGATTATACATCCATACGCCTATATATATAAATATATATGTGTGTGTGTGCGCGCGCGCGTGTCTGTGTGTGACATAGGTTTAGGGGCTTCCTGATTTTCTTGTTTTAAAAATACTTGACATTTAGACTTGTTTCTGTTACTCCTTCGACTTTTGCCCGCTAGACGGCGTTGCCCTTTTTACCGCCTTCTGCGGCGATTATCACTAATGACGTCGTGGAGAAAGAAACGGTGGGTACGTGCGAAGCGATTCCTTCATTTCTGGTTTCATTTCTGATCGTCTTTTGCAAAGATCAGGCAATGATGTCAAGAATATGAAACAGATGTATCTTTTTCACAAACTCCACACCTTCATTCAAAGTATGTCAGCTTATATCATACAAGAAATTATGTCCATCTTACACAAATCGATATTGTTGCTATTTTGCCATATTTATTTCAAATATCAGGTTCAGTCATAAGTAATTTCCGCATTTTGAGAATGTATTTTAATGAAAATTGACTTGTTTTTTTACGGCTTATCTACTTTTTACAGTATTTGCATTATTCGGACTATTGTCCTCATCTTTGTTACCATATTTATCACAAGGTTTCGGCAATTGTACGCTCCGGCCTTCTTAAGGTGGTTGGAATGTCGAATTGAACGCTTTATTTCGCTCACTGGGGTAGACTGTTCTAGTTCCACGTGCCATGTCTAATGGATTTCAGTTATCAGTTATCTTCTGTTAATTCCTCTTTCCAATTTCTCCACTGCCTTAACCAGGTATTGAACTCACAACTCTTTGGGTTCTGTCACTGGATCAAGCCTTAACGACACATGGCACAGTGGATAAAGGCGTTGGTTAGGGGCTTCCTGATTTTCATGTTTAGAAATACTTGACATTTACACTTGTTTCTGTTACTCCTTCGACTTTTCCCGCTAGAGGGCGTTGCCCTTTTTACCGCCTTCTGCAGGGATTATCATGGTGGCGTGGAAAAAGAAACGGTGGGATGTGCGAAGCGTTTCATTCTTCTAAATAAGATATTGAACACACGATACTTTGGGTCCTGTCACTGGATCTAACCTTAACGACGCATGGCACAGTGGATAAAGGTGTTTCCAATTCCGACCCGTTATTCATTACATCACCCACACGTCTAAGCCTACCTGGTATTTCTAAGCGGTCACCCATCTATTTACTGACCAGATTCAACGTTGCTTAACTTCGGTGATCCTACGAGAAAAGGTATTTCGACGGGACATGGCCGTAAGCCCATTATACCACGCACACATCCAAGCTTACAGCACCTGGTATTCTCAAGCGTTCACCTATCTAGGTACTGACAAGGCTCAACGTTGCTTAGCTTTCGTGATCGTACAAAAAAGGTATATAGCCGTAAGCCCATTATACCACCCGCGCATCCAAATTTACTGCATCTGGTATTTCCAAGCGGCCACTCATCTAATTTCTGACCAGGTTCAACGTAGCTTAACTTCGGTGATCGTACGAGAACCGGTATTTCAACGTGATATGGCCGTAAGCCTATAACGACCAATGTGTCATTCATACTACTAATCATATGTGATAGTTAAGAAAAAAATTTGGAGCACACTAACATAGCTTTATTTTTTTAACATTAGTGGCAGCGTACACAGTGGTTTAAACGGTAAATATCTTGACCCTCATAATGAAGCGATTGAAATTTTATTTACGACTGGAACTCGTACATAAAATCCATTGCTAAGGATGCAGGTAAAATAGTCGGCTCCCTGTACCACTCCAGTAAGTACCTGACCCCTCTTACTATCCTTTAACTTTACAAGAGACACATCAGGCCCCAAATAACGTACTCTTGCGATATTTGGGTGGGAGCTGCCCTGACCTCACTCTCCAGCTTTGATTGAGTCCAAGAACGTCTCCGAGCCCCTGTGGGTGAAGAATTATTCCCCACTCTCCAACCTCTCTCCTACAGACGGGATGTGGTAAGCCGCTTACCGACTTATCGCTACTTCCATGGCAAGTTCTCGGACGAACGACATTCCCTCGTTCCGCTAGTTCAAACCTTCACAGAAAGGATGCGCCATGCCACTCACATAGTAGCAAACCACTCACATTCCCTTCGTATTTCATCGGCGAAAAATAAGTTCCCATCCAACAACTCCTTCCCGACAATCACTGCTCTGTGAAAACGATTTCCCAGGGGATGTTCCCCCGATTACTACAAGCTAAGATCAAGACTAGGGTTAACCGCTGTCTTACTCTCCTATCCACACAAATAGCTTCCTAAGGTAACCCTCTACATCGAGTGGCTTCCGGCCTTTATAGAAGGTTAACATTTCTGTAAAAAAAAAGAAACAAACAAAAACACACTAAAAAGTTCCATAAGGTTATGGAAGTTCAATCAAAGTAATATCGTTTTGGAGAAAAGTCTTTGAAAGATGAATCAAGATCGGGCTGTTCTTCGGACTTCTAAAATCGTAAGGGAAAAACAATCTACGGTAAAATCCTCACAAATTAGCAAGAATGTTAAACACATCAAAATCTGCCATGTAGATTGGGATGTGTTTAACGAACGACGAAAAAAATAGAGAAAGGTTCGAGAAAAGATGACGACATGGAGAAAAGATGAGAGCATGACGAAAAGATGACGGCATGATGAAAAGATGACAACATGAAGAAAAGATGACATCATGGAGAAAAGATGACGGCACGACTAAAAGATGACGACATGACGAAAAGATGACAACACGGAGAAAAGATGACGGCACGACGAAAAGAAGACAACATGGAGAAAAGTTGACGGCAGGATGAAAAGATGACAACATGGAGAAAAGATGACAGCACGACGAAAAGAAGACAAAATGGAGAAAAGATGATGGCAGGATGAAAAGATGACAACATGGGGAAAAGATGACGGCACGACGAAAAGAAGACAACATGGAGAAAAGATGACGGCAGGATTAAAAGATGACAACATGGAGAAAAGATGACAGCATGATGAAAAGATGACGGCATGATGAAAAGATGACAACATGGAGAAAAGATGACAGCATGGAGAAAAGATGACGGCACGAGTAAAAGATGACGACATGACGAAAAGATGACAACATGGAGAAAAGATGACGGCGCAACGAAAAGAAGACAACATGGAGAAAAGTTGACGGCAGGATGAAAAGATGACAACATGGAGAAAAGATGACGACATGACGAAAAGTTGACAATATGGATAAAAGATGACGACATGACGAAAAGTTGACAACATGGAGAAAAGATGACGACATGACGAAATGATGACAACATGGAGAAAAGATGACAGCATGGAGAAAAGATGACGGCACGACTAAAAGATGACGACATGACGAAAAGATGACAACATGGAGAAAATATGACGGCACGACGAAAAGAAGACAACATGGAGAAAAGATGATGGCAGGATGAAAAGATGACAACATGGTGAAAAGATGACGGCACGACGAAAAGAAGACAACATGGAGAAAAGATGACGGCAGGATGAAAAGATGACGGCATGATGAAAAGATGACAACATGGAGAAAAGATGACAGGATGGAGAAAAGATGACGGCACGACTAAAAGATGACGACATGACGAAAAGATGACAACATGGAGAAAAGATGACGGCGCGACGAAAAGAAGACAACATGGAGAAAAGTTGACGGCGGGATGAAAAGATGACAACATGGATAAAAGATGACGACATGACGAAAAGATGACAACATGGAGAAAAGATGACGGCACGACGAAAAGAAGACAAAATGGAGAAAAGATGATGGCAGGATGAAAAGATGACAACATGGAGAAAAGATGACGGCACGACGAAAAGAAGACAACATGGAGAAAAGATGACGGCAGGATGAAAAGATGACAACATGGAGAAAAGATGACGGCACGACGAAAAGAAGACAACATGGAGAAAATATGACGGCAGGATGAAAAGATGACGGCATGATGAAAAGATGACAACATGGAGAAAAGATGACAGCATGGAGAAAAGATGACGGCACGACTAAAAGATGACGACATGACGAAAAGATGACAACATGGAGAAAAGATGACGGCGCGACGTAAAGAAGACAACATGGAGAAAAGTTGACGGCGGGATGAAAAGATGACAACATGGATAAAAGATGACGACATGACGAAAAGATGACAACATGGAGAAAAGATGACGGCACGACGAAAAGAAGACAACATGGAGAAAAGATGATGGCAGGTTGAAAAGATGACAACATGGAGAAAAGATGACGGCACGACGAAATGAAGACAACATGGAGAAAAGATGACGGCAGGATGAAAATATGACAACATGGAGAAAAGATGGCGACATGACGAAATTTGACGTAAAGGAGAAAAGATGACGGCAGGATGAAAAAATGACAACATGGAGAAAAGATGACGGCACGACTAAATGAAGACAAAATGGAGAAAAGATGATAGCATGATGAAAAGATGACGGCATGATGAAAAGATGACGGCAGGATGAAAAGTGACAGCATGGAGAAAAGATGACGGCACGACTAAAAGATGACGACATGACGAAAAGATGACAACATGGAGAAAATATGACAGCACGACGAAAAGAAGACAACATGGAGAAAAGATGATGGCAGGATGAAAAGATGACAACATGGAGAAAAGATGACGGCACGACGAAAAGAAGACAACATGGAGAAAAGATGACGGCAGGATGAAAAGATGACAACATGGAGAAAAGATGACAGCATGGAGAAAAGATAACGGCACGACTAAAAGATGACGACATGACGAAAAGATGACAACATGGAGAAAAAATGACGGCGCGACGAAAAGAAGACAACATGGAGAAAAGTTGACGGCGGGATGAAAAGATGGCAACATGGAGAAAAGATGACGGCACGACGAAAAGAAGACAACATGGAGAAAAGATGACGGCAGGATGAAAAAATGACAACATGGAGAAAAGATGACGGCACGATGAAATGAAGACAACATGGAGAAAAGATGACGGCAGGATGAAAAGATGACAACATGGAGAAAAGATGACGACATGACGAAATGTTGACAATATGGATAAAAGATGATGACATGACGAAAAGTTGACAACATGGAGAAAAGATGACGACATGACGAAATGATGACAACATGGAGAAAAGATGACGGCGGGATGAAAAGATAACAACATGGAGAAAAGATGACGACATGACGAAAAGTTGACAACATGGAGAAAAGATGACGACATGACGAAAAGATGACAACATGGAGAAAGGATGACGACATGACGAAAAGATGACAACATGAAGAAAAGATGACGGTAGGATGAAAAGATGGCGACACAGAGAAACGATCAAGAAATTTATGACAACACGAGGAAAAGATGTCGACACGTCGAAAACCTGACGGTACGGAAAAAGGATCAAGAAAAGATTGCAACACACAAAAAAATTCATTGATTCCTTGAAATTCATGAATCTTTTATTCCTTGTCTTTTAGTAACTTTTCATCTTTAACGTTATTTATATTTGTTTTTATGGCCTCCCAAAGATTCCCTTTTAAATTATTACTATTAAATGAATATCTAGAGCAGGGGTTTTCATCGTAGGAAATTTTTCTCGCCAGTGGGGGTGAATTTCATGGTTTTTGTGTGGGAGGGAAAAATCGTTTATATTTTTTTGTTTTTTATTTGCAGAATTTTTTTATTTTATCAAAAAATTCCCTGGCATTCTATTAAACTTTTGTTTATTGAAGTATGCTTCCGTTTATTTATATAATAATTAGATTTTTTTTAAAAATCGAGTTCACCTCATGCTAGGCAGTAAAGCCTCGAAGACATAAGAGGGGTGGGCGTGAAAGAACTAAACAAGCAGAAACATTATTAAGAAGTGAGAACAATAAAACAGGAAGAATTAGAAGGACAGTAGATAACGATTGACATTGCATTTAAATCTTTGAAAATCAAAGTCAGCTGGAAAGCATGGAGCTGGAAGTTAGTTCCACAAACAAGAAGTACGAGAAAAGAAACTGTTGCATTTAATTAACTCGACTATAAATTGATGCAATCTCGATGCTAATTTAGTACTGCACTGAAATTCATAGCGAAGAACTCATCCGAACAATTAGCATGAAAATAAAAATTAAAACAAATTACTCTACATGGATTTAAGTTAAAAAAATCTATCAATATTTTCTATTGCGATTAAATTTGTAAAACTCTAGAAAAATAATCCATGAAAAAGTAGGTGTACTAATATGGAAAAGAATGGAAATTTTTTAATATGTGAATATTATTTAAAATGCACCTTTTTAGTCTGACAATCTCAGAAAAGGGGGAGTGACATTTTGATTTATGGTGAAAAGGAGGCTTTGGGCAAAAGAAGATTGAGAACCATTGACTAACCTGAAGAAATAATCAATTTTATTATTTTATTTATTTAATAATTAGTTATGAATTAAAATAAATTACTGTACACGTATTCAAGTTTAAAAATCCATCAATATTTCTATTGTTATTAAATTTGTGAAACTCCTCTATCAAAATAATTCATGTACTATTATGGAACAGAATGAAGATTCTCAATATATTGCATATTATTTGGAATGGACATTTTGAGTTGGACAATCCTGAAAAAGGGGGAAATGACATTCCCCCTTATCAGTGAACAGGTACATTGGGCAAATAAGTTTGAAAACCAAGGAACTAAAGAAGTTGACGGCTATTCCATTAATTTGATGTTCTTCAAACCTCTTTTGTCAATGTAAGCATAATTCAGCTTTGCTATATGAAAAGACACTGTCTTGAACACTCTTTGGTTTGAAGACTTTCGAAAAATGACTTCTCCAAGAACTTATATTTCTTCTCCGAATTATTATTTTGACACCATCAACAGATTGGAAGGGACTTACATTTTCTGCTTGAACTACTAGCCAAATACGTGATAGCAAGATCGTTAACCCTGAAGAACAGTAGTTCACAATGGTAAGAAAGACTTTGAACATGAAACCCAAGAGAGAGATTCGTAAAGGTCTTGATGTTAATTTCACTGACAATGTTGCCACATGCTACATGTTATATTCACTTATGTAAATACACACTCTGGAAAGGTATATATATATATATATATATATATATATATATATATATATATATATATATATATATATTAAAGAATAATCACACATAGAATTAATCAGAAGTATTAATGCGATTATTGGCGACATCCATCGCTAGAAAACATAATATATGCATTAAAATCCTGTTCATCCATTGTGCGAGTTTTGATCCTTGTCGAAAAACTTGTTGTCTGTACTTTTTCAGTTTATTTATTTATTTATTAAGGGACACTGGATCATCAGATAACTCTTCCAAAAAATGAAACAAAAGTGTTATCTGATGATCCTTAAAAGGGCTCTTAAATTATTATAATGGAACCTTAAAGTGGTCTGTTTTTCTTTAAATTATTAGACACTAACTTTCACCCCAGTCTCAAAAGCAAATCCATCAGAGATGACCGCTGTCCCGGAAAAGAACCTACAATCAACGGTTAATTGGGTAGGAAATAGCTTGTAAATTTTTATGTTGTTCTCATTTAATCACCATAGAGAAACTTTCTTCCCGTCATCAGTATTGCTGATGCTTGACTTCTGGAGAGCATCACACTGCACCTTCTTCGTTTTACGTTTTCAACTGAGTTGAAGTGGCACATCTAGATTGAATATGGCTTTCGTTTCTTCAAGTCAACTGCCGATAATTGCGGGAAAAGTCTATCATGCTCTGAATAAAAACGGTAAATCCCGGACTGCGGCATTGGAAATCTCGAAAGCCTTTGACAGGGTCTGGCATTCAGGTCTTCTCCACAAACTGAAAAGTTACGTTGTCTCCGGACACTTTTTTGAACTGATCCAGCCTTTCGTGAAAAGAGAGTTATACTGAACGGCCACTCGTCTACACCCTTTCGTACTAACGTGGGTGTCCCCCAAGGCTCCATCCGTGGTCCTGATCTGATTTAATTTTCATTACTGACCTTCCTGGTGGAATCATCTCTCAAATTAGTATCTATGTTAATAACAGGACAATTTACTCTTGCCTCAGCAGTAAGGCTTATCAGTCCGACAAGGTCATAATATTAGCTTTTATCCAAATTAACTTTGAGTAAGTCGTTAACTGGGGCAAAAAAGATGGCTGGTTAATTTTAACGCCTTTAAAAACTAAACTTATCTCCATTAATCATCTAAGAGACCTCATGCTGCATTCCATCATCATGGCTGATGCTAACCACAAGGAAATTGACTCTTTGTGCCTTCTTGAGGTCACGTTCTCTACTGACATCATTAAATCTATTGCTAGGTCAGGTGCTAAGAAAGTCGGATCAATGTCTCGGGCGTGAGATTCTTTTTCTCCAAGTCTACCATCGCCCATGCTTAGAATATTGTTGCCATATATAGTCTGGTGGCCCTGCTATTTACTTTGAGCTCCCTGATAAGATTCAAAGAAGAATCAGTAATATTATTGGTCCTGATCTGGCATCTCGGCTTCAGTCGATTTCCAAATGCTGTAAGGTTGCCTCTCTGTGTCTTTTTTTTTATAAATCCTTTCATGGCAATTGTTCGGCTGATCTCTTCGCTTTGGTACGTAGAATTTGTTTTTTAAATTAAGTGCAGTACTAGGCTTGCGTCGAGATCTCATCAATTTACAGTCAGGCTTTTCTCGCACATCTACCTTGTGGAACTGCCATCCAGCTCCATGCTTTTCAGCCAACTTTAATCTGCCAAAAATTTAAATGCAATGTCAATCGCTATCTACTGTCCACCTGATTACTATCTCCCCTTTCTGCTCAACAGTAATATTTCTGTTCCTAATTTTTCCACACCTTGTAATCCCCTGTGTTTTAGTGGCATTACTGCCTTACATGGGATGATTCCAAGTAAAAAAATATTGTTATATATATATATATATATATATATATATATATATATATATATATATATATACGCATATGTATCTTATACGTGCTTCATTTTTCGTTTCACCTTTGGAAGTGAAGTCTGAAGATCCAGAGAAAAATAAAATTCTCTGGTGAAATAAATTATAACAATGGAGACTTAAAGTGGTCTGTTTTTCATTTAAATTAAATTATTCCCTCTGACTTAGCATTGAGCTCTCAGGATTTCATCCTCCTTTAAATTATCCATACGGATTACCAAGATTTTCGTAACTTATATATATATATACTTTTCAAGTGTGAATTGAGTTCTCCGGGACACTGGCGTTCTTCGTACAGAAAAAAACGTTAAAATTTACCTTTCTCTCTGCCGTGCGATGATAGCCTACTGGTACTTATCTGACTGATGCTAAATAGGTTGGGTTTCGATCCCTGTTTGAAGCAATCGAACGTCTAGCCACACTGAAGAATTGTGATACAGCGAAACAGTCTGTCTGTGGATGACGATATATATATATATATATATATATATATATATATATATATATATATATATATATATATATATCGGGAATAGTTATTTTGTCTTTTAATATAAATATATGTAATTGTACAGAGAATATTATGTATTTAGTGTTTCAATTAAGATTGCATTTAATTCGAAATCATGGTTAGACCTGTTACGATGATCAAAAATGCATTGCTTCATCGTGCTTTACCATTCGGCTACAGAGAAAATTATTGTTCGGAAGAAGAAGGCCTGAAAGTATAACGACCGAAACGTCGTCAATATAGCAATAAAGTTAAGTACAATAGTTTGAACAAGATATATATATATATATATATATATATATATATATATATATATATATATATATATATGTATGTATGTTTAGAGCAGATAATGTTAGAAAGATTTTAGAGTTCCATGAAAATAAGTGGATACAACGTTTAAAAACGCACTAGCCAGCCGGGATTAGCTATAAATTTTACAATATAGATATTGAATATACACAGTTATACACATCATACTCACTCACTCGCTAATGAGCCAAATGATAACACACCCCCATAATAATATACACGCTTATGCACATCATACTCACTCACTCGCTAAGAGCCAAAAAAACACACACGCACTTAACAGTGACACATCTCCTTTCGAGGAACCAATAAAACTGTCAAAATGACCAAGGGAATTCAGAGCAGCATGAATCCTTCCAGCTCTTATCTTAAATAACATCTTAAAAGAGACTGTTTGACCAACACAAAAACTGACCAAAATTCACGTTAAAAAAAATTAAAAAAAACAAACAAATGAAAACTACAGAAAAAAGTTCATTTTCTCCATCAAGACATTCCGTTCTGTAGTTCACTGTTACCAGCAAGCAGAAAATTATTTTTCTCCTGATGATGGCCATTTTGGCCGAAACTAGTCGAGGAATCTAAATGAAATAATAATAAAAACGAAGGAATATTTATATACAACCCAGTGCTGTTTATACATTCTTTTTATAGATAAAAATATTTAAGTAAATGCTCTGTTTATAATAAACAGTATTAAAAAACATTTAGCAGCCTGAATATTTTCTATGAAAATTTCTCGGACATTCAGGCCGGTAAATGTTGTCTAATTCTGTTTATTATAAAACAGAGCATTTACTTAAATATTTGTATCTATAAAAAGAATGTATAAACATAAAAATGTCTTAAAATAATTGTCGGACTTCATAATGTGTGACGTCATTTGTTTACATTTGGATACGCCATGAGCAGATATTAATGTACGTGAGAGATTCATGGAAGATTATAGTTTAAAGACAGTAAAATCGACCGCCCTAACCGAACGCTCCTCTGTGACCAAATCGGTTAAAGGCATGTCCGGCTGTATGACGGTTCCGCGTAGGATACAGGTTCGATTCCTGTGGGAGGACGAATATTTTCTATGAAAATTTTGCGGACATTCAGGCCGGTAAATGTTGTTTAATACTGTTTATTGTAAAAAGAGCATTTACTTAAATATTTGTATCTATAAAAAGAATGTATAAACATAAAAATGTCTTAAATATATATAAAGAAAGAACACTAAGATATATAATCCGGTGTTCTTATAGAGATTTCTATTTTTACAAATGTTTTTATTTTATATTTTTATATATATATATATATGTATATGATTCCTCGGCTGAAAACTTAATATAATTATTAGAATTAAATTGAATTAAAATATCAAAGTCTGTTTCATCTTCATGCGAAATTTTCCGAATTTTATTTTTAAATAAATAATTATAATTTAAGCTCTACTTTTCTATTGATCACTGTTTTTTAAAAATAAAAAAAAACAAAAATACTAAAGAACCTCGGATTATTTACCTAACGAGCTCTTTCCTATTTTCTATATATTTTCACACAGACACACACATATATATATATAGATAGATATATATATATCTGAACAAAAGAAATGTGTGAGAGCCATGACTACCTATGTTCTGAAGAGATAACTTTTAAAAACTATATTCTTATATATATATATATATATATATATATATATATATATATATACGCATATATATTTTATCCGTTTTGTGTAGCTTGACAAAATCTATTTATCTATCTATCTATCTATCTACCTCCGTCTCTTCTTTATCTCTCTCTCTCTCTCTTATATCATGGAAATAAAATAATTATTCTAATACAATGAAAATTGAATAAAAAACTTAATCGCAGGACAATACCAGTATTCTATATATATATATATATATATATATATATATATATATATATATATATATTAACAAAAGAAATGCGTGAGTCATGACTACCTTTCTTCTGAAGAGACCATAAGATTTTCTTAGAGATTCTCAGAATACCCCAATTTTTAAATCTTGCAGAATGTGTATAATTGCTTTCTTTTGGCGTCTTAAACTTTTGTTAGTACTAATTATCTCCCTTTGAAACAAGCTATTAAATTATCAACACTTTTTTTTTTCACCTTTTCTTATTTTGGCCATGTTTTAGCTTCCTGTGCATTTTGTACAACCTGTTGGTAAATATAGCCGATCAACCCCTATTAGTCGGTGTCTATTTCAGTGACGGCTTTGTTTCTCGGCTGACATGGATTGAATGACTTATGGTTTTTACCGTTCGACAGGACATTGTGCAA
This sequence comes from Acanthosepion pharaonis, assembly GCA_903632075.3. NCBI lineage: Eukaryota > Metazoa > Mollusca > Cephalopoda > Sepiida > Sepiidae > Acanthosepion > Acanthosepion pharaonis. Next base: position 478,496 of record CAHIKZ030000841.1, on the reverse strand, counting down.
TACTGGCCAGTCCCGCTACAAGCAAAACATGACGTGACTCCTTCGCTTTCTATTGTCAGGCTTTGGTAACATCCTGCAGATTCTCAAAACAAGATAAAAAGAAAAGGTAAAATGTGTGGTGGCACCTGTTTCAAAGACAAAAAAAAAGCAAAAATTAAAAAAATAATGTAGTGTCCTTGAAAAAATCAAACAAAAACAAAATAATATAAAAAGGATCAAAAAAAAAAAAAAGTGTGATAAGAATATTTAAGTGAAAAAAAATTTGGCTACAGATTGTTTGAAAACTTTTTTTTTACTAAACAATTGATAAATATTCATGTGTTGATACTTTGGTTTTTCAGTCATTTGTTACAGGGAAACATATATATGCCTGCGAGAGACAAACAAAACCCCTGTATATATATATATATATATATATATATATATATATATATATATATATATATATATATATGCGCATATCTATTTAAATTTGTACGAGTGGGTCCTCAGACAAAGCTTTATATATATATATATATATATATATATATATATATATATATATATATATATATATATATATATATAAAAAAAGAGCAGTAAGATATATAATCCGGTGTTCTTATAGATATTTTTATTTTTACAAAAATAGTGCTCAATGTAAATTTACAGAGCATTAATATTATAAATTAATTGATTTAAAATATGTTTTTTTTTCGCATATTACCACCTAAATATGCGAAAAAAAAAAATATTTTAAATCAATTAATTTATAATATATATATATATATATATATATATATATATATATATATATATATATATATATACACTACAGTTCCACAGCTTGAGGAGACTTCTGGTAATTTTTTTTAAATTGGCCCAAAAAGTAGTTGTTTTGTATTTTAAATAACCGAAGATTATTATACTTGGTTAAAATTATGCTCTCGTCAAAATAGCCTCCTTTAAACTTGATTACTGCAGCACAAATTTTTTGGTATTCATTACAACAGTTTTCTCAAAGTATAAGTTTGATAATTGATTCCATTCTTTTTTCAATGACTCTAAGAGATCTTTTAATTTTTTTTTTTTCCTTCTGTCAATTTCATCTAATGGTAATTCTGGGGGTGGCTTCAAACTTTGAATTGTAGTCTATATATATATATATATATATATATATATATATATATATATATATATATTTATTTATTTAATATATATAATATATATATTTATTAAATATATATATATATATATATATATATATATATATATATATATATATATATATACTGCAAAGTTCACCCTGTACAAGGCTCAGGGGACCACTCGATGTAAAGGTTTATGATAAAGGGCAGATTGTTTGGAAGATAACGTTTAATTCTAGAATTGAACAGGTTAAGATTCTAGTGATCGAGCAAACTTCATCTTGGGAGTCGGTTCTAAAGGTCATGGTTCACGGGAAAAAGCTGTTCAAGTGGAACTTACTTATCAGCGATAGAATAAAGATGGAATGTCGGTGGTTTGCTACAATGTAAGCCAAATGGCGTGTTCCTTCCGTGAAGCTTTGAACTGGGGGAACAAGGGAATATCGTTCGTCTGATGACTTTCCATGGAAGTAGCGATAAAGCAGCAAGCGGCTTATCACATCACGCATGAGAGATTGGAGAGGGGAGAATAATTTGTCACCCATAATGGCTCGGAAATACTTTTGGACTCTATCGAGGCTGGAGAGTGAAGTCTGGTTAGCTTCCACCCAAAGATGACAACAGTACTCCATTTTTGGCCTTGTCTGGCTTTTGTAAAGGCCGAGGATAGCAGGTGGAGTCAGGTCCTTACTAGAGCGGTACAGAGAGCCGACCATTTTCGCTTCATCCTTAACAATGGATCGTATAGAGAAGCTTCTGTTGAGGTAAAGTTTGAATTTGAAGCCAATAATCTTTCAAGGCATAGTCCCTCGCCATAAGAACACACACACACACACACACACACACACACACACACACACACACACACACACACACACATATATATATATATATATATATATATATATATTTTTGTTTTATTGATGTGAATTTGTGCATCTGGGTTTCACTCCCTTGCGATCGTCAGCGTGAAAGCCAGGGTCACAAACTCACATGAATCCAACTAAATACATTAGCTCTATCACCGACACTGAGCGCTTTTCAATAAGTACCGCACATATATAATGTATAAATAATACATACATAGAAATTACATATACATATATATATATCAATATATTTATATATATATATATATGCGTATTATACATACATGCACACACACACACACATATATATACATATATATATATATATATATATATATATTTATATATATATATATATATATATATATATATATATATATATATGTGTGTGTGTGTATGTGTGTGTGTGATAACGATATATAAATTTATATATATATCAAGAACATCTTTGAAAGAAAGATATATGACAATGTGGAAAAAATTTTGGTGTAACGCGTTTCGGCTCTTAGGACTTCATCAGACCAGCTTTGTTTACGTTGATGCAACTACACATGCCCACGAACGAGGGACGCTGGGAATTTTAAATGTAGAATGTTTTTTCTAATATGTTATGTGTATATAATCTTGCCAATTTCATTTAGATTCTTTTTATTTTCGTTTACCTGTGTTATTGTTGTGATAACAGATCTATCAAGAATGGTGAAAAATTTAAAAAAATATCTGTGGATTAACTAGCGATTAAAAATCTTTCGAAACATTTGTCTCTGCGAAATATTTTCTCTTTTAATGAGAGTAGCATTTTTGATGTCAAATTTTTGGCCGTTCTCTATACACTGAGCAACTAATGCGTTTAATGCATTGTTTTTAAATTGTCTCTTTTGTGCTCATCTAATATTCAGTTTAAACTCCTTGAGGTTTCTCCAATATATTCTTTTTGGCAATCATTGCAGGTGATAGTGTAATTTACTCTATCAACACACACACACACACACACATACACACACACACACATATATATATATATTATATGTGTGTGTGTGAGGATTAAATGCATTCATTATTAATCCGATATTATTATTAACACGTTATTATAGAGGATAATCGAATTTGAAATATGCGTCATATTTTTATCTTTATTTTAAACAGTGTCTATTCCGTCGATCAAACTGCACATTCGAGAAACCTTAGAAAGGAATATTTGTCAACGGCAGGGATCGAAACTCGATCCTCTTTGTAAGGGAAACCACCGTTTGATAAGACGTATTTTAGCGATTAGCCACGAGGAATGTCATAGTAAGCAAGTCTCTCTCTCTCACCCTATCTCTCTGAATATATATATATATATATATATATATATATATATATATTTCTGAGATGAGTTATTGTAATTATTTATAGTACATATCCCTTCAGTTTCTTGATATATATATATATATATATATATATATATATATATATAGAGAGAGAGAGAGAGAGAGAGAGAAAGGGAGAAGAATGAAAGTTTATTTTATATACCACACACGATTAAAAATTTAGGCGAAAAATATGAGAATGTAACCGGCGAATATCTATTTAGAATAAATGTGCAGGTTTCTCAGTTTTCTTTTTGTTAAAAGTAAAATTAAGATTTGAGACATAACACGATAGAGCCACATGCATCTTCATTCCGATTTAAATTCCACTGACTACAAGTTAGTAAGAAGAGTAAGAAAGAACGGTGATTATAGACTCTGTTCTACTGCGGCTTTTAGCAGAGAGGAACCCGGACGGGCCTGTGCCGAAGGGCAGAGTTTTATCTGGGGCGGTAGACAGACCCGAACAAGATTATCCGGATTCTACAGGAATATTTTGGCCCAGCCTACGGGCTCGGATGACCTCCTTAGCCTTGTGCCACATATATCCCTCCTGGGGGCTGTTAAATATTAACTGCGAAACCGGCAAACCTACTCTAAATAAATATTCTTAAGGTCTCCACTTGTATAATCAACTTCTTTTCACCTTATATATATATATATATATATATATATATATAATCAAGAAGAAAACATTAAAATTCATTTCGGTCTGAAGAGATGAATATATAGAGATATTCACGAAATAAATTTTAACCGAAAATAATCTTTAAGGTTTTCTTCTTGATTACTACTACTACTACTACTACTACTATTATTATTATTATTATTCTCTGTAATTTACATTGAGCTCTCCAAGGATTAATATCCTTCTTGGAATTATCCTTCTGATTCACTAATTTGTAATATATATATATATATATATATATATATATATATATATGTGTGTGTGTGTGTGTGTGTGTGTGCGTGCGTGTGTGTGTGTGTAAAATTACAGTATAAAAGGACAACATGAATTTATTGTCTTTATTCTTATATATAGATACACACACATACACACAAAACGCACACACATATATATATATATATATACATATATATATATATATATATATTATAATCATTTAAAAAAAAATATGATTCCTTCGCTACATAAGAGTTCTCATGTTTCAAAAACGAGAGTCGAAACCCTCAATATAATTATTAAAATTAAATTGAATTAAAGTAACAATCCCTGTTTCATTCTCAAGCAAAAATTTAGGAATAATCAATCTTGAAATTTACGCATCGTTATAAGCATGTTCATTGGTTACTATGGAAACGGCTGGGGCGACCATTTTTGATAAGGGTCCTAAGAGTTCATTTTTATCCACATATCAGTCACCTTCAGGAAGAGGTCAAGCTGAGGTAGGGTCGGGTGTCAAAGCGAATGATGGTCAGTCACAGAGAAAGATAAATTTTGGCACCATGGTATGTTGTTAAGTGTCTGGATAGTTTTGTTTTGTTTTATTTATTTATTTTCAACGGGCTGTTTCATATATACACGCGTCGCACTGAACTACAATTTGTTTTTTTTTTTGACGACTTCATAAAGGGTTTTTCTATTTAATGATAGGGTTAAGCTTTTAAGCTCTTTATTAAACTATGAAAATTTTTTATGCTAATTATTTAACGCGAAAATTTGTTGACGTCGGCAAAAAACCGTTAACTCATGTCTATGGTTTAATAAATTTTCATTATTTAGAAACTTAATTTTGTGTAGCTTTTCATGTTTTTCATATATATATATATATATATATATATATATATATACTTTAAAAATTATGAGATCAGTTGAATCCGCGACATTGCTTTCAACCTTACTGTATCCACAGGCGATTTCTATCAATTGACCTCCCAACGGTTTATTTTTTCAAAAACCAATAAACGCTGTATTATTTAAAAATGTAAACAAAAGTAAACAAAAGCAGGTCGTTGAGTGTGGTAGGAAGGGAGGAGGAGGATGAGAAGAAGAAGAAGAAGAAGAAGAAGAAGAAGAAGAAGAAGAAGAAGAAGAAGTGGGAAGAGCAAAGGTATTATAAATGTACCGGTGTGGGGCGTTAATTTAAATGTACATTTTTAAAAAATCCAGCCTCATATGTGGTTACGAGAAATATATATATATATATATATATATATATATATATATATATATATATATATATAGATAGATAGATAGATAGATAGATAATATTAGTGGTAAATATATACATACATATGAAACATATATAAATATATGTACACATAGGTGTACACATACATGTATATTTTTGAATAAAAAATTCCAAGAGGATAGAATCCCCGTAGAAGTCAATGTCCAGGACAGAGTAAGGATATAATAAAAAGGCTTAAACACTAATATTCCATGGTCATAATTTATTCCATTGGAATCGTAAATACGATCCAATTCATCAGACCTACAAATTCAAAAAGAAAACAAAAAACAACTCCGGAAATAAAAAATAAAATTTAGTGAGAGCGTATGTATGAGAATGAAGGACAAATGTTAGAGTAAATGAAAGCTATAGGGAGGGGTTACAGACGAGACAAGAACAGGAAGGTCTAAAGATGAAGGAGCGGGTTTAAAATTAACAGAGAGAAGTTTTAAA
>CAHIKZ030000841.1:442500-467500 GCA_903632075.3 Acanthosepion pharaonis | reverse complement strand
AAAGACAGAATGATGGCTTTGACGTTCCTGTGGGAGCATAGGACTCCGCTCAAATTGCGAACTTAGTAGATATCTTTCTATTAGACACTCTTAATAGGATTAGTGACCCTACACAAGTGAGCCTTTACAGAGATGATGGACTTATTTACATCCCAAATAGTAACAGTCCTCTATCTTTTAGAATACAGGAGAAAATTATAAGGGCTTTACAGTTTTTAGGTTTTAAGACTAAAATCTCGTCTAACCTTAAGATAGATGGCATCTTGAACCTCTCTAACAACACCTATAAACCATTTCAAAAAGAATACCAAACTCCGATTTACATTAATTACCCAAACTCAATAATTAAATAAATTCCTCGCACTATAAAGACTAGAATAAATAAACTATCGATGAACAAAAAAAATATTTAATGAGAACAAAAAAAGCTTATGACAAAGCTCTCAGCGAAAGTAACTTCAAACAAAAAGAATAGATAATAATAAAACAAGTTAAACCACAAGCAGAAAAAGAAAAATGATATCGTTCAACGTCCCTTTCTGTAAGCTATCCCTGTAAATATTGGCAGATACTTCTTAAACTTAGCCGACAAGCACTTTAACCAAAATAACCCGTTACAGAAAATTTTCAATAGAAAAACTCTCAAAATTAGTTATTCCTGCACCAAAACATGCAGAACATTATTATTACTCACAATAGCCAAATACTAAAAGAATCCCCAGACAGCAAAACAGCGAAAAACAAAACAAACTATATTGTAACTGTAAAGCCAGAACCAATTGCCCAGTAAGAGTTACCTATAATTCGGAAAATGTAGTATGCAAAGCTACCATTTCCCGAAAGAAAACATCAAAGACAAAAAAGAAAAAATTGCAATAATTAAATACATCAAAGCTAACTGATTGTTAAAGCAACGGAACGAACTGATCTTCAAATGTAGACATAAGAACAAATTTAAAATCCCGTCCAGCAAGACTCGGCTTCATCCCACAAATCGCTACGAACACAAGAATGGATGGCTAACCATTTGTATGGCCATATCTCACTCAACATTTGGCCTCCTAACTCTCCAGATATCATTCCACAAGACTATTATGTGTGAAGCGTTGTTAAAAAGGAGGTTAATAAACAGCCTCATAACACCACAGACTCTCTTAAAGCTGCAATAGATCGAGTAATATCTGGCATAAATAAGGACCAATTAATCAGAGCTTGCAGCCGATTTCGAGCTTGTTTAGAGGCAGTTATTGATGCTAGTGGTGGTTTTATTGAATAAAATTAAATAATAGCTAAATTTCATTTTTAATTGTTTGTAATCAAATATAATTATATCCATTTGCTCAGCAAATTTTTTTTTACTTATCCATAAAATCTGTCCTCAACTACCAGCCGCACCCTGTATATATATGTGGAGACTGAGGTGAACACCAAGCGACGAGAGTCTGTTTCATGCATGACCGCAATCTTCAGGCCATGTGTTTTGGATCGAATAATCATATATACTGGCCAATGGTGCATTATTGATAATATGGTCTATTGTATTATTCTAATGCTTATTGAGTAGGCGGTAACGGCTGTATTTCAAATCATTCTATAGGTTATCGATTAGAAGCAACTGTAGATTCCAACGCGGTTATTTGTGGTGTTAATCTTTTATTCGTTTTTTATTATTGATTATAACTATAATCAATATAATTTATTCTTTTACTCGAATCAAGGTAATAAAGCTACTAAGACGCAAGTTGTTATTAAATGTCGGAGGTGTATGAAAAAAGGAAAATCACATTAAGGAGAGAGACAAATAATAAAAGAACAAGAATTAAGACAGAAGATAACGACTGACATTGCATTTAAGTTTTTGAAGATGAAAATTGACTGGGAAGCAAGAAGCCGGAAGAGAGTCCCACAAATTAGAACTGTGAGAGAAGAAACTGTTAGCATAGAACTTACGGTTACACCAAACCATTTAAAATGTAAAATAATGAAACCTTCCTAGTACTGCGCTTACATTCATAAAGTCTAGTTTACTATAGAGGAAAGTAATTTTTATTTTGAATAATAAAAAATATGACACAAGGCCATCAAGGGGGGTAGAGGAAGGTAGGTCTTCAGTCTGTCTTATTTTAAACTTAGCTAATCACAATTAATGACCGAAACATCCCATCGTATTCCTTACACCAAAACAACGCATTTTTACTTGCCATTCTTGCTACAGCCACCATAATACCTCAGGTCTCTATGAAGTCCTAACGTGTTCCCGTATGTACAATTTACTAATATACAATTTACCGTAGATGAAAGTTTTCAATTACCATGAAATTATTTATAGAAAAAGAGCAGGGAAGCTATATTACGTGGGTGGGATTATTTAATTATGTTTTGTTGATTATTATTATTATTATTGCACTGGCAGCCATACGCAGCTGTTCGATCAGAAAAAAGCGTTCAATTAGAATGGAGCAAAAATAGCATCATGTTTACATGTAACATTCTATCTACTTGTTGAAACTTGACTAATGCATGGAATAATAATGCAACACAAAATGTACTTAGAACAAAATGTATTGAAACAAGAAAGTGTACACAATATTTACATATAGTCTTTTGTATATTTCTGGTAAGACCGTTCCTGGAGAATGTGTTGACTGAGTCGCAGTCGGGCAGAGTCTCTGGTTGAATCTCTTGATTCCTCCCTCTCTTCCCGGTACAAACCATATTTATATGGTCAGTACTCCACTATGCAAATTAGGTGGATCCTACCACAACACTTCTTCAATTACTCTAAAGTACTTTCATTAAAAACATTCTGAATTAATGCAGTTACTCATATAACAAAAGTAGTCTGTATTTATTCAATCGAAGTTAGCCGAGGATATATATATATATATATATATATATATATATATATATATATATATATATATAGTAATCTGTTGGTATAACCCAGGCGAGTGCTATTAACACAATATAGAATTTGAAATATTAAATGTTAAAACTCTGATCTCATTAGACAGAGCAAAGTTTTCCTTATAATTGGAATTAAGATAAGTTAATGAACATTTTCACCTACACATTTTAAATTTAAAATTCGCAAGATTTTTCAAACTGTTTATGGTGTCAGTTTGTAGAAGAGTCAGCTTCTACAATCTGATGTGTATCTTAACTCCAATTGTACGAAATATATACAGGGTGTCCATAATGTTCGTGTGCGCTTTTAAAAAAATTATAACTTTATTTGTATTTGCGATAGAAATAATTTGTAGAAAGGATTAGAAAAAAGTAAATCTATATTTTTAAAGGATTTATTGAAATTTTATTTAAGTTTCCACATGTCCTCCATCATTAGCAATACAAAGAGTAATACGATTTTACAGTTCACGGAAAACATTTGCCAACTGATTTACAGTATTGCCTGAAATCACATTAGTTATTTTAGCTTTCAAATCTTCTAATGAACTAGGTTTGTTTGCATACACAATTGTTTTCACATGTCCCCATAAAAAATCTAATAGAGTCAAATCTGGCGAAGGTGGAGGCTAATAAAATGGTCCACCCCTTTGGATCCATCTGTTAGGAAATTCTTGATTTAGAAACTCGCTAACACGCAGAGCAAAGTGACAAGGAGCTCCATTTTGTTGAAACACTTTATTATAACATTTTTACAGATTATTTCTATCGCAAATACAAATAAAGTTATATATATATATATATATATATATATATATATATATATATATATATATGACCCCTATCCCCTGAGACCAAGTTCTTCGACGCATATGAATAGGAGGTTCAACTTTCATTACAGCTGTGCATACCAGTAAATCATATATTCAAGTTGTTACTTTGGATGATGTTTTTTCTTTCTAAGCATGTCTTCTTAGGAGGGGGCTTATTCCCGCTCTTAACACGCACTGCATTTATTAGTGTCCAAAATGAGGGGGAGGAGGAAGGAAGAGTGTTAGCTCTATCCCACAATTCACCATGAGCATTACACAAAATATGATACAACTCTCGTCTAGGCGTGTGGGAGTGTACACACATACACACCTATATATACTGAATATATATATATATATATATATATATATATATATATATATATATATATATATATATATGTGTGTGTGTGTGTGTAAACATTATATAATAATAACAATAATAATAATAATAATAATAAATCCATTAATAATAATGATAATAATAATAAATCCATTAACTATTTAGAAATCTATCTATCTATCTATCTATCTATCTCTCTCTCTCTCTATATATATATATATATATGAATTACATTAAAATGAACCTCTATTACCCCAGTATCTGTCTATATTTCTAAGATGAGGTATCATGTATATTATTTCCATTATTCGGACTATTGAGCTCATCTTTGTCGCCATATTTATCACAACGTTTCGGCCGTTGTACGCTCCGGCCTTCTTCAGGTGGTTGAAATGTCGAACTGAACCCTTTATTTCGCTCACTGGGGTGGACTGTTCTAGTTCCACGTGCCATGTTTAATGGATGTCAGTTATCAGTTATCTCCTGTTAATTTCCCTCTGAAAGTTCTCCACTACCTTAACCGGGTCTTGAACTTCCACTCTTTGGTCCTGTCACTGGATCTAACTAACGCCTTTATCCACTGTGCCATGTGTCCATGAGATAACTGATAACTGACATCCATTAAACATGGCGCATGGAATTAGAACAGTCTAACCCAGTGAGCGAAATAAAGGGTTCAGTTCGACATTCCACCGAAACGTTGTAATAAATATGGCGACAAAGATGAGGACAATAGTCCGAATAATGTAAATAGTGTACATAATACCTCATCTGAGAAATATAGACAGATACTGGGGTAATAGAGGTTCATTTTAAATGTACTTATATATATATATATATATATATATATATATATATATATATATATATATATAGAGAGAGAGAGAGAGAGAGAGATAGATAGATAGATAGATAGATTAATGCAAATAATGCTCTATTACAGCATTCAGACGGGTATTTCATCCTGGGATATTCTCATTGGGGCTTGGGCAAAAACCTGAATTTTAACGTTTTTTTTTTAATAAGAATTAAAGATGGAGGGAAAGCAAGAAGGAAAAAGAAGAAAAAAAAGAAAAAGAAGAAAAAAAAAGAGGAACAAATAGCAAATAAGGGATATAGCATTAAACGTGAGATAGGGAGAAAAAAGAAAACTAAGAGAGTTAGAAAAGGATAGACAGGAAGTAATGACATAGACAAATCTAGACAAAAATTGAAAAACGGTGAAAATTAACAATGAACTATATTTAACATATCAACTCTTGTTAAATGTGAAGAAACAAACATAAAGGTTAAGAAAAGGAAGAGTCTTAAATTTATCGATAAAGAAAAATCTACAGATAAGACTATTATATAATGTTAATATTATATAAAGAAAATTTTTATTAAAATTTTAATACTAAAAGCTCATATTAAGTTATTATATATATATAACAAATTATTAAGAAAAAATATTTACTAATTAAATTTTAAAAAATAATTTAATAATAATTTAATAAAACATTACTTATTTATTCAATCTAGTGTATATATATTCTTATACTTTATTTTAAGTAAATTTATTAAATCAATATTAATCTATTCAATATTATATATATAATTATATAGTAAAATATTTGTAATAAATATCAATATATTATATTATATTAATAAAAAATACTATATTATATTTAAATAATAATTTTACATTTATTTTATATTTAAATTCAATATTAAAAAAAAGAATTTAATATTATAATACAAACACACATTTTGGCATTTTTTGTAAATAAGCCAGAAAAACCTGAATATAAAAATTAATAAGACCTAGGAAGAATTAAAAAAAAATTAATCAGTAATAGCCTAAAATAAAAATAAAAATTATAAGGGGAAAAAAATAAATAGATGAAAAAATTTAAAACCTAGATTAAAAAAAGTTTAAACTTCAAAATTAAATAGATAAATTATAGAATCTTACTTATTATAAAACGCAGATTGTGTGTGTGTGTGTGTGTGTGTGTACGTTTATATATTGGATCGGATTTCCTATATTTTTCAACCGATTTCAACAAAACTTCACAGGACTCCGTAAAATTAACTTGCGGTTGTTCTGACAGCGCCAAAAATCGGAAAAGCACAATTGTTTTTGCACGAAATCAATTTGAAAACACGATTAAGAGGCATCACGAGAATGAAAGGAGGACAACTCATATCGAGTTATACTTATAAAACCCAGATTGTGTGTGTGTATTCGTTTATATATGGGATCGGATTTCCTACATTTTTCAACCGATTTCAACAAAACTTCACTTTTTTTTTGGCAGGTAGTGTTTCTTATTGTCTTGCACACTTTTTTTCTTTAGTTTTACATTCAGAATGCTTTAAAATTCCATTTACAAGACAATTGTTTATAATAAAATTCTATTCAATCGGTAGACTCATAACGATTGAAACAATGTTTTTGTTTGAGTTTGGGTTTGACCAATTCGTAAAAAAAAAAAAAAAAAATAATTACGATATGCGTGTCCGTCAACCTTAAATAATAATCTTTGTCAATTTTATTTTTCAGTCTTTATGATGGTCGATACTTGATCTATCTCTTACTGTTACATCCCCGGGCAACGCCGGGCTCTACTGCTAGTAAAATATAAAGGATAAGACAGGATAATAAGAATAATAAAGGTTTAAAGATTAATGATAGATTAAATTATAATAGATTAAACAGGTAAAATTTTAAATATATATTCAATCATGAATTAAATTAGATAAAAGCATGCAATTTTTAAAAAAATATGATGCTAAATATAGGATATTAAATATACGATATAGGATATTAAAAATAGGATATTAAATGACTTATTGGATATGAAATAAAATAAACAAAATTTTCATTGGACAAGAAAACAGAACATTTATTCATTAATGTATGAGACGTAGAAAGACACTTTAAAAACAATTTAAAATAAAAATAAAATTTAAAAAAAACTAAAAGGAAGAAGTGGACAATATAGAAAAATAGCTAAAATAAAAAATTACATCAAAAAATAATGAAGAGTCTCTATTTCGAAAATTACCGATATAAATGAAATATGATGAGATATAGTCAACAATAAAATCGTATTTCTTTTATATCATTAATTTTCTCAAAAGAAACCTCACCTTTTTTTTTTTTTATGTAAACTCACTTTTTTTTAACAAACGTTTTTGCATTGCCAAGCCCCAGGTAGAATATCCCGGGGTGAAATGGCCATCTGATTGGGGCAATAGAGTTTCATTTTTATGTAATTCATTTATATGCTCGATAATAAAATAAATATATTGCGTTCTCTTTTGTTGGTCAGATTTAATATTTTATATTATGAGGATCTAATTGGATTACTTCCGGACGGATTTCTACCTATATATATATATATATATATATATATATATATATATATATATATATATATATATATATATATATATCAGGGTAATTATGGTTAATTGAATAAAAAGGGAAATGGTCTTAAAGTAAAGTAAAGCTCATTTACGGAAAGAAACACGTCAGCAAATGTTTTCAGATTTTCTCATTCGATAACGTAGTCTCTCCCTCTCTCTGTATACACATATATATTCCGTCTGAGAACTTTACGGCACACCTTCCTCGTGCTTATCGTTCTCTCTCTCTATCTCCCCCCCAACTCTCTCTCTCTCTCTATCTCCCCCCTCACTCTCTCTCTCTATATCTCTATATATATATATATATATATACATATAAATATAGATAACTAGACTCGTTTCGAAAAACCCTCGGATTTTTGATTTGCTAATCAAATCAATCTCGAGGGAAAAAGGTCTTTAAAAAAGAAAGAGCTACAAACATGAACTTCTGCCGACAAAAAAATCGCACAGATGCAGGTCTGAAGCCCAAAGAAAAAACCTCGATACGAGTAACAACTAACTAACAAAAGAGCTCAATACAACCGTAGAGCAGAGCTAGATACACCCTGACGATCCGTTTAGGTGAAACCTAGGTAGGTTTGTCTGGCTCACTAGGTGTATCTATCTATCTATCTATCTATATATATATATATATATATATATATATATATATATATATATATATATATATATATTGTTCGTTCGTTAGTATTGTTAAGAGTTGGCTTTTCTTTTTATTATTAAAAGCTTCCATTATTTTTAGTCTTTTTTTTGCAGGTGGATGCAGTTAATATATATATATATATATATATATATATATATATATATATATATATATATATTGTTCCTAGATCCGAATAACAAAATCAAATTTATTATCTATTATAAAAAATTCAGACAGCCAAACTTATCCTCAAAAATAACAACACATCAGTTAAGTCAAAATTACAAAGAACGAACATTATCTATGAGTTCAAATACCCCTTAAGGAACTGTGTTCCTGATCAAACCGGACTCATAAATAATTACATCGGTTACACAACTACATGCTTATCCAGACGTCTTACATTACACCTATCTGATCACAGCTCTATCAGAACACATTTAAACACACACTCAGATTTACCCGACACTATTAGGAACATACTAGTAGAAAACACAAATATATTAACTGCATCCACTTGCAAAAAAAGATTAAAAATAATGGAAGCTTTAATAATAAAAAAGAAAAGGCCAACTCTTAACAATATTAACTATGAACGAGGCAATGTGCTAACCGTATTCGGAAATTAAAAATATCCCTACCACACACTAAGACATACACAGAACGCACACACTCAATTAAGCTGAAAAATAGAATCATCCTTGATAATGGCTAAAAGTATAGCCGAAAGCGCTTGGAAATATAAAACATTTGGACAGTTCTTACACACCCCTTGTCCAGAAAAGAAAGCTCTTGTCAGAACATAAATAAAATCTTAACCGTAGTACCTTGTCTGTTGTTTTTAATGAAACATGCATAAAAGAAAGATTGCTGCCTAAATATGCAACTATATATATATATATATATATATATATATATATATATATGCGTAAATTTCGGCAGCATATTATCATTAAGACAGGTTTTGTTAAATAATTTAGACATGTTCTGTCTACTTATTCTCTTAGGGTCCTTTCACATTTGCGGTTAAATTCTCGAAGCTGTTTATATAAAAAAAATAAACCAAACCTCAATAAAATTACTTACAAATACTCCACAAACATTTTAACATGTGTACAATAGATAGTCTTTATATGATAGCGCTTGGCATTAATATATTCTCCTTTATGTAGCAACTGCACAAGTCCGGAATTTTTCCACATCATGCCTAGTTACCTCCCCTTAAACGGTGTCCGTCACCCAAGCCATGACACAGCGTTCCTGAGTCTACATATAAAAATAATAATTTTCGGATGACCACAACAATTTTTGTCCTTCACAACCATGAACACTAAATACTTAGTCTAAAATTAACAATACCCTGATGATGACATTATGCTATGTCGAAAGTACTTGGAACAAATACAATATGAGCCAACACGGTGTTTTCCTCTCGTCTTTTAATAATAACCGCACAGAAAAGCTTATTTGCGACTCTATAGACAGAACATGTCTAAATTATTTAACGAAACCTATCTTAATATATATATATATATATATATATATATATATATATATATATATATATATATATGTAAGTAAATATATGGATATAGATCCGACCGTATGAAGAAAAATATACGGAAAAAACAAACAAAAATCCTCGTATGCAATTATGCTGTTTTAATGTTAATATAATGTCAATGTCCTGAAGATGGTCTATTAGACCGAAACGTCCGACGTTGACATTATATTAACATTAAAACTGCATAATTGCATATTAGGATTTTTGTTTGTTTTTCCGTATATTTTTTCTTCATATATATATATATATATATATATATATATATATATATAGCTAAAATAGTATGAAGACAAAAATGCTATCAGTGGAATACTGAGAGAAAATATATTTAAGGCAAGCAGTGAGTGCAACAAAGTGCTCAATATCAAAGATAGAGAATTGATAGAATTAATATAAGTAAATGTTTTTCAATTATCTGATTGATGTTACCTTTAGTGGCATGAATTTAACTGCCAGGGAAATGCTATAATAAACGGCAGAATATGTGACTCCGAAATCTGAAGTTGCATTGGAATAGCCAAAGATGCCATTCAGAAGCTAAACAAAGTATTAAGAATTTAGAAAATTTCGCTAGAAATAAATAAAAGCGTGCTGAGCTTCTCTTTAATAAATTTAATGACGGCCATGAGGATGAGGCACCTAGTTAGGTCAATCAGACTAGCCTCATTAACGCTTACCCAGGTCGATTTTTGTTAGTTGATTTAGCAGTTCAACTCTTGTTGAGTTATCTAATGCTGAACCTTTATATGTGGGTACAGAGTGAGGATCGAACTCATTGCTTTGTGGTGATGGTCAACCAGACAAACATTGTTACCTCTTAGGTGACGTCGAAGCGCGGATAAGAATGGTTGATTTGGCATGCTAATTCTTTTATGCTAATTAATATCGAATTTTGTATGGGGGCCCTCAGTGAGGATCGAAATCACTATTCAGTAGTAGAGATCAATTGGATTAGCTTGTTAGCCATTAATCGATGCTGAGGAACATTTTGTGAACAGCCAAGTCATCAAGACAGCTTTTGTTCAAGAATACAAAACAAAAACGGGCGATGGAGATTTTGTTCCTTCAGGCTAAAACTTCCACCCAATGCGGTTTAATAAAAGATGAGATACAACTTGATACCCCGTCACCTTTTGCTATCATTGGGCCACTCATCTTCGGGGATCAAACACTTCCTGTCTATCTCCGGTTGGATCTCTTCATCCATTCCCTTGTAACACGAAGCATTTCCGAGAAAAGAGGCCTAGAGGAAAATGAACAGAAATTTGTAAATGCTTAGGTTTTTTTTTTTTTTGGTTTTGTCTTCTTTGTTTTCTTTTACGGCATATCAACTTCAATGGGTTATTTAATGCCGAGAAGATTTTTTATTGCTGGTAATTTCCCCCCCCCCCCAAAAAAAATGTATTGCTGGTAACATTTTTCTTTTTCAAATATGTACTGCTGGTAATAATTTTTACAAAAAAGTATATCTGGTATTAAAACCTATTTTTATATTTTCATACTGTTTGGCCCCTTTTGTGTGTGTGTGGGGAGGGTTAACTATTTGCCCATAGCTGAGACTCTCACAGGTGCTACCACCCCGAGTGAGGGTGGCCCTGGGAACACCAGCGATTAAGAGGTGGTTCCACGCTTCTCAAAACCTCCCGATCTAAGGCCTTGCTGCCGGATGTAGTTTATCGTCATACCCAGGGCGGGTACAGATTCGTATACATCAGTTATATCTACATCATTATTTGCAATGAAATGTTGCCACTCATAGGACAGCTCTTTGATATCTTGCTGCCGGTTGTAGTTTATCGTCTTTCCCAGGACGGAACACTTCTTTTTTGTTTTTAATGCCTTTAATGGATGTTGACAAAAAAAAGTGTTGTCAAACGACCCCCATTCGTTAGGTTGGTTGATTTTGCATGTTAAGCCTTGTTTGGTCAAATTTTCTATTGGGCCACTTAGTGCGGATTTAGTTGTAATAGCCAGACTAAATTTCACAGGCGAATTATTGATATAAATTACATGCGCATTAAGGTCCTCATTACTGGGAAATCATATCTCGTTAGGTATTATTTAATAATGAGTAGTTATTGCTGGTCCTGTTTCCACTGCCCGACCCAGGGATCGAACTCACAACTATCATGTTGCCAAATTAAAGAACCAACGCTTTAATACACTCGTCTATTATTCCGTGTCAGCGAAACAGGAACAATTTATCAGGTAAATGAAATAAAATTAGCTTAAAACTTTCGAAATTCCCTTGAAGGTTAACAGGATTGACAAGAGCTTGATGCAGGCCTGAGAGCACAACGAACGAAACGGTTTGATAACAACAACAAAGACGAGGAAAATAATCCAGCTATAAATAATGTAAGTGATCTTTAAACATTACCCTATGCCAATTGTTGCTTGGTTCATTTTACATTTCATCCTGTGTTGTGTTATTTAATGCCGAAATTAATATGTGGCACACAGTGAGGATCGAACTCAGGATTCGGTAGTAATGGGCTCGCTAATGGGTACACCACGTCGATTATTGGTAGGTTGATTTAACATGTCGACTTTTTATTTCGTTATTTAATGTTGCACTTTGTATGAGGCACCGAGTGAGAAACAAACCCACTCCTTAGTAGCAAAAGTCGACCAGACTAGCCTCGTTAACCACTGACCCACACTGAGATGTCTGATTACATTTTCTTTATTCGGGGTAGTTTAGATTGGTACAAGGTCACAGTTATGGTGCACCTAGTTTGGATAGAACGCTCTACTAACGATATATGAGTTAGAAATTGGTCACCATAAGGTCACGGGGAAACGCCTATGCGAGGAGAAAGGGAGAAGGGGTTTTGCAAAAAAAGTGAATAACCGAGCGTCGGTCGCGACACTGACAAGTTTCGAAACGTGCGCCTCACCTACCAAACTGGGCGGTCACTGTTGACTCGATGAATTCTCATGGTGAAGCAGTTGTATTGCTTCGGCCGGACTATTCAAGAGCGATCGTTGCAGAAGCGGTTTACCCGGTGGGCAACGCGTTTTTCACCATCTTCTTTCATTTGCGCGTGCTATTTTTTGTAGCCGAACCTCACCTGCTCTGCAAATATTTTTACGTATTTTTTTGGTTCGTATTTTATTTCGGTTGTATTATTATTATTATTATTATTATTATTAAGCTATTAAAAATATTTCTTTACCTTTTCGATTTTCCTCATTTTATCTTTCTTCAAGACATAATTTTTCTTCTCCAGTTGATTCTATTCCCTTCTTTCTTTCTTTCTTTCTTTCTTTCTTTCTTTCTTTCTTCTTCTTTTTCTCCGCCCTCCGCCTCCCCTCCTAATGTATTCCATGTCTATCTTTTTCTTATTTTTAATCCTGTTCGTTTTCTCTTATTTTTTGCCTTATTTCCCTGTTTCTTTTTTTGACATGTTGTTGTTGTTCTTTTTCGTTCTCGTCGTCGTCGTCCTCCTCCTCCTCCTCATTCTAATATATTCCACGTCTCCTAATCTTTTTCTTTTTCTTAATCTTGTTTTTTCTTCTTTCTTTTTCCTTTATTCTTCATTTTTTTCTTCTTCCTTCCACATTTCTCCTGTATTTTCTTCAGCTTATCCTCCTATCTTTTCCGCAATCCTTGCGCATCATTTTCTTCCTTGTCTCCCGATCGTCGTAGTCTTCTTCTTCTTCTTCTTCTTCTTCTTCTTCTTCTTCTTCTTCTTCTTTCTTGTTACTGAGGTAATTTTTTTATCCTATAATGAGACTTTATTCATCGTGTTATGAAAATTGGTTCACTGTCTGTTGCTACACAATCTTTCTCTTCAGAATCTTACACATTTATAATCCTACCATTCGTCCATGCTTCGAATATTGCTGCCAAATATGATTTGGAGTTCCTTCTATATATTTAGAGATCTTGATAAAATCTAAAGAACCTGAAGAATTTTATTGATCCTGACCTGACACCTCGGCTTGAGTCACTTTCCCATCGCTATAACTTAGTTTCCCTGTGCCTTTTCTATAAAAAACTTTCATGGTAATAGTTTTGTGGGCAAAATAGCCTGCCGGAGATCAACACTGTCCAGTTTGAATGTCTCCTAGTATGGCTGCCAATAATGCAGTCTGCCTTGTTATTCCACCCATAGTTGGGGGAAAAGTGGTGGATTCATACTTTTTCCAACGGTATTTTCGCAATGTAATGAACTCGATTGGAATTCGAACACTGCACTATGATTTCTTATTCAGAACAGCTGTTCTTTACCGCATTGTGCATCCTATATCTATCTATCTATCTATCTATCTATATATATATTCATGCATGTTTCATTAAATAATATAAACAAGTTTTGTCTATTTATTTTATGTAAATTCTTTTCATATCGTCTGATAAGCTTAACATTATCATTAAAAGAAGAAAGAAAATCCCAATATTGAAACATATTTTAAAATCCTATCTAAGCTTTCGGATACCATAAGCCATTATCAAAGATGACAATTACATTACACTAAATTAAACAATACACGGACAGAACAATAATGATAGTCTGCTTTTTTTTAAATATATGGAAGATTTCCAAGCAACGACAAACTCGTGTATACGAGACGCTGGAAGCGAAAATTGCACCGCAGCTCATGACGTCACACATGACCACACAAGAGTGAAAACTAGAAGTATTAAGTATGGGAATCCATTGGTATAAACAAATGGCATCTGTTATCAATTATAGTCCGCGGCCAGGCATGTTGTTTTAAATGCCTAAAAATGCTAGATTTATCATTTAAATGTAGTGTCAAGCGCCGTGAAAGGAAGTTTGTGTTGTGACCAACATAAATATTATTTAATTCGTTGGAGATACAATCTCCCAAAGGGCACTTGAATTTGGAAACTATGTTGGTTTTTTGAAAATCGCTAACCGGGGAAGAAAAATCATTGCGAATAAGTGAGTTCGATGTTGGATATACTAGATTTAGTGTAGTATATATATATATATATATATATATATATATATATATGTGTGTGTGTGTGTGTGTGTGTGTGTGTGTGTACAGGTATGGGATAAGAACAAATGGAATATAAATCCACTTTCTGTAGCATTTAATTTTTTGGTAAAGGGATTATTACAGACTAGAGATTAATATTATTCATTATATGAGATTTTAAAAAAATCACTGAAGTTGTGCCTCCTCAGGTGAGGGTGAGTATCTGCTGAGTGGAAATATGCTTTAGACAATTTCCAAAATTAGTTTTATCCATGTATTAAAAATAAACGTAAAATGTGCTCCAGCGAAAAATGAGCGAAATATCCAGTGGGATAAAAACAAATGGAGACCCACCAGTTATTTTACCATCACCTGAGGAGGCACAACTTCTGTGCTGGAACATGAAAGCGATTGTGTATCGATTTTTTAAATCTCATGTCATAAATTATATAAGTGATAGAAATTATTGGGAGGAGTAGAGATATTCATAATTAAATAATTCATCGAAACCTCAACAGAATGCAGAAAGCACTGGTCGACCGTTTCGTCCTATATTAGTGGACTCATCAGCAGGGCGCATCCGCTGCCGAGAATTGAACGCGGACCATTACGATACGAGGCAAGCGTCATACCAAATGTACCAACCACCCTCAGTAACGAAGAAGTAACGAATTAGACTCGATATAACACCACTCTTCACAAATTCCGAGTTTCCCGTTACTCATAGGACTGTGCCCCACGAGCCACAACTATTATCACCACGATTACTATATATATATATATATATATATATATATATATATATATATATATATATATATATAATTATTTTCTATTTTAAAATATGGTTCCATCGCTACACAGGAATTACCAGGTTTCAAAACAGAAACTAACGTTTTTAAATTTATTGATAAAATTATATTTAGAATCCATAACTCCGTTCCATTCTCATGCGATTTTTGGAATAACTTATCAAGAAATTTACTTAATTCTAGGAATTCGAATAATCTGCAAAGAGTTGATAACCCGTAGAAAATGATTGAATCAATCAATTTTAATTTTTTCTTTTGCTCTTTTAAATTTATTTTTTCATTCTACACACTCTTCTTTTTTTTCATCTTTTCTCCTTTTGTTTTCTTTCTTTCTTTCTTTCTTTCTTTCTTTCTTTCTTTCTTTCTTTCTTTCTTTCTTTTCGGCAAGATTATGGTTAGGCTCAGCATCCACTTGTTTTTTTATCTTCTCTTTTATTGTCTTTCGCCTTTCTTTTTTTCCACTTTTCTTTCTTTCTTTCTTTGAAATCAATTTTCTCTTTCTAATATTTTTAACGTTACCATCACTTTTCTGTTTTCATTGACTTTTTGCCGTTCTCTCTTTCTTTCTTTATCTTTCTTTCTTTCTATCTTTTTTCTTCCTTCCGCCCTTTTAAATTTTTCTTCTATATTTTTATTTTATTTTTGGCATTACTATCTCTTCACACTCTTCTTCTTCTTCTTCATCTTCGACAGCCTAGTTCTCCTTGTTTGTTTGTTTCTTCCTTTCTTTCTTTGTTTCTTTCAAATTCTAGTTTTTTCTTTCTTCTCAATTTTCGCCTATATAAGTTCATCTTTTTCATTCCAAATTGTCTATTGGCTTTCGTTACCTTCTTTTCGCCCTCCTTTTGTTTTTCAGCTTCTCCTCTTTCCTTCTCTTTCTTTCTTTCTTTCTTTCCGGCAGGGCTAGGGTGAGGGTCGACCCTCCTCTTGTTTTTAGTCTTTAATCGTCTCCTCTTTCATTCTCTTTCGCCTTTGTTCTTTTCAACTTTCTTTCTTTCTTTCTTTCTTTCTTTCTTTCTTTCTTTCTTTTCTTTCTTTCTTTCTTTCTTTCCGACAGGGCTAGGGTTAGGGTCGACCCTCCTCTTGTTTTTAATCTTTAATCTTCTCCTCTTTCATTCTCTTTTACCTTTGTTCTTTCTTTCTTTCTTTCTTTCTTTCTTTCTTTCTTTCTTTCTTTCTTTCTTTCTTTCTATTCATATTTACTTTACCCTCGAAACCAGCACCCCCATTACATTATTCTCTCCCTTCTTCTCGCTCCAATAAACATTTGATACTACCATTTCCTCTCCTTCACGTCATTTTTGTCGTTCCAATATGGCCGCCAAAACCGCCCAGCAAATACACTTACACGTCACTCTTAGAAGACAGGGCGACTTATCGACGATTTGAATACTTACAGAAAGCAAGTAAAACAACATACTAGGAAAAAAAAAAAATAAAAAAAAAAATACACTTTAAAGTATGCCTGACTGCAAAAGTAATTGGAAAACTTTCAAGGGACTCACACTCCGTAATGCTTCAATAGATTCATATCCGGACCGACATTGCCGCTTCGTGTGAAAAAAAAATCGAAGTTTCTAATGCATCCAATGAATTATAAATACGTCTTAGAATTACGGACGCGATAGACTTTTAACATTAACGTCTGGATTGGCAGTGAATATGTTTTTTGTTTATTTTTAAATCTGTCAGCTTCGTCGTTATCCCAAAATGTTTCCGTATTTTTTTTATTTTCATTCATACACTTGTCTCCTGGTTACTTTTAGACAAGGGTATTAGTTTTTGTTCTTGTCCATCTATTTTCACTTAAGACAACAGATGAAGACGAATGAAACCGTACATATATTTTTGTACCTATTAAGTTGCATTCAATTTTGCACAGCTACAATTGTGATCATATGGATCTCTAGATCCTCCAACTGAATTTAAAACCAGAAATAAACCCAATAATACTGATAAGAACCCCAAAGTTTACATAGGATCCACCCAGGGTACCTTCAAAAACGTTACTACAACCACCTAAGTAGCTTTAATCACGAAACCTATAAAGCCACTCTATAAACCTTATAGAGAAACCACAGAAGATTTATTATTTGTACAGTAAAGTTCACTTATTTACATTATTCGAACTGTTATCCTCATCTTCATTGTCATATTCACAATGTTTCAGCCGTTCTACGCTCCGGCATTCTTCGGGTGTTCTCAAGGACTCATGGCCTAATGTATAAAGGCGTTGGTTAGATCCAGTGACTAGACCCAAAGAGTTGTGAGTTCAATACCAGCAGTGGTAAACCAAAAACACTTGGAGATTTGAGTTAAAGGGAAATAACTGAGACATCCGGAAGAGGCATGGCACGTGGAACTAGAGCAATCTATCCCGGTGAACGAAATAAAGTTCGAAATTCTAATCACCTGGAGAAGGACGGAGCGTGATAAATATATAGTTATATGGTAAAGGAAAAAAAATAGCTGTTACGTGATATCTGTCATTCTATAGGCAGTGAACGCTTGACAAACTCCTCAAAGATAAAGAAATGACTTGAAGCAACATAAATATGGTTCTGCAGAAGGATGCTGAGGATGACATGAACCGAACATGTGAGTACCGACGAAATGTTAGAGAAAATGGAAAACAAACAAAAAGCATAATTGACATCAGGAAGATGGACTTGAAATTTCTAGATCACGTAATGAGGAAAGGCGGCTTGGAAACACACTAAGTTATAGTTGAATGCCAAACATGACTAACTTAGTAAGTATAATAGGAAAAAAAATCACAGAAAAACCACACCCCAGTTCCCCTAAGTGTAACTGTAGAAATAAGGACGCCTGCCCATTTGAGGGCAGGTGCCAACAAGAGTGTGTGGTTTACAAAGTCGAAATACATAGAAATAAACCGAATAATATCGATAAGAACCCCAAAGTTTACATAGGATCCACCCAGGGTACCTTCAAAAACCTTACTACAACCACCTAAGTAGCTTTAATCACGAAACCAATAAACATAGTACCAGCCTGTTCACATTCATATGGAATATAAAACAAGAAGATAACACTGACCCCCTTTTTGAAATGGGAAATATTTTAAAAATGCCATACATATAAGGCAGGTGACAGGTTTTTTTCTTTATGTATGGATGAAAAATTAGCTATCTCTACCCATAAGGTACCTAAAAATTTATTAAATCAAAGATCGGAGATTCTTAATAAGTGCAGGCATGGTTATTAGAATAGAGACTTTTTTTCCATACACTTAGTGTGTGTGTGTCTGTATGGATTATTCCAGGGAGGATGTAACATTGAGGTTTCGTGGTGATTATAATTTATTTCTATACGATCGAAATTGGATTTTAATTCCTCAGATCGACATTTTCATACAAATAAATGTGTGAATATATCCTTAGCAACTGGAAGAATTTAGAAAATAGGAATATGAATTAATAGCGTTTTCTAAATTCTTCCATTTGTTAAGGACATTTTGTTTTGTTATTTATAGTTACTTTGTTTTAATAAATTAGGAGTCATTTAAACACACAAAAACCTACCAAGTTCCATACGAAACGTAGTAGAAGAAAATACAAGCATAATAACCTCATATACACATCTAAAAAAAGACAAAAAATAATGGGAGCCCTAATAATAAAAGAGTAAAACGCAACACAAAATAAAAGTAAATATGAACACGGTCAAAATGTTCTGACCGTGTTTGTAAAATAAAACTTTCCTATAACTCTAGATACATACATAACACAAGCCCTATATATATATATATATATATATATATATATATATATATAATTTTTATCTTCAACATCATCACTTGATAAGACACCGAGGGTGTTGAAACAAAATGGCTATTTTTTTAGTGATTTCAAACATATTTATGTTATAATTTTTTTTTTAAATAATAATTATATCTGCTCTACTTTGTATTGAGCACTCTTTTTAAGAATAGTAATTGTTGGTTATTGGAATTCATTCCGTATATACCAATTATATATATTTATATATATATATATATATATATATATATATATATATATATATATATATATATATTAGAGTGCGCAGCTTTTATTTTATATCATAAAGAAACTATTTATACAAAGGATTAATTAGCAATGTTAACATCGTTGTATAAATTGTTTCTTTATATAATATATATATATATATATATATATATATATATATATATATATATATATATATATAGATAGATAGATAGATAGATAGATATGAAACGGTTCGGATCGATAGTTAAATAGATAATTAACATAGACTAAAAAAGATAGATATAAATAGATATAAATATACTAACATAGATAGATAGGTACATAGACACAATGACGTGAATGTAAAAATATACATGAGCCTACACACACACACACACACACACACACACACACACACACACTATATATATATATATATATATATATATATATATATATTTGTGGGTGTCTTCGTATATGACATGAGCAGAGAAAATAATTAACATCATAGAAATCCCAACCATTTTCGTTTCAACATAATTTCTACTTACGGGATATAAATCCTTTGTTTTTTTCTCTACGCGCAAAATCAAGTTATTGGAATTTTTAAATGATAATCTTCGGATTATAATCATTATTATTCTTTTTTTTTTTTCTCTCTCTTCCTTTTTTTTCCTCTCAGTAAATAATCTCATCATTCCAGTTATATTAGGATTTCTATTCTTTTCTCCCCCCCTCTGTTTTATTACTATTATTAATCCTGCCCTCCTTTTACTTACTCATCTTTCGTCGTTTTTTCTTGGACGTCTCCCATTCAGTAGTAACTGGTGGCTTTCACTTGAGAGCGAGCGACATCGACAATTGACGCAGAGCTCATCCTGCAAATTCAAAATCATCTAAGTGATGACTGGAAGGTTTGGGATCTTCATCTGATTTCCCGTATTGCTATGTTTGTCTGTTTCTATCTATCTATCTATCTATCTATCTATCTATCTATCTATCTATCTATCTATCTATCTATCTATCTATCTTCGTCTGTTTATATCTATCGATGCATATATATATATATATATTTATATATCTATAAATCTGTCCTTCCAGATCTATCTATCTATCTATCTATCTATCTATCTATCTATCTATCTATCTATCTATCTATCTATCTATGTTCGCCTTTTTATATCTATCGATACATATATATATATATATATATATATATATATATATATATCTATAAATCTGTCCTTCCAGATCTATCTATCTATCTATCTATCTATCTATCTATCTATCTATCTATCTATCTATCTATCTCACTCCGACATCTATCTATCTATCTATCTACCTATCTATCTATCTATCTATCTATCTATCTATGTCAGTCTGTTGGGGTCTCTCTCTCTCTCTCTCTCTCTCTCTCTCTCTCTATCTATCTATCTATCTATCTATCTATCTATCTATTTATCGTTCTATCTATCTATTTGTCCGATTTATTTATCTCTACAGATCTATGTCGATCTCTTAGGATCGATCTATGTCAGTCTATTCATATCTATCTCACTTATCATTGTAAAGTAGAGGGAGTTTGAAATTCTGTTTGCTATTCAAGAATTGAAACGAAAAATCTCAGTCCGTTTGGCCGCGAGTCAAATAATCGCCTCTGTTTCCCGTAATCAAACAGTCCAGGGCGGATGATATGTCACTGAAATAATATTAATCAATGCGCCACTTCAGGTCACATTTTACTGCTATTTTTTTCTTCCTTAATCGCTTATTTTCACTGTAAAAAAAATCGTCTTTTTTTTTTTTGCACTCTTTTCAAATTACTTTCTTCTTTTTCTGTTAAATATTCGTTTCATTTCGTTTTTTGATTCCCCATTTAGGTTTTTTTTCCTTCTACGAAAAGAAAATGTTGGACCTCGTTTATGTTTTTTTTCTCTATTACTATTCAATTTTTTATTCTTCGTTTTATTTTATCTTTTACATTAAACATTGGTTTAAGAATTAAAAAAAAAATTATTTATTTATGGGTATTTTAAGGAGTAGGATTGAAGTTTTTCAACCAGAATAAATAAAAAGGAAAAAGGAATGTCGTCTGCTTTTTTTACATTATGGCGCAAATCGGTAAATTACTTCTATCCATCATTTGCTTATATATACTTTGCCATAAGTTAAGCAAATAACTGTGATTACATAACCATATTATTTATATCAGATAGTCAAGTATAACGTTACATTTGGACAGTATAACTTACTCCAGGGATCTCAAAGTATGTTAGGCTATCGATCTCTTCATGAACTCGAGCGACCGCCAGTCATGAAGAAAAAAGATAACAATAATATTATTTTATTTAACATTAAAGATGCCTTGCCGTTTTCTTCTTCTTCTTCTTCTTCTTCTTCTTCTTCTTCTTCTTGTTACTGAGGTAATTTTTGTATCATGTAATAAGACTTTATTCATCGTGTTATGAAGGTTGGTTCACTGTCTGTTGCTACACAATATTTCTCTCCAGAATCTTACACATTTATAATCCTACCATTCGTCCATGCTTCGAATATTCCTTCTAAATATGATTTGGTGTTCCTTCTATATACTTAGAGATCTTGATAAAATCCAAAGAATCTGCAATGTTATTGGTCCTGACCTGGCACCTCGGCTTGAGTTACTTTCCCACCGCTATAACTTAGCTTCCCCGTGCCTTTTCTATAAAAACTTTCATGGTAATTGTTCTGTGGGTAAGATAGCCTGCTTTTCAGAGCGGGGGCAATCAGCTTCGTATCCTTTGTAACTCCTAGCAATGTTTATATTTTTGCTAAACAAAACTCTCCCTCTTGTGATATCCATTTGTACAGGCTTGTTAGGTAGGTGATCATAGCTCTCCACAACTTCCTATCTTTTGTAGTTTTTAGCACTGTTTGTCTTTCTACAAACTCTCCCGATCCCTATTTTCCTATTCTTTTACACAGGCATGTTAGGTATGTGATCATGGCTCTCCACAACTTCCTATCCTTTGTAGCTCTTAGTAATCGTTATGGTAATTTACCCACACCCGCATGAACTCCCCCAGCTATAAATAGGAGCAGGTACTGCCTTTTTTAGAGGAAGGTTTCCAGCAGTCAGCTCTGACAGTTGAACTGAACATTCTTGCTGTAACATTCTCGCTTGTATATGGTTTGTATTACTATTTCTGTTAATATATTTGTTTAACTCAATTCCTCTATTTGTGTCTTTATTTCTGGCCCTAACAAGGCCACAGCCGTAATGTTTGTCTTTCTACTATAAACTCTCACTTCCCGTTCTGTCATCCATTTCCATAGGCTTGTTAGGTAGGTGATCATTGTTTCGTTATGTAGGTTACTCACAGTTTCTCTTTGCCCTTCTAGCCGTCAACATCTCCTGTGACTGATAGTGTCTTCAAATTCTTTTTTCTCGTGATGTGTCCCTAGTGACTGTATTTGTCTCTTTCTGATTTTAATATGTGTTTGTTTTGAATAAAAGAATATAACTTATATCTTTCTAATACAAAGAGTACGTATATAAAAACAGCTCCAGATGAATAAAATACCACACCACAATGCCGACTGACCACACAAAAGTGAAAATATTACTACTCCTCCTACTAGACAGACACACATACACAATTAGCAATACACATTACCATCCGATGACCGCTTAGAGATATTAGAATTTTTACAAAATTACATACATATAGTATTTACGGTTTTAATGCACGTGAAACATGACTGACCAATGAGAATCGATCCAAACAAAATTGAAAATACCAAAGTTCTGTCTTTTTGTCGGTTTTCTCTCAATACCTGACGAATTTTTAATAAAAGTGAAACGGTAGATTGATAGACGTCCCCTATGTGTTCCTTACCATATATATATATATATATATATATATATATATATATATATATATATATATATATATAAAAAGAAAAAACAGACCAATTTAAGGTACTATTATGATAATTTATTTCACCAGAGCCCTTTTAAATGACGCCGGATCATCAGACAGCACTTCCAAAATGAAATGAAACGATATATATATATATATATATATATATATATGAATATTAGTAAATGTCCAAAATGATCTCATTAATAAACACCCGGGTATCGTGCAACAACACCCATTAGTGTCAGAGGGTCCGATAAATTGTCGGTCTAGTTAATTATTGAAAATTTGTTGACAAATCTTCTGTTGACGTTGTTGAATTCTCTTAATTTTACGCATTTTAATAGCTGCCATTCAGTTATATATATATATATATATATATATATATATATATATATATATATATATAATATAAATGACAACTATTAAAATACGCAAAAATGTGATAGGAAACTGTGTACGGATATCAAAAACTTCGAGAGATCTATTGAAAGCACGGAATATATATATATATATATATATATATATATATATATACTGACTGAATATATATATATATATATATATATATATATATGACTGAATATATGTATATATATATATATATATATATATATATATATATACGTGTGTGTGTATGTGTGTGTGTGTGTATGTGTATGTGTTATAACCTATGGAAGGTTACTGAATAGAATAATCAAACGAAAGTTCGTAATGAACGATAATACTTAGGACAAGAACAACACATATAAGATTCGCCAGCGGCGCGTAGAAGTAGTAGTCAACTGCTAGAAGGGAGTCAAGTGAATTCCACAGTGAATCACCAACTGCAGGATATCTATCAGCCGCCCCACGCGGTCAGTTGTGACACAAGGCCGAATTTAAGGTGAGGTATTCAAGCCCGTATGATCGACCAAAATTTTTCCGTATACCCCGTATAAAACAGGGTCGGGTCGCTGTTTTCCGAGATGAGACTCTGCTATTAGACAAGGCCTCGTCTGGGGATCCTCTGCCCGGAGACAGTGAGTTTGACCAACACAGCTGGAAACGAATCTCCAACTACAGACCAACATACAGTATTTACGACTGTAACTATATTTATGGGAATGGGGACATACCCATTATCGTCTGTAAGCATGCTAC
The DNA here is from genome assembly GCA_903632075.3 of Acanthosepion pharaonis. Lineage (NCBI taxonomy): Eukaryota > Metazoa > Mollusca > Cephalopoda > Sepiida > Sepiidae > Acanthosepion > Acanthosepion pharaonis. Next base: position 443,009 of record CAHIKZ030000841.1, on the reverse strand, counting down.
AACAGTATATATATATATATATATATATATATATATATATATATATATATATATATATATATATAATATTGATTTTTACTTTAATAGTTTTCTTTCAGTTGCATTAACTATATATAAAATTACTCTCCTCGAAAGGAATTGAACTTGCGTCCCTTAGGGTAGAGTGAACCACTGTTTATCCCGGTGCGCCTTACCGCTTTGCCACGAGGAAACAGACGAAACCAATTCTATGCTTTCAAGTGAAATTTCTACTATCATAGATCTCTCAAAGTTTTTGATATTTGTACCCAGTTTCATATCGAAACATAAACAAAGAGAATTTTAAAATCTATCAGATTAATAAACATTCATTCTAGAATTCTTCCTTCCTTGAGTGGTTGACTCAACCTTCATAACGGGGAAATGCGTCTTTTAAGCGTTTTCAGTTTTACAGCCAGTTCACATTGAAAGGCCGGTTCTCGTAGTAAGTTAGGCAATATCGGGTCTGGTCCGTATCTAGATGGGTAACC
>CAHIKZ030000841.1:417500-437500 GCA_903632075.3 Acanthosepion pharaonis | reverse complement strand
ATCATTTGAAGACTTTTAAAAACAAAGAAATTAATGACATTCTACAAACAAAATACTCAGAAGAAAAACCCACTCAATACTGGAAAAAAAAACGATAACATTTATTGAACTTATGAAATTTGTTCTCCTGAAAAATGGAGAATATTTATAAATTTCAAGCATTCAACTATTACTAACTGCTTGGTCAGTGAATCCTTAATGTTTCCTTATAAGGAAAAGGCTAAAATAGTCATTAGAATTACATGCACATTCTTCATTCATCTGCAGTGTCTCTTCAGGACGTAGGCGATCATGGTCCTCCACATCTTCCTGTCCTTTGTAGCTCTTAATAAGTTTTGTTTTCTTAATTCTCCCAAACCCTATTCTGTCATCCGTTTGCTAAAGTCCATCAATTATGTTACGAACTGTTTTCCTCGGTCCCTTTTTCCCGTCAATCTCTCTTCTGAGTATCAGATTTTCCAAGCCTTCCTTCCTCATTGCCGGCTCCTGAAATTTCAACTGCCTGTTCCTGATGTTACGTATAAGTTTTCTTTTTGTTTCCTTTTTTTGCCAATGCCTCTTCGTTGCTCACATGTTCGGTCCATGGTATCCTCAGCATCTTTCTGTAGAACCACATTTATGTTGCTTCAAGTCTGTTCTGACATCAGTTTACTCAAGCTCATCAAGTATGTCACGCGCTGCTTTCCTCTGTACCTCTTTCCCTCAATCTGTCCTGTGAGTATCAGATTTTCCAAGCCCTCCTTCCTCATTACGTGACCCCAAAATTTCACCTTACTCTTCTCGATATTATATAGGCATTTCGTTTTTGTTTCCATTTTCTCCAAAACCTCGTCGTTGCTCACGTGTTCGGCTCATGGTATCCTCAGCATTTTTCTGTAGTACCATATTTCTGTTGCTTCAAGTCACTTCTTCATCTTTAAGGAGATTGTCATGGATTCGCTGCCATACAGGAGACTAAATATCCCTGATCAGTCTAACGAAATCTTTCTGTTTCATAATATCTGCTTAGCTTTAGGAATGTATGTTTTAGTCATTCGAATATCTCTTCGGATTTCAGTGTCACATTGAAATCATTTTCTCTTCGTATGCAGGCAGTTTTCTTCCAGTATATATTCTTGATCATTCTAATATCCTTCCCGGATATGTCAAGGTTGCTGAGCAACAGATTACACGTGTTAAAGTATCAGCGTATTTCTATTGGAGAATAATCATACATCAAAGCACTCACCTGAATTTGATTTCGTTTGCCTTGCAATAGGTTTATCTTGAAAGCCGCTCCCCATTTCCGTAGAAGCTGTCTTCTAAAATCCAACATATTCACCGGTTGATTTCAGATTACAGAACATACAAACCTATGCTGATCTATCAGTAGCCATATTACGTACACGTGACATCTTAAACATTTAAAATTCTTAAATAACATTATGTTTACGTGGCAATACAACAAGTTACAAAGTAAAACTGGCAACTGCCCTCGAAAAGGACCTCCAATCATTAGTTAACCGGTGAAAGAAATGGCTTATAAATTTTACCGTTCTCCAAAGCAAAACTGTTTTCATTTAATCACCATTTCTGCCTCTGCTATCAGTATGGCAGATGCTACCCTCTGTAGAATAACAATACAATAAACAGCACTTACAGGCGTAAGGGTCCCAGCTAGCGTCCAGCTGGCAGACAAAAATAAAGCAGGTTGTAACTTAATACAAACCCTGCAAACTAACTGATGAATCACTGCTATTTATATAGAAATACCTCCACTCAGTTACCAGCAGCCAATCACAGCCCAAGCAATGGACTATCCTTCTTTAGCACAATGAGATGCTCCATGGTACCATAAATAGCTCTCTTTCTCAAGGTTGAATTACTATTCACTTAGCTTGCTCCACAACTGAGTGTTTATCTCGACCACGTGATTTTTCTACACCCTCCAGGAGATTGTCTCATTGCACCATCTTGAACTCACTTCTTCGACTGACATGAAGTTGAATGATTATATTGAATCAATTGCTAGTTCAGCTGCTAGGAAATTTGGTTCCTTTTATATTATACCTGGCAATTTTTCTCGCTAGAATTAATCTTGCACATTTAAAAATCTACCATTCGTACATGCATTGGATACTGTTGTCATCTCAGGTCTGGTGTTCCTGCTGTATATCTCGAGATTCTTGACAAAAATTCAAAGAAGAGTCTGCAATATTTCCGATCCTGACCTGGCATCTCGACTTCAGTGACTTTCTCACCGACGTGACGGGGGTTTCCATCTCTCTTTTCTATAAATATTTCCATGGCAATTGTTTTGATGATCTATCCTCTGTTACCTCGACTGCATGAATTTAAGCATGCTACTAGATTGGCAAGTAGGCCTCATCATTTCACTGTTGAAATAACTAGATGCAACCGCAAGTTCTATTCTGATAGTTTCTTCTTCTCGCACTTCTTGTCTGTGACACTCTCTTCCGATTCTCCGCTTCCCTGTCGCATACACTCTTCAAAAATTGAAATGCAGCACTAATGTCCATCTTATGTATTCTTGAATCTATTCTTTTATTGTTTTCTCTCCCCAAAAAAGTCTTCTCATTCTCTTTCACTCTCAGTAACCGTTTGCGTCCTAATGACATTATCGTCTTGCTTGAGATGAAGTGATTATAAAAACGTAGAACGCGTCATATCGAAAAATAAATTTTGAGGTAGGAATATTCAGAGGGATGCTAACAAGTGGAATTCGATTCTTTTGAGCTAAAAATATTAAATGGACGGTCATAAACTCCGGGGATTTGTTTCATATTTTATTAAGGATAGTTTATTTTATTATTATTTTTAAAATACTTAATGAATCTAAAATTAAATTCTATGAAGTATAACCTATATTTAACCCACTTCATAAATCTTCTCTCCCTCTTCGAATCGATACCTTGTTAAACCAGCTCCCAAGGGGATGCTTCCCTGATCACTACAATCTTAATCTGTTCATGTCTAGTGTCATCCGCTACCTTCGCAAACATATCTTCATAAACTGAGAGCCTCTTACCTCTTACTCTGTAACCCTCTACCTCGAGTGACTGTTGGGCCTTGTACAGGATGAACATTAGATTAATATATATATATATATATATATATATATATATATATATATATATATATATATATATATAATGAAATCTAGTTTTAAGATATGTTATAAATATAGGTAAAATTGCTTAATGTCAGGAATAGTCTATATATAAATATAAAAGTAGATAAACACTGAGCGGCGAAAGTCTGTTTCATGCTCGAACGAAATCTTCAGGCCGTGTGTATTGTCTCAACTGTTTATATATACTGCCAAATGGTAGGAATAGTAGGTTCTAAATATTTTATCGTCCTAAAGGTTATTGAGTTAGCAGTAACGGTGATGTTTCAAATTATTCTAGAGGCCATTCAATAAGAATAATTGTGCAACTGAATTCAGTTATTTACAGTTATTTTGTAGTGGTGTTCGTAAACTTTTTACCCATTATTTATTATTAATTAATAAATTGTGGTTACATATTATGATTACATTTACTTGTGTTTATGTGTGCTTTCGTAATTTGCTATTTATTTAGTAATATTTGTTTATTATTTATTTACAAGTTAGTTGTTAACTGGGGCAAGAAATGGCACCATATTCTACTATACCCGTTAAATAAACAACCCCCTTTGTGCCGTGAGGGAGATGCTTCTGGCCAAGTGTGTGAGCTTCTCCATCGCGCAGAGTTAACCACCAAGATGAAATTCACGTGAAAGGCCTCGTCATGGTGTCTTTGATACTCGGCCATCACCGCTACCGCCAGCAGAGGAGAGAAGAGGCGGGAGGGATGATGTCGATCTTAATGCGAGCGGGTGCCATCAACAGCAATAACAACAACAATATATATATATATATATATATATATATATATATATATATATATATATATATATATATATATATAAACCCACGAGTGCTTAGCTTTGGAGCGGGTAGAATGGAGATCAACGTGTTTTATTGGACTCATCACTTTTCAATCAGCTTATATGAATCGTCTTCAAGAATTTAGAGCAAGATCTAAAAGGTCAGCCAATCTAACACTAATAACCCAAAATCCTTACTCTTGCTACATATGCGGCCTCCTTTGTAAATCACTTGCGGGTCTTAAGTGCCACTTAAGGTTATCGCACAAAATTTCATAACTGAATCAATTAAGTTTTCAGATCCTCATATATCGAAACCGACGGGAGAGTCCATTATATAAACATATATTGTTAAACATAACAAACAACGAATGTTTTTTATGTTTTATCATGACCCTTTCCAAGCGTCGTATAATGGCCTCAGTTTCAAGAGAAATTAAACACAGAAACTGTCCAACATTTGATTATTTTTTATTATGTTATTCGTCGATCTAAGCTTCCAGCTCACATGAGCCATCACTAGAGTTGTTATATGGACATTACAGCAGAGATGTTCACCATTAAAGATGACCTTTTGTTTTGTTTAAATAGAAGTTTCCTGTGCGACGATAACGGTCGCGTAATAGCAGACGCAGGTCGTAAATTCGTAAAGCAGTTCTATGACGTCGTACATGACCACATAGAGAAAGAAATGTTACCAAATATTTTACGAAGCCTGTAAAGGCGCATGATAAAACATAATAGACATTCGTTGTCTGATATATTTAACAATATATGCTTGAATATATATATATATATATATATATATATATATATATATATCGTCATCCACAGACAGACTGTTTCGCTGTATCACAATTCTTCAGTGTGGCTAGACGTTCGATTGCTTCAAACAGGGATCGAAACCCAACCTATTTAGCATCAGTCAGATAAGTACCAGTAGGCTATCATCGCACGGCAGAGAGAAAGGTAAATTTTAACGTTTTTTCTGTACGAAGAACGCCAGTGTCCCGAGAACTCAATTCACACTTGAAAAGTATATATATATATATATATATATATATATATATATATATATATATATATATATGTTCTTGTTATATAAAAAAATTATATAAAATGTATATCATCATCATCGACACCATCACCATCATCCCCTTGACCATTGTATTTGTAGGGTGGATCCGAAAGCAGGTCACACTCTTTTCCACAGCAATTCTAGTACAGTCATACCTTTTCATTGTTTGACCTTGTCCAACCAGTTTTTGCGGTGGCGTCCAACACACGCACACACACACACACACACACACACACATATATATATATATATATATATATATATATTGGTGTAGAATTTCAGTTTTAGTCTTCTTTGTAAGAAGGTCAAATTTATATTGGAGATGGCATTTTGGCGCTAAATCTAAGAATTCTTTTTGGTCTCTGTCTATATTTCTGAGATGAGGTATTATGTACATTATTTACATTATTCGGACTATTGTCCTCATCTTGTCGCCATATTTATTACAAGGTTTCGGCCTTTCAGTATCTGTCTATATTTCTGAGATGAGGTATTATGTACATTATTTACATTATTCGGACTATTATCCTCATCTTTGTCGCCATATTTATTACAAGGTTTCGGCCTTTCAGTATCTGTCTATATTTCTGAGATGAGGTATTATGTACACTATTTACATTATTCGGACTATTGTCCTCATCTTTGCCGCCATATTTATTACAGCGTTTCGGCCGTTGTATGCTCCGGCCTTCTTCAGGTGGTTGGAATGTCGAACTGAACCCTTTATTTCGCTCACTGGGGTAGACTGTTCTAGTTCCACGTGCCATGTTTAATGGATGTCAGTTATCAGTTATCTCGTGTTAATTTTCCCTCTGAAAGTTCTCCTTAGCCGGGTATTGAACTCACACTCCTTGGGTCCTGTCACTGGATCTAACCAACGCCTTTATCCACTGTGCCATGTGTCCTTTTTGGTCATCTTTTAATTTATGACTAGATAGGTTTATATATTTATCATAGCAGTTGGGTAGTAGAAAGTTTCCTACGTATGATTTCCGTAGCTTTTTTGTAATTATCCAATTGTAAATTATACCAAGGAAACATTCTACAATCCAACAGCAATGATAAATATTTATACCTATCTAGTCATAAATTAACAGATGGCCTCCAAATATTCTTAAATTTAGGGCCAAATTGCCATCTCTAAACTAAATGTGACCTCTTTGCAAAGAAGATCAAAATCTCTCTCTCTCTATATATATATATATAAGTCAAAGAGTCTGTTTCATGCTGGAGGCAATCGTCAGGTGGCCTGACCATTGCATCTAGCATGACTGTCGCCCCTAAATGTTGACTTCTATGTTCACTTTCATATTTACACACGCTCTATCTCTGATATTGAGCACTTTATCCCATAAATATAGCACAGATTATAATTCTTTATATATATATATATATATATATATATATATATATATATATATATATATATATATATATATATGGGGATGTATATATATATATATATATATATATATATATATATATATGTGGAATGTATATAAAATGATTATTTCGGTATTCAGTTTTTTTTTAACTGAGAACTCACACGATTGGCAGCTGCAAGAGTCAAACAAAATTAAATTTGATAGTGTGGGCATATAAATCAGTGCCCGTAAAATAATAAAAAGCATCATGTAATTAATACAAAAATTCTTAAGTCAAGTCCAGACGTGTAAGCAATCATGATACTCCGAGTCAACCTCTGATGAATTCTGTAAATTTATATTACTTCTGATTCATATATATATCAAAGGAAGAACTTAACGCATCATCCAAAACTCGATTATAAATTATAATTTATTTCGAGTAGTAAGATTTTAATACTTATCTCACCAGACAGAATTTACAAATGGTTTAATTCTGCAAAATGGTTTAAATATGTCCAGACGATAATGGCGCGTTAAGGTTTTCCTTTCATGTATATCATATTGTTCTGTATACTCTACAATGAGCTCTCGTTAGGGATATATCTTTTCTTTCTAATATTTTATATTAAAAAGACCTACTTGGATTATCCTTTCCACTGACGGATTTGATATTATCTATCTCTCTCTCTCTCTCTCTCTCTCTCTCTCTCTCTCTCTCTCTCTCTCTCTCTATATATATATATATATATATATATATATATATATATATATATATATTTATGCAAACTTAGGTAATCCGTATGGGTAGACCTGAGGAGGATAATATCCAGAGAGCTCAATGTAAAATTCAGAGCAGATATATTTGAATAAAAGACAGACCACGTTAAGATTCCATGTAATAAGTTATTTCACCATAACCCCTTTAACAGGGTTCTGGATCATCAGACTTTACTTCAATATATATATATATATATATATATATATATATATATATATATATATATATTTTGAATAAAAAACAGACCACGTTATTCCATGTAATAAGCACACATAACCCCTTTAACAGGGTTCTGGATCATCAGACTTTTACTGTTAAAGGGTTATGGTGAAATAGCTTATTACATGGAATCTTAACGTGGTCTGTTTTTTATTCAAACATATATATATATATATATATATATATATATATATATATATGGGGGGGTGGTTGTGTGTGTATTACGTTAAATGAATTACCGTGAATATTTTGTTTATTTTAGTCACATTTATTTATGATAGTACTTGTGAAATGTATTTATTTATACGAGTTTAAATTTCCTTTATGATTTATATGCGTCTTAGTCATATCTCTTATATATTTATACATGTTTCAGTAACATCCGTTGTTTATACGAGTCTAGACACATCTGTTGTCTATTTATAGGAGTTTTAGCAACATCTGTTGTTTATTTATACATGTTTCAGTGTAACATCTGTTTGCAATTTATACGAGTCTTAGTCACATCTGTTGTTTATTTATACATGTTTCAATGGCACCTGTTGTTTGCACGTGTCTTGGTCACATCTGTTGTTTATTTATACGTGTTGCCTTGACATATGCTGTATAATTGTATGTGTCTCAGTCACACCTGTTGATTTTATGTTTCTACAGTAACGCCATTAACATAAATAACTACCCTAGAACGATTTTATGACGTGGGTATAAGATAGATTCACAGATACTATTGTTGAATTATGGGGTACAAGTGGTTCAGGTTTGATCAGTTGACAGTTATTTACATAAGGGAAAAAAAGACTATTCTTAACGACGCTATATATTTTAATCTTATCTCCCCGTGCAAGGCAATAAAGCCACTAAGACACAAAAAGTTTACTGAGTGCGAAAGAATCAGAAGAAAAGAGAAATATTATCTAGGAGTGGGAACAAGAGAAAAGTAATCAGGAAGACAGTCAATAACGATTGACATTGCATTTGAATATATGAAGATCAAAGTTGTCAGGCAAGCATGGGGCCAGAACAGAGTTCCACAAGTGAGAAGTGCGAGAAAAGAAACTGTTAGCATAGATTTTAGAGTAATATCTAACCAATTAAACTGTGAATTGATGAGCCTATATTGTCAATCTAGTACTCGGCTTACATCCATTAAGTCGAGGTACCATAGCTATGAGCTCACGCGAACAATTACCATGACAATATTTATCGAAAAGACACAGGGAAGCAACATTAGAAGCTGAGATGCCAGATCAGGACCAATAATATTACTGATTCTTCTTTGGATTTTATCAAGAATTTCTAGATATATAGCAGGAGTCCCATACCCATGCCCCGTGTTTCTGGACCTTAACAAGTCGGCTAGAACTAGTGGAGAGTTTCTAAGTCAGAACTTTCTTTGAGAAGGGGAAACAATTTCCGTGATATTCTGTCTGTAATGAGGTCATCTTGGTACACAGCGCAAATGTCTCGATCACCTATATATATATATATATATATATATATATATATATATATATATATATATATATATATATTATAAGTTTTCCAAGTTGCCGGACGAAGATTCTGAAAGACTTGGATGAGTTTAGCCGTTAAATTCATCCAAGTCTTTCTGAATCGTCTGCAATGTCCTCAGATTGAGGTACAAACAATCTTAAGTGTTCGGATAGGAGATTCCGGCACTAACGCCAAACAGTACAGCATGCCGTTTCCAAGTTTATGGCGGAGTGAATTCCATCCTGATGCTCTTTCTTTCACAGACGGTGCCCAACTGAAACTACTATATTATACAGTCAACAAAATAAAAAAAAAAAACAACGCGCATGCGCGAAATTAAAAAAAAACAACGCGCATGCGCGAAATTAAAAATATGAAATGTCGAGAGTTTACCCATCGCACACTATAGTTGAACGAGCTATGTTGACATGAGTTTATTTATAGGGGTGATGTCTATGAAGCGGCAGATATTTGTAATCCGGCAGTGGACCAGTGCCGGGTTAAATAGGTCGAACTGTATTCTCTAAAGTGATCAAGAAAAATAGAATGTAAGAGAGATGAAGTTATATATAGATTTGTTTGTTCAGCATTTAATAAGTAATGAAAAAAAATTCCATAGATGTAAAAAGATTAAGTTGTATAAGAAAACAGACCTGTCGGTTGTGGGCAGACTATGGCTTGTTGGCAGCGACAGGCATCAACATTTGTACAAGAAAACAACCACACAAGAAACAGTGAATGGCAAAAAAAAAAAAAAAAAAAAAAAAAAAAAAAAAGAGAAAAAATATGGAAGCGATATATCAGTATGTCAAAACGATGAAATGGCGGGGAGACGGAAAAGGGTTAAAGGCGTAAATAATTGAATGGATGGAAGAGGGTAAAGACTAAAGCAGGCAAACAAAAAAAAATTAAAAAAAAGATGAAGATGGGGGTGTGGAATGGAAGAGAGCAAGCAAGAAAAATCATTTAACGTTTATGTGGGTATACTAAGTATATATATATATATATATATATATATATATATATATATATATATATATATACACACATATATATATATATATATATATATATATATATATATATACTAAGCAATATATATATATATATATATAAGCAATATATATTCCACACCCATCTTCATCTTTTTTTATTTTTAATATATATATATATATATATATATATATATATATATATATATATATATATATATATATATATATATATATATATATATATAACAATGTAACACTAGTTCATATATATATCATATATATATATGTTATATGCCATATATATATATGGCATATAACAATGTAACACTAGTTCTAGAACTTCATCGCATGAATGTAATGTTTTTGTTGACGGAATTATATATGTGTATGAGGGGGACATAAATGTATATATATATATATATATATATATGTGTGTGTGTGTGTGTGTAAGTAGAGATAGATATGTATTTATAGACATGCGTGTTGGTATGTACATCGACATGTATATATATATATATATATATGTGTGTGTGTGTGTGTATGTAAGTATAGCTATATATATATATATATATATATATATATATAATAGTATAAAAGAAAGATGTATATATATATTTATTCATTTGCCTGGTGTGACTATCGCATGTGCACATCAACAGTCAAATGTGTAAATATATATATATATATATTATATATGTGTGTGTGTGTGTGTGTGTGTTTTGTGTTTGTGTGTGTGATATACAAACGCAAACACAAAAATATCATTATTAATATATAAGATATAGAGGATTAAAAATATATAATGTATGTTTTTGGGTGAATACAACTAGATTATATACACACACACATACACATCCACACACACACACATATATATATATATTGAATAAATTACAGTCATTGTTTCTACTAATTTTTAATAAAATTCGTACATACTCACGAATAACCTTCTGTGTATTGATGTTAAAGGATGAGTGAAATGTGCTATAACTGTTTACGATTCTTTTTATTTTCATTTCTCAAGTACTTTCGATCTTCTTCCAAGATCATCTTCAGGGGTGCAAGTAGTATAAAACTGTATATTGTTCATTAAAGTTGATTTTACTGCTTTAAACTTACACACACACATATATATATAATATATATCTATATATATCTATATATATCTATCTATCTATCTATCTATCTATCTATCTATCTATATATATATATATATATATATATATATATATATATATATGTATGTACAAATATAGTTTTAGATATGCTATATATTGAGAGGATAAAATTGCCAATATCAGAGATAGACCGTTCGTAAATATAAAAGTGAACATTGAAGTCAGCACTCAGTTAGTTTTATGTTAAACGCAATCGTCAGGACTTAACTTCAAAGTTTAATTATATATATATATATATATATATAATATCTTACATTAATTGCACATTTCATGTCGAAGTAATTGAGACTACAAGCTATAATGTGTTTGTATGCAACCACTCGCTCGTATACCTACCAATATTTACTCATATGTTTATACATATATATATATATATATATATATATATATATATATATATATATATATATATAAATTGCATACAATAGCATACAAAAACACCACATTTCCATTATATGTAATTTATTTATATATCCTCTGTAATAAATACATTAACCTCTTTTGTGTATCAGATTTAATATCTTATATTATTAGGATAGACCTAGATTATTTACCCACTTTGTTTACCTATATATATATATATATATATATATTGAAATAGTTTTCAAACAGGCGAGTAGTATATGTACAACTCTAAGGGCCCACTCAGTTTAATCTCTCTCTTCCTCTCATCCCTCCTCTCTCTCTCTCCTCTCTCTCTCTCTCTCTCTCTCTCTCTCTCTATATATATATATATATATATATATATATATATATGCGTGTGTGTGTGTATGCAAACAAACGAAATGTGTATGTGTCTGTGTGTGTACCTTCTTGTATGTGTTCTCGGAAATGATTTTTTGATTTATACGTGTGTGTCTGTGTGGGTCTCTATGTGTCACTGTGCTCGTTGGCGCGCTCGTGTGCCTGTTTGAGCATGTGCGCGTCTGTGTGCATGTATAAATTTAACCTCCCCTCCAAAAAAAAAAAAAAAAAACGAAAAAAAGAAAAGAAAAAGAAACGATTTATATTTTTAGATTTCACATCTCTCCAGAAAAATAAATTCAAGAACTGGAGACGTTGGTGTGAAACAAATCGGTCCCTCTAACTCAGCCAGGGTTCGAACTATTGACCTCGGAACTGTAACAAGATACGTGTTGAGTTTTGCAATCGGGCCTCCGTGTTCTTCAAGTGTCCCAAATACCTGGAGTAACAGAAAAAAAAAGGAATGAAAGCCTTGCAGATTTTTTTCAGGTCCGCCCCACTTAAAAAAAAAAAAATTGTTTGTTTAGTCTTATTTTGAACCATAAATTTTGAAACGTGCTGTTAAAAAATATGGCCGGTTTGATAACATTCAACTTGTAATGAAACGGAGGAGGGTTAAACTGCAAAGAAACAAACACCCCCCCACAAAAAAAAAAAAAAACAAAAGAAACCCGCACATTTATTTCCCCTCGTGGTCATCGTCGTGGTTGTCGTTGCCGCCATCTTCGTCATCGTCGATTTTCCTCTCTCCATATCTATCTATCTATCTATATATCTATATATCTATCTATCTAACGCTATTCCATATCTATCTGTCTATCTCATTCAATTTCTTTCTTTCTATCTATCTATCTAACGCTATTCCATATCTATCTGTCTATCTCATTCAATTTCTATCTATCTATCTATCTCTATCTATCTATCTATCTATCTATCTATCTATCTAACGCTATTCCATATCTATCTGTCTATCTCATTCAATTTCTATCTATCTATCTATCTATCTATCTATCTATCTATCTATCTATCTATCTATCTATCTAACGCTATTCCATATCTATCTGTCTATCTCATTCAATTTCTATCTATCTATCTATCTATCTATCTATCTATCTATCTATCTATCTATCTATCTAACGCTATTCCATATCTATCTGTCTATCTCATTCAATTTCTTTCTATCTATCTATCTATCTATCTATCTATCTATCTATCTATCTATCTATCTATCTATCTGAGTACAGGAATCAACACTGATGTGTTAATGGCAATTGCACACCTTTTTCGCTTATATATACATCCAAGAGCATTTAGTCATGATTATATCCTGCGTAAAACTGACCATATCACCATATCAAATATCTCTGCCTTTATCTCTGCCTCTCTCTCTGGATATATATATATATATATATATATATATATATATATATATATTTATGTAATACATATATATAAATATAATATATATTTATGTATTTATGTAATATATATATATATATATATACATATATATATATATGTGTGTGTGTGTGTATGTATATTATGTTTAGATAGTTTGAACTGTCATCATACAGTGTAATTTTTCATGTCCACACTGTCTATAACTTTTTTAAAAATTCTAAAATTCATATATATATATATTTTTTCCCAGTGGATTCCCATATTCATTTTTAGACGGCATTTTATTTCTTCTATTGTCTTCGAGAAATCTCATTAAAGAATTGTGCTTCCTCCGACATTTTTTATAATAATATTCACGTCGGTAGACGAATAAAAACACATACACACTAACACACACACACACACACACACACACACACACACACACACACACATACACATATATATATATATTATAACAGAAAAATTGTCCAGCATAATTTTTGTTCATACCAAAAAATGTTTCATACCTAAAAAAAACCACGAAACTAATTGACGTTTAATCATTTTGACACGATTTGTCGTAAGTATCACTGAAAAACCCTTCGAGTTATTCTTCTAAAAAGATAACAGTTTAAAATCGTTCTGTGTCTGTCCCACAATGTCTTCTCAACTGAGCAATGGTGAGAGGTAAAAGATCATTGAGGCCTTCAGTAATGGTACCAACATTCATACTCTGGCTTCCATCTTCAAAGTCCATTCAAGAACCATCAAGAGAATAGTGAATAAGTTTAAAAAAGAAGGAACTGTATAGAGAAAAACTGGATCAGGAGATCACAACAGGAAGAGGGATCGTGATTTCAACTTAGAGCTAAAGCGATTAAGTAAAAAAGATCCAACTCAATCCACAAGACGTTTGGCACGTGAGAGAGGAGTTTTAGCTATGACAGTTCAAACTGCAGTGAAAAAAGACTTGAAGATTAAATCGTACGTGAAACGTGTGAGGCAACATGATAGAAAGTTAGTTTAGAGAGGGCGAAGATCATCTTGAAGAAGTTGGATGATAATCCTGGAATATATATGTTTAAACTTATTTCAATACTTCATGAGTTTCCGATCCTTAGCTATGATTAATTAATAATGAACATGTCATTTTCGTTTATGATCGATTTCATCACGAATCTTCTTAACATCTTGGAGAGTAATTATACGTTCTTATTGCTCAAATTAGAGTCAAGTAGTGTTATAAAAACCTTGGAGAATTCCGTTAAGATATCTTTAATCATTTCTAAGATATAATGATTCAAATCTTAATCTAACAACTGAACAATTTTGCTGTTACACATGGGTGATATCTGCACATATCGCCCTGTTCACACTCCTCTCCGGTCTTGTTTTCTGTTTAATTTCCGATATCCGGGTACTTCTAAAATCTTTTTTGTTTTCTTTTACTCCCAATAGCGCCTTGCGTCTTAGTGGTATTATTGCCTTGCTTGGGCCGAAGTGATCGAAAAATAGATTATGAATGATTGCATGAAAAGCAACGAAAGCCTATGTATATATATATATATATATATATATATATATAGAGAGAGAGAGAGAGAGAGAGAGAGAGCGAGAGAGAGAAAGGTGAGAGAGAGTGTGAGAGACAGGGGAGAGATATGAATACAGTTAGATAGATATATAGATGGTATTTATCAATCCACCCACGGGGACCGAATGTGGCACAAGGCCTTTTTAATGTGGGTATGTCTGAGCCCGTAGGCCCAGCCAAAAATAAATAACCATCCAAACCCGCCGAGGCGGGCCAGTTCCGTCAACCTCCCCCAACGAAACCCCACCCTTCGGCGGAGCTTCGTCCGGGTTCCTCGCTGCAAGCAGAGAGTTCGACAGACACCCGACCCGGCAGCTCACAAAGCGCAGATACTACACTTTGATCCTAACCACCGGGCCAAAATTCGGGTATTCTTTAGATAGATATATAGATAGCAACGTTTGGAAGTCCATGCCAGAATAATTAGTGAAATCAGACGGATCTGTCTTTAATAGTTGGGTTGATGGTTCAAGTATGTTTACCTTCTTCAAATATTTATCGCTCTCTTCTAAGAAAATGAAAAGGAAGATTTTCTCAGCATAATGCCAGTCGAAAGTACATGATGTGTGTATGTGTATATGATTGTATATAATTGTGTGAGGGTCTTTGTATGTGTCAAACTTCAACACATCTGCAAGCATGTCTGTCATGTGTCGGTGAGAATATATATACACACAACATATACAGATTCATGCATGATTAACAATTTAGAGTTGTGCTACGGTTGAGGAAAATGTATATTTATTATTAATATAAATTTTCGGTTTCTTATTATACAACAAATACTATAAACCCATTTTTTGCTGCAAAAAAAATGGAGTGTCAAAAGTGTTGAATTGACAAAAATGTGCCTGAGCCGGCGTCTGCAACAGAAGTAATTAATCAACCTAGAAGATCTTGTATTTAGAAATAATCAGCCATTATACGAACATATATATTTAAATAATACTTTATATAAATAATATTGCTCTACTTTGTATTGAGCCCTTTTTTTAAATTAAATGTTACGAACGTTGGAATTGTAGTCTATTCGTTCTCATCTTAGCTGGATATATATATATATATATATATATATATATATATATATATATATATATAATAATAATAATAATAATAATAATAATAAAAATTATAAATATATAATAAAAAATAATAAAAAAGCACAACAGGAAAATTATCAACAAACCACATGAACAAATTAAACCCACGTGCAACTGCAGAATTAAGAACGAATGTCCCTTAAACGGAAATTGTTTACAAAACAATGTAATATACCAAGCCACGATAAAATCACCAGATAATGAATAAAAGGTATACATAGGAGTAACTGAAGGACCCTGGAAACAAAGAAATTATACACACAAAACATATTTCACAAATAATAAATATGCGAACAGTAAAATGCTTTCTAAGTATATCTGGGAAATTAAAAACAAAACGCACATCACAGCAAAAATATCTTGGAAAATAAGGAAAAGATCATCAGCCTACAACAACCAATCAAAACTTGAAAACTTTGTTTGGAGAAAAACATAGCTATCATTACTTTCCCAGACCAAAATAAATTATTAAATAAAAGATCCGAGCTCATCTCAAAATGCAGACATGAAAACAATTTTTTACTACGTTACTTAAAAATTGACAACGGAAAAAATAAAATAAAATAAAAATAAATAAATAAACAAAATAACAATAAAATAAGCAAAATTAATTAACCCAAACAAATGACCAAATCACACCTGTTAGAATAGACGAAATCGAATAAATAAACCCAACGAACCCAAATAAATAAAGTAAATAGTAAACAAATTAGCAAACCATTATGACCAAAATATTTGTTAGACTATAAAAATCAAACCAAAAAATCGGACGAAATGAATAGCTATAACTGTTATATAACGATAAAAAAAATACTACGTTACTTAAAAATCGAAAACCGAAAAGAGAAAATATACAGTATAACAAATAAATAATATCAAGTAAAATAAATTGACCTAAATTCATCCAAATAAATAAATAAACCAATCCCGATAAACTAACCGTTAGAAAAAACAAATAAAAATAATCAATCCAAATAAATACATGAAGTAATAAACAAACTGTTCCCGCCAAAATAATAGTTAGAATAAATTATAACAATCTACACCAAAATCGAATAAATAGCTTTAATTATCTTCTCAAACCAAAACAAGACCATTAAATGAGCGATATAAATAAATTTTTGCTACGTTAATAAAAACACCGATTAAAAAATTAAAAATTATATAAGATAAGAAATAAAAAAAAAAATAATAAATAAAAATAAATAAAAACAAGCAAAATTATTTAACCCAAATAAATAAATAAACAAATAAACGACTTCCGGTAAAATAACCGCCAAAATAGACTACACACAATGCACCACTGACACGTATATATATAAATAGCCGAGAAAAATAACAGCACTCGTGGCCTGACGATTGCATCTTGCATGACACAGACTGTCGCCTCTAAGTGTTGACTGCTATGTGCACTTTATCTCATAAATATAGCACATCTTAAGACTATATTTCTTCATATATATATATATATATATATATATATATATATATATATATATTAACTGATTTAAAATATGGTTTTTTCGTGATTGACACAGTAATAACTATGTGTGTGTATGTGTGTGTGCGTGCGTGTGTGTGTGCGTGTGTGTATTAAGCAAATGAAAGAAAAAGTTGAAAAAATCTGTGTAAGGCTTTTCAAGTTCTAGAAGGACTTCATCAGATTAAAGAAATACTTTTGTTGATGGAATTACATGTGTAGCGGATGGATGGAAGATATATAAACGCAAGCAACTGTTATAATTATGAAACGACATGAAACCCTGTTGATGTTGGAAGGCTGAATTGTAAAATTTTTAAATAATTTTTTTTCAAGCGTGTCTGGGCGTGTAGTCTTGTCGATTTCATTCAGTTTAAGTTATGATTTGCTTTGTGTTTTATCCCTTTTCTAATTAATTATTCCACCTTGTGATAAGAGAAGATCTGCCAAGAAAGGTGAAAGGTAAGAACCTAGGCGTAAACTTACCGTGAATGATATAGCAATCAAAGCACTTTCTGTATATTTTCGCCTTAATAAATTGCATTCTCTTTTGGTTAAAGCATCATTTTTTTTTTTTAAATCTGAATTATGTTCAAACTCATTATAGTAATTGGCTAAGACAAAAGTGTGCCGCATTGTAAAATATCTTTTTTTTTGTGTTCATACAATCTAAGCAAAAACACAAAGATAAGGAAACTGATTGAAATAGGCTAGACTACATGACGAGACACGCCCGAAGAAAAACAAAATTAAAGAAAAATTTTAGCGTTTCAATGTATTTTGCCGTTTCTTGCCGGTGCATAATTATGGCTGAAGCTTGAGTTTTCATGTCATACCTCCCCCTTCTACACAGATATAATACCATCAACGAATTCTTTTAGAAAATGAAAAGTGTTACATTATTATATGACATATATATATATATATATATATATATATATATATATATATATGTTGTGTGTATTTTGGCAGCATTTTTTCATTGATGCATGTTTCATTAAATAACATAGGCAAGAGAGTTCCACAAGCAAGAAGTGCGAGAAAAGAAACTATTACCATAGAACTTAAGGTTACATTTAGCCATTCCAACTGTAAAATGATGAGACCTAGCCGCCAATCTAACATTGTGCTTAACTTTATAAAGTTTAGGTACCATAAAGTAAAGCTATGTTAGAGCGGTGGAAAAGAGACTGAAGCCGAGATGTCAGGTCAGGACCAATAATATTGCATATTCTTCTTTGAATCTCTAAATGTGCACCAGGTGTACTAGACCAGATGTGGCATCAATAGAGACAAACTCTGTCAAATGCCTTCGAGATTTCCAAAGAAACATTTTAACCAAAGCCTCGTAGGTTCTTTGAGTAATAATCTTTAACACACACACACACACACACACACACATATATATATATATATATATATATATATATATATATATATATAGGTAGTAATCCAGGCGAGTCCTATTAACACAACATGGAATGTGAAATATGTTAAAACTGACACAGAAACGAGCGCTCAATGTTTATTTTAATTAAACAAAGCAAATTTTCTTTGCAATTGAATTAAGATACCTTTAGTTAATGACCATTTTCCCCTACAATTTTAATTTTAAAATTTTTCCTGGAAATTTTAAAACTAAAATACGTAATTGAAAATGGTCATTAACTAAAGGTGGCTTAATTCAATTGCAACGATTATATATATATATATATATATATATATATATATATATATATATATATATATATATATGTGTGTGTGTGTGTGTGTGTCATTATTTGTATTTTACATGCGACGAATGAAATTGTAATATAACATAAAACATGAAATTAAATGTATACAACTTTTGTTTTTTGTTCTATTCATCATTATTTATTTATCAAACAGTTTATTTACTAGAATAATTTTATATCGACAACATTCCAATAAACAAATTATTTAATAAATATTAATAAATGTAATAATTGATTTATTTACTAAATAAACATTTATATATTAGATTGATTATTCATAACACATACTTTTGGCACCATAATATGTCGTTAGTATGTCGTCTGGAGAATTTAGTTTTATTTTATTTATTTATTTATTTATTTTCTAAAGGGCTGCTTCGTACTTAAACTCGTCGCACTGAACTACAATTTGTTTTTTTGACGACTTCATAAAGGGTTTTTCTATCTTGTGATCGGGTTATGGTTTAAAACCTTTTATTAAACTATGAAGTTTAATTTTCTTATGCTAATTATTTAATGCGAAAATTTGTTGATGTCGGCAGAAAACGAAACATGAGAACTCTTATGTAGCGAAGGAACCATGTTTTTTAAAAAATAATTATAATTTAAGCTCTACTCCTGTATGGAGCACTGTTTTTTAAAAATAAAAGCAAAAATACTAAAGAACTCCGGATTATTTACCAAACGCGTTCTTTTCTATTTTTCTATATTTCTGCATATATATATATATATATATATATATATATATATATATATATCAGTTTTGTAAATTCAGAATTGACAGAACTTCAATTTGACTTGGGTTATTTTGGTGACGGTGGGTGTGGTCTCTGAGTGTGGGATGACCCCCACCCTAGCTGAGGTTGATGGAATAAATATTTCCCACGTATCTTTTCGCCGACGTACAGAGAGGACGTATGTGCTGGTCTCTTGCAGGCATTCGCA
>CAHIKZ030000841.1:395000-415000 GCA_903632075.3 Acanthosepion pharaonis | reverse complement strand
TTATCAATACAATTTTAAGTATTCTAATATTTTATTGAATTTTAAATACATTTGCTTCATAGTCTTACTTACAAGCCGCTTGTTGAGAAATGGGAGAATGTACCAATAAATTTTAAATTTACTATAGTTACCTTCATATTCTCCAATAATGTCATATATGGGCGTCAGTATTTATAAAAATAGGGACGTTAATACACTTTTATTTTATGATTAGTAAATGCATTTGTTGTAATAACAATACCATTTGGCTCCCACATATTAATACAAAATTTTAGAAGGTGTAAAAGTTTATAAATTATTTTTATTTTCATTTAAAAGAAAATGTAAACAATTCCTGTAAATATTAATTTTTCCTCGAAATTTTCTGTTGAACGTCCAAAATATATTTTACTTATGAAAGCAATTAAAAGTTTTTCTAATTAAATAATGTCTTTATTTCATTTTTTTTTTATTTTAAGATTCAGAGCTAATTTTCTGTAGCTAAATGATTTTACGGACAGGAATTGGAAATCGGCTCTCTGATGAACAACTACGAGAAATTATTCAATTCACCAAACCCACATCCAAGAAGGAAGGAAATGTGAATTCAACAGTAATCAATAATAATAATAATAATAAAAGATCGAGATGAACAGGATGTGGGGAATAAAGACTGAGACTGTCGTACCAATAGTAATCGGAGTACTAGGCTTCGTGAGAAAAGGAATGGACAATTTTACTAACAGTATACCAGGTAACATCATCATACATGTTGCCCAGAGGATCGCCCTACTAGGAACATCCCATATACTAAGAAAAGTGCTATCAATTAAATGACAATTCTCTTATAGGGCCTAAGGACCATAGTTTGGACCCGGTTCTACAGGATACAAAGCTGGAAACATTACAAACACAATAATAATAATAATAATAATAATAATAATAATAATAATAATGAAATCGAAATCTCAAAAATGTGTCACATGAGAACATCAACAATCCCTGTTGTAGTTGGAGCCCTCGGATTGATTGGAAAATATTCCAGTAGACTAATTGAAGGGATGCCTGGAAGCCCATGCCTTAAAGAAATACAAAAAAATTGTTCTCACGCGTACAGCCCACACATTACGAAGGGCTTTGTCTATGTAGATCATGTGTTGTTTTTTTTCTTAATTGGTCAGTAGAAAATGTCATGATGCAATTTCTGACCTTTGGTCTCGGGGCGAAACCCGAAAAGAAATGCGTACATATGAGAAATCAAAGTAAATGAAATAATAATAACAACAACAAGAACAACAACAACAACAATAATAATAATAATAATAATAATAATAATATAGCGTTCATTATTATTGGTGCATGTGGCAAGGCAGAGAAGTTCCTTAAAACCGTTGGGAGATTTGAATAAAACCATACAAATTTGAAACCTTCTAGAACAATGTTTCTTAACGTTTTCTTCCGTATGACCAATTTTTGGGGCCCACAGAATTTTCCGGTCCATATAAGAGCAAACAGAAATTCCATGTAACAGGAAATATATTTTAATTTACAAAAGCAAAATGTAAAAAAAATATAAATGCTGGTGTTTATTTAACCCTAACCCCAACACTAACCCCATCCCTAACCCGAACCCCACCCCAAACCCTAACCCTAACCCCGCTCCTGTTGTCTATCAGCTTGTCAAGTTGAACTTCCCAGCCTTTGTTCAACTTAAGTTGTCTCTTTTTCTTTTCAATCTGAACTTCGAGGCCCATTTTAAAAACCTCGAGAGTCACTGACCTGGACGACAACATTACCAGGAAAAAAGGAAAATTGTGCAGTTTACTTGTTGTCACTTTATCTCCAGTGATGGCTCCTAGATAGAACTGCCGCGAAATGTTCAGTATGTATGCCATAATAATTTCCAATCGCTTATTCCTTTCGTACCAATCCCACCCTAGGTTATCGCTTAATACAGATTGTGTGATATTGTGCCCATAAAAAATGGTTTTAGCTTGCATTTATGAAGATAAATTCACATTTTCACAGAAACACAAGCGTTGCAACCTTGAAACCAACACTCCTCCACATCGCATCTCTATTCACGCGCCCCCAAGCGATGAATCTCTTTCAAACCTATTTCGACGCATGCGCTCTTCGGCCTATTTAAATAACGCATTACATGGATCACCCCAATCCAACCCCTATAAGAAAAAAAAAAAAAAAAAGAAAAAAAAAATGTACTGAGTGGTGGCCAATCACAACACCGCTTTCCGGTTCCACCCCTTTCCCCTTACGTTTTGTTGGCCATCTTTGTTCGCATAACTTAGTGACAAGCGATTCATTTTCCAAGCCTGACAGAAAGGTTTACAATTACCAACAACTCGTAGCAGACGATACGCAATGTCACAACCCCGCGAATTTCTTACAAACCCTGGGAATGCCGTTTGCATCAGAGAGATGAGAAGGCCTCGAATGAAGCAAACGATTTCTGGTCCTATACGGCTTCAGCAGAACAGACGCCATCTTGTTTCTCTTTCTGGCCACTGTGACCAGTATCACACACACACACACACACACACACACACACACACACACACACACACACATATATGTTTTGAACAATAAAATATATTAAGAAATTAAAATTTTCAGACACATTCGGTTGTATATTAATATTTTTTGCGCTATTATTTCAATTAGATTCCTCGACTAGTTTCGGTCAGCATGGCCATCATCAGGAGAAAAAAAAATCCCTGCTTATTGGTGGCAGTGAACTACAGGAGTGAATGATTGTTTCTGAACAAAGGGAACTTTATCTGTAGTTTTTATTTCTTTTGTTTATTGTTAATTTTGGTCAGTCCTTGTTTTGGTCAAACAGCATCTTTCATGTTGTTTTTAAAACAGAGGATGTGAGATTTCTGATTTACCTCCTTAATCTTTTTGACTGTTTTATTGGTTGCTGGGAATGGGATGTGTGCGTTAAGTGTATGTTATCTTTTAGTTCTTTGGACGTGTATGTGATGCGTGTATGTGCATATATTAGAATGAGTGTATGCGTGCATATATATATATATATATATATATATATATATATATGAGTTGCCCATATGTATTAAATAAATTCTGTGTTGAGGACCTTCATGACGTGGGCGATCATGCCTTTCCACAATTTCCTGTCTTGAAGATCTTAGTAAAGTTTGTACTTTTGCTCTATCTCCCAATCCCTGTTTTACCAAGCATTCACATAAGCTCATTAGATAGGCTATGGGCTGCTGCCCCCTGTCTTCTCTGGCCTTCAATATATTCTGTGAGTGTCACATTTTCTATGTCCTCTTTTCTCATTATGCCCTTAAAATTACAACTGTTTCTTTCTGATGCTAAGTGTTAGTGACTATTTTGGTTTCATTTTTTCTAAAACTTAGTCGTTGCTCACATGTGCTGTTCGCGTTTTTCTCAGCAACCTTCTGTAGAAACACGTTACTGCTGCCTCATGTCACTTCTTCATCTGCGAGGAGATTGTCACGTATTCACTGGCATACAGGAGGACGGATATTGCATCAAAATTAAGACCTATTTTTCTTTCAATCAATTCCTTAGAAGTGCATAGAAAAAAATAGTCAATTTTTTTTTCAAAATGCTTTCTTAGCAGAAAGAATATTAATACATCATCACCATGCAATAAATACAAGTACATATTACAAATAACCGGAAATGCTATAATTAAAAATGTAGAAGTCGCAACTTAGTAATACACATTCACTTCCGACATTCGTCGCATTCATGGAACAATTAAAATATATTAATAAAACCAATGTGTTTCAGCACTTAAAGTACTCTAACATTTCAAGAATTGAACATACACAGAGACATCATATATATATATATATATATATAGAGAGAGAGAGAGAGAGATAGAGAGTAATTTTCTAAGCGTGGCTTAGATGTGGCACAAGGCATAGGACGCCCAGTGAGGATCGAACTGACTACTCAGTCGTAATTGTTCTAGCGAGACAAGCTTGCTAACCATTACACCACCTCAGGTGTGTGTGTGTTTGTGTGTGTATATATATATATATATATATATATATGTAGTGTAAGTTTTTGTAAAACTATATATATATATATACTATAAAAAAGTTTTAAAAAAACTATATATATATATAACTATGTATATATATACACACTCATCATATATATATATATATATATATATATATATATATATATATATATATATATATATATATATATATATATATATATATATATATATATATATATTTTTGTAATTAAAAAACTTACACTACCCATCAATTTTAATTTCATTTTTCGTTTCATTTCATTTTTTTTGGAAGTGCTATCTGATGATCCGGCGTCCTTTAAAAAGGGCTCTGGTGAAATAAATTATTATAATGGTAACTAAAAGTGGTCTGTTCTTCTTTAAAATATTAGCTCTGGATTTGAGCTCTCAGGATTTCAGCCTCCTTAAGATTACCCATACGGATTACCAAATTCTTCATAACTTATATATATATATATATATATATATATATATATATATATATATATATATATATATATATATAGCTAGAGAAAAGAAACTAAGTAAATGCTATTGATATTTGGTTGATTTTTTTTAACAGTTTATCAACTTTTGCTTGTTATTTAATACCAGAAAATATCTTTAGATTTAAGATTTTTTTTGAAAATAATGATTTAGTGATACAAGTCGTCCTAATTAACCCATAGCTAGGAGGAGAAAAGGTGGATTCATATCTTTCACAAGAACATTTGCGCGCAAGTGAATATAACAAACCCGAAGTGGAACTCGGCTCCCCGATTTCCAATTCTGAGGCATTATCCATGACAACACTCGCACACCCAACTATTAGAAAAATGGAAATATATATATATTTAATATATGTATTCACCTGATTGGCGTAAAATGATCCGTCAGGGTTGACACTCCGTTAAACCAAATCTGACGAAACCAAATCTGACGAAACCAAATCCATCGAGATACTGACCGTTGCTTTACCTCGGTGATCGTAAAGGAACCTGTTTTTCAACGTGATACGGCTGCAAGACAAATGTAATGAAAGAAAAAAACTATCAATAAAAGGACAAGTTTTATAAAGGCGGTTGATGATCTTGATGTTAAATTTATTCTGAAGATCATAATTAACAAAGGGGGCTGCATGAATATGTGGAATATAACCTATGTTTCATGTCTGTAGGTTATTCTTGATAAGACCAGAACATTGTCCTTACTCTTACCTCTTAAGTATACAAAGAAGAGGAATAAAACTGAAACAATTTATAATAACCTGGTTATGGTAAGTGCATAAAACTGATCATTAAATATTCAAATAAAATTTTAAAACAGCTTCTGCCATTTTGTGACTTGATATTGCAAAAGCAACCCTGTATGTCTAAGCTTTAGATTGTATCTCATACTAGGATTAGTTTCAATGTGCAAAGAGGTGTCATTCGATAAAGTTATACACATGTTAATTTTGTTCTATATGAACTGTTTGAACGTGTTAGATCTTTAACTTCGAGATATTTACAGTCGTTCCTAACAAATCGTGTAATTAAGGTCGTGTTGAACAGAAAATCATATATATATATATATATATATATATATATATATATATATATATATATATATATATATATATATACTCTACACCTTTCTGACAATCGCTCAATTAGATCTCATTTAAATATTCATGGAGACCTACCGGACATTATTCGGAACATACTTGTCGACAACATTAATATAATGGCATCATCTACATGCAAAGAAAAAAGGCTAAAATAATGGAAGCCTTATTAATAAAAACAAACAAACCAACACTTAATATTAACTTTGAACATAGACACAATATCTTGACCGTGTTTTGGAAAATGAAAACATTTTATAAAACATACATACAACAAACTATTTCTTATTTTAACAGTTAAAATATTTAATCCTTGAAAATGGCTAAATGTATAGCCATAAGCGCTCGGATAAAAAGAACATTCGGACAGTTTTTATATAATTTATCATCCGAAAAGAAAATAAATATTAGATGGCATGACAAATTGTATAAAAAACTAAACAAAAGCACCTTGTCTGTCGTATTCAATGAAATGTTCATGAAAGAAGGATTGCTGCCTAAATACACAATATATATATATATATATATATATATATATATATATATATATATATATTTTTAAAGAAAACAGACCACTTTATGGTACCATTATGATAATTTATTTCATCAGAACGTAACAAAAATAAAATTTTATTTTTTGTTTCATTTCATTTTTGAAAGTTCTATCTGATGGTCCGGCGTCATTTAAAAGGGCTCTGATGAAATAAATTATCATAATTGTACCTTAAAGTGGTCTGTTTTTCTTTAAAATATTAGCTCTTGATTTACATTGAGCTCTCAGGATTTCATCCTTCTTGGGATTACCCATACGGATTACCAAGTTCTTCATAACACCCCTGACACCAACACTTTTGATTATAGTGGTGAAGGCTTTGTGCAGAACCAATTTGAATTTGAATTCAGTGTTGTCCTTCATCCAAGGCTATAGAACCCAGTCTGGTCTGCTATATACCTGCATTTAACCATATCATAGAGAAAAAGGGTATTAGCACATAAGTGAATTTGACGGATTGGACTGGAATTCGAACTCCGCTTACCAATTCCTTAATTATATAATATGTACGTGGTCCACAAACCCACATTTAAAGATCGACGCATACATAAACATCAATGCGAAAAGATATAAAGTTGAAACAACGAACGGAAAGGAAACAATATGTTTTAAATTTCAATTCGAACATGTTCAATGAAATTAAATAAATAGCGAGACATAAAATAAAAGATTTTTCTACCTTTTATCGACTTTCTAATAAAGTGTCCCCCATTGAAATGTTTTAAGAACCTGGGCACAAATTTATTGTTGATGATCTCGCAATTAAAACACGTCCTGTACACGTTTGTTTTAGTAAATTGCTTTCTCTTTTAATTAGAATAGTATTTTTTAAAATCGAAATTATGGTCAGATTCATTACAGTGAGCAACTACCGTATTTGACGGCATTTAAGACGCACGGGTGTATAAGACGCACCAATTGCAGCAGGACAAATCAAGAAAAAATTAGTAATTAGTAAAATTAGTAAACCTACATATGGCATATAAGACGCAGGGGAATTTTTAAAAATATTTTTATTAAAAAAGTGCGCTATATATGCCGTCAAACACGACATTCATTTAGTGTGTTCTTTTGTAAAAGATCTCTTTTTTGTTCATATAATCTTTTACTTAAATTCTTTTATTTTCATTGATTGATTTGATTGTTTAACGGCAAATCGACACCTCTATGGGCCATTTAATGTAGGGATTTAATCTTCTGAACACAATTTTATGCTTCAACTAAATATATTTTGAACACAGTTGTGTGCCTTAAGATACAGCTTAAATGTCTTGTCGGTCATTTAAAATTGTATTGTTGGTAATTTTATTATGAATATACACCATTCGTTTGTTTTTTTGTTAGTTGCATATCAAATCCTTAGGGGTCATTTAATGCCAAAATTTAATTTTCTTGGAAGCATTATTAATTTAATTTACAAAAATGTATTTTTCCTTTTACAAAAATATATTGCTGGTAATTTCCTTTACTATAAAAAATGTATTGCTGGTATTTTTACTATAAAAATGTATTTTTATACTTTCATAGTGTCTTGACCCTAGTTTTGGGTGTACACTATTTGCCCATAGCTGTGACCCTAACAGGAGCTGCCTGGGAACTACAGCAATTATTAGCTAAAACTGTATACTGCCCCGAAGAGTGGCCTTGCTGCCGGATGTAATTTATCGTTGTACCAAGGACTATAAATTCCTAGAGGTCTCTCCTATGTTATACTTGTAGTTTTTATTACAGGTGACAGAGTAAATTCCTACTTCAACATTTAGCTTGTTATAATTTTGCTTTGTATTAATTAACTCTGTTTTAGAAGTAACTGTAAAACATTTTGTGTCAAGGTTAGATAAAATTATTTCAATTGTAGTTGGTGTAAGGTGTAATTTTTTTTTTATTCGTTGGCCTTGTCAAATACTTTTACGAGCCATTTATCTTGCGTTGAATATACATACATACATACATATATATATGTATATATAATGAAATGGGCAAAGTCCGACAATTATTTTAAGACATTTTTATGTTAATACATTTTTTTTATAGATACAAATATTTAAGTAAATGCTCTGTTTATAATAAAAAGTATTAAACAACATTTACCGGCCTGAATGTCTGAGAAATTTTCACAGAAAATATTCGTTCTCCGACAGGATTCGAACCTGTATCCTATACGGATCACATCTTTTTGCTTGGCGTACCTTTAACAGATTTGGCCACAGAGGAGCGTTCGGTTAGCGAGATCGAATTTCTCGGACATTCAGGCCAGTAAATGTTGTTTAATACTGTTTATTATAAACAGAGCATTGATTTAAATATTTGTATCTATAAAAAGAATGTATAAACATATATATATATATATATATATATATATATATTCACACTAATCAAAGCGGTAATGTTACTAGCACGCAGGAGGATTACAGGGAATGAAAATGAAAGACAAAACTGATAATGGCGTGCATTGAAGAAAATACAAAAAATGAACGGGGTTTCAGAAATAGCGATTAGCGTTGCATATAAATTTTTGAAGATTGTAGTTATCAGCTACGTAATAACTACGTATGCAACGCTAATCGCCAAGCAAGGAAACGGAAGTGAGTTCCACAGTCAGGAAGTGCGAGAAAAGAAACAGTGAGTAGAAGTGGTAGTTGCATTTAGTTATTTCAACAGTAAAACAGTGGGACCTAGTTGCCAATCTAGTAGCACGGTTAAATTCATGTGATCGGGCATCAGGGAAAAAAGCTCGTTAGGGCAGATGCCATGAAAATATTTGTAGAAAAGACAGAGGGAAGCCACGCCAAATCGGTGAGAAACTAACTAAAGTTGAGATGCCAGGTAAGGACCTATCACATTGCAGGTTCTTCTTTGGATCTGGTCAAGAATTTAGAGATAGACAGTAGGATCACTAGACCAAATATATCAACAGCATTCCATTCATGGTCGAAACACTTGAAAGAAAAGATAATTTAAAAGATGAGATTTAACTGAAGAAGCTTGAAATCTAAAAAAATAAAATAAAATAAGGGATAAATTACAATAACAAAATACATACGGCACATGTGTTTATCAATTCGGTGCATATCAAGTGTAAATATACACCGCCTGAAGATATCTGACTCAGAAGTAGCGGAAAATTGATAAACAAAGTATGCTACATATAAACTAGCGTGCAAATATTTTGCGTCAACTGCATAAAATGCTTATAAACCTTTACATTATTAAGAGGTTAAGATTCAATATCTGTCTATATCTCTAAGATGAAGTATTATGATTACTTACATTATTTACATTATTCGAACTCTTATCCTCATCTTCATTGCCATATTCACAACGTTTCGGCCGTTGTACGCTCTGGCCTTCTTCAGGTGATTGGATCCTGGGATGAGGTATTATGATTATTTACATTATTCGAATTCTTATCCCCATTTTCATTCCCATATTTACAACGTTTCGGCCGTTGGACGTTCTGGCATTCTTCAGGTGACTGTAATTTCGAACCGAACCCTTTATTTCGTTCACCGTTCCATGCCTCTTCCGGATGTCTCAGTTAACTTTAATCCAGTTCTCAGCGGTTTTTGCTTCACCACTACTGTAGCTTGGTATAACCATGGCCCAGTGGATAAAGGCGTTGGTTAGACCCAGTGACTAGACCCAAAGAGTTGTGAGTTCAATACCAGGGTATAGTAGTGGTGGACCAAAAACACTTGGGGAGTTGAGTTAAAGGAAAATAACTGAGACACAAACAATCTTCCCCAGTTGACGAAATAAAGGGTTCATTTCGAAATTCCAATCACTTGAAGAAGGCCGGAGCGTACAGCGGCCGAAACGTTGTGAATATTATTTATTTAGTCGACGGGTGCCACTCAATTATGTGCCATGCGTGATACACGCTTATGCGATCATGTATCTTTCGATACATAACTGAAGAAGCAGATTTTTTTTCCCCGATTTCTTTCTGCGGTAGACCAATTGCCATCCGATCTGTCCTGCGATTTACCCATAGCCGGGTGAGAAGAAGAGGATTCATAACTTTCCTAAGTAAGAAAGAATGTAATGGATTCAACTGGAATTCGAACTCGGCATCTCCGATTCCCCAATCATTGCCGCTACCGATTGTTCCACTGTGTCTCCTACGTGGGTACACTGCCCTAATTCTCCTTACCATATCCCTTTGGGGGGGGTGGCATTTCAGTTTAGTAACTCCCCTCCTTCAAGGTTTGTTCGCTCTGCTGCTGCCAGGTACTGAACTCACAACCCTTTGGGCTAAATCACTTTCTGGATTACACAACCATTGCTTTTATCCACGGGGCCATATGTCTGCTATGTATTTAGATATTCTAAATAAAATCCGAACAAAAATCTGCAATGTTATTGGTCCTGATTTGGCATATCGGCTTCAGTTAATTTCCCACCGCCATAAAGCATCTTGTCTGTAGCTTTTCTATATGTATTTTCATAATAATTGTTCTGATGAATTTTCCGCTATCCTTATTGGCCTCTTTTATTTCTGTCCCTACTTTCTTTCGTCTCATACCCCCTCCCCCCTCAGCTCTCCCGTTAGGTGACAGAGATGTCAATTCTCTGGTAGATGCGGGACGCTTTTCGTTTTTCGAGTGTGTATTTCGTATTTTGTTTTTGTGCCTAGTGCGTGTGCGTTTGAGTGATTGTTTGGTTTTTATTTTGTTAATTATCTAGTCCCGTCTATATTTCTGAGATGAGGTATTATGTACACTATTTAAATTAATCGGACTATTGTTCTCATCTTTGTCATCATATTTATTACAACGTTTCGGCCTTTCAGTATCTGTCTATATTTCTGAGATGAGGTATTATGTGCACTATTTACATTATTCGGACTATTGTCCTCATCTTTGTCGCCATATTTTTTACAACGTTTCAACCCTTCAGACTCTGTCTATATTTCTGAGATGTGGTATTATGTACACTATTTACATTAATCGGACTATTGTCCTCATCATGTTGCCATATTTATCACAACGTTTCGGCCGTTGTACGATCAGGCCTCTTCAGGTGGTTGGAATGTCGAACTGAACAGTTTATTTCGCTCACTGCGGTAGACTGTTCTAGTTCCACCTGCCATGTTTAATGGATGTCAGTTATCAGTTATCTCCTGTTAATTCCCCTCTCCAAGTTCTCCACTGCCTTAACCGGGTATCGAACTCACACTCTTTGGGTCCTGTCACTAGATTTAACCAACGCCTTTATCCACTGTGCCATGTATCCTCAAGGATGGGGGAATTAACAGGACATAACTGATAATGTAAACAGTGTAACTTGTCCAGCATAAATTTTGTCAAGTTAACAGATTGGGGTGGGGGTATTACTAACACTATTTTATTTAGTTTTTTGTATATAAATTGTATTCATTGTAAATATTCGTTTAGGTTTCAAGTGTAAACGTTGTTAATTTTATCTCCACTCCGCCAGACAAATTGTAGATATAGGAACTAGTCAGGACTACATAGAGACTCTGAGGTATTATGGGGACTGTAGTAAGAATGATAAATAAGAATATGTTGTTTCGGTGTAAGGAATTCACCTATTCCCACTTTTCTGCATTGTTTTTGTAATATCAAAATATTACTTTCTTCTATGTTAACTAGACTTTAAGGATTTACGCGCAGTACTAGATTGGCGGCTAGGTCTCATCGTTTTACAATTAGCTGTGACGCTTTTCTGATCCAGATAGCCTGACAGCCAAGCAAGATTCTATTTGCCGTAAAGCACACCTCGTTTAGACTTTAATGTAAGACTTTTTTGAAGACCTGAGTAAAAATGCCGCAGGCAAAATAATGACATCCGGTTGATGTTTCTGCAAGTGTTAAATATTCCCAAGCTTGATGTACAGAACAAGGACTGTATTTTACGAGGTCTACGTTATCGAGCAATGGAAATTCGATATTTATTTGTCTAAGCAGCTGCTGAAGAGGGACAGTGCAATTTATTAGAACGGAAGTCGCCTTGTTACCTTCTGAATTTATGTCTCGGAAAAAAAAAATAAGGAAAACTTTTACGTCGGATTTTTTTTATTATTTCAGGAGAAGGTCCAGTCTTTAAAATTTACCAACATTTAAAAGATTCCCCGAGTTTTAAAAATCTTTTATAAATCTTTGATCTTCTTATCAAAAACAAAAAAAAAACAAAAAAAAAAAAAAATAAATCTGTTTAATTCAGTTTTCTTAAAACAGAATTGAATTATTTTAAAAAAGGAAATAAATTTGCTGATTAGTTTAATTATTATTATTTTATTATTAAAACAGAATTATTATTATTTTGGTAAAAAGGCTCCCTTGAATCTAAGGTAAATTTGCATCATGATTTCCACTGATTATATATATATATATATATATATATATATATATTATTATATATATATATATATATATATATATATTACATAGATAAAACCTTTGAAAGTTTCTGTGTGTGAGAACAATTTTTTGAATTGCTTTGAGCATGGACTTCCAGGGAATCCCTTCAATGAGTCTCTGGAATCTTTTCCAAAATCCTAGGGCTCCAACATGACATTGTTGATGTTCCCTGACTATATTATTATATATATTGTTGCTGTTCTTCTTCTTTTTCTTTTATTTTTATTATTATTATTATTATGATGATGATGATGATGATGGGTAAGTGGCCGAGTGGTTAGAACTTTCGCATTCTGACCATGAGACCAGGTTCAAATTTATCAGGAATCAGACTTCCTGATGTTATCGGACTTGGAAAGTGCCTGAAAACCATACCACGGGTTGACTCAAACCTTGTGAGTGAAATTGGGAGAACAGAACTAGTTGTGTTATAAACATCGTGGCAGGTTTTTATTGGCTCTTGAAATTGTTGATGACGCTAGTTCTCCAGAAACTGTAATCACTCAATAGTTGCTGTATAAACCTTGGCTCTGTGGGTGTTGAATAATCACAAATGCGCCTGAGAAAGCGTCAGCAATAGGGATTGACTAGCCGACATAGTAGACGGGTATATATTGTCGGACTTTGTCCATTTCATAACGTGTGACGTCATTTGTTTACATTTGGATACGCCATCAGCAGATATGAATGTACATGAGAGATTCATGGAAGATTGTAGTTTAAAGACAGTAAAATCGACCTTTTATATGACAATTTCTCGGACATTCAGGCTGGTTTTAAATGTTGTTAATACTGTTTATTATAAAACAGAGCATTAACTTAAATATTTGTATCTATAAAAAGAATGTATAGACATAAAAATGTCTTAAAATAATTGTCGGACTTTCATAATAATATATATATATATATATATATATATATATATATATATATATATATATATATATATTTAACTTGCCAAATTCCCATCTTATGGATATTTCTCTTAATAAGAATGTCAAAAATAATTCAGCAGACGATCTTATTTCATTTATGGTAACTGGATTTTTGGCGATTACTTGGTTTCTGTCTTCGATAATGTGCGTTTGGAAAATGGTATTTTTATTGAGTTTGTCATCTCGTCTTAGCATTTTTCCTCGGAGAGGTTCAAATAATATTAAGCCGAAACCCCGGGAAGGCGTTGTGTTTATTGCCAGGCGCCTGAGGAAGTTACAATTAGGTTTAGGCAATTTTTTACATGTATTGTCACTAAAACCCACTTTAAACCTCAACCTTTTGACACACTCGGTAGCGACGTGGGCGCGCTGAAAAATACCCGGCCGTTTCGCACGGGGAGGGTCAAATAATATTAAGCCCAAGTCTCAGGGGACCTTCCCATAAGGCAGTATCTCTCCTTCGGGATGGGGCGGGGTTTATTGACCGGAACCTGGGCATCCTCCAAAGGGGAGAGAGGGTTTCGGCAATTTTTTTCACAGTATTGCCCTAAACTCACTTGAAATTGACCTTGTGTCATATTTGGTAGCGACTGTGGCGAACTAAAAAAATACCAACCTCTCAGCCTTTTGGTTAAGATCAAAGTGTAGTATATGTTCTTATTAGTTTAATGATCAGCTTTTTACTTCTATCTTCCCTTCCTTTTCCCTTTCTTTCTTTCATTTTCTCACTGAAACCAAGTAGTGTCTTCTCACTTCTATCCACACGATCCAAACGGAATAGTCCATTATTTATGAGATATTGGCAAGGCTTGAAGGTCGTGTGTACAAACGAAGGGAGGAATAAACAATTATAATAAGATACAAGCATTAGAAAATTATTCAAATTTTTCAATGTGGCTTACGGTTACATCAGGTTGAAACACCTGTTCCGGTACAATCACCGAAGTTAAGCAACGTCAAGCCTGGTCAATACCTAGAAGAGTGAGCGCTTGGAAATACCAGCTGCTGTAAGCTTGGATATTTGGGTGGTGTAATGGATAATGGCTCGGAATTGATAATTGGAAGGCCGAGTTCGAATTCCAGTTTTGTTTGTTATAGTCACTCATGCCAAATCCTCTTGATACATATATAGACCCACCTCTTCTTTCCGCAGTTAATTAATAAGAGTTATATCACTGAAACCGTTATTATTTCCACCCCACCCCACAAAATTAATTGCGTACAAAATATTTAGATATCGGCATTAAATAACCCATAGAGGTGTTGATATACCGTTGAACAAAAACAACCAACCAACAGAGAAAGAAAATTGAAGTGGACTCAGTATAATGACCAAAAGAAGTTTAGAAAATAGATGTCTTGCTGAAAATGATAAAAGCTAAGAAAGATGAACATTTCGTTTGAAACAAAATAAATATTTAATCTCGTTTATTTTTAATTCAAATTTAAAAATTGCACTATACGAGCAAAATTGCTGTTAATAACTTTTTAAATTCATCATGTTTGAAAGAATTTATGTCTACCTCATCAAAATTCAGTCATAAGTTAAAAAATTTCTAGTGTTCATAATATGTAATGTTGTAATCTGCTATTTTACATTATTATAAATTAGTTGAAGGGAATGAAAACAAAAAGAATTTTTATGGAATTATCTAAATAAGTCAAAATAATCTACTTAGATTTTCTTAAAACTGTACAGAATTATTTAAAAAAGTGAAAAATAGTCCATTTGTTGAATTTATTTTTATTATTAATATAAACTAGAAAATTATCCAACTGTTTTTGCCATGGTCACCTGTATGTACTGAGGTGCAGAGAAAGAAAATTCAAATGGACTCAGTATAATGACCAAAAGAACTTTAGAAAATAGATGTCTTGCTGAAAATGTTGTTTATATAGAAATTTCAGAAATAAAAGCTAAGAAAAGGTTAAAGCTAAGAAAGCTGAACATTTCGATCGAAACAGTGTATATGTAACGGCAGTCCTCCTATATATATGGCAGTGAATGCTCGACAATCTCATGAGAGATAAAGAAGAGACGTGAAGCAACAGAAATGTGGTTCTACAGAAGGATGCTAGGAATACCATGGACGGAACATGTGAGCAACGGGGGAGGTTTAAAGGAAAATGGAAACAGAAAGGGCAATTATATTTAACATAAAAAAGGAAGCAGTTGAAATTTCTAGAAAACATAATAAGAAAGGAAGACTTGGCGAATTTGACACTCACAGGACATAATAAATACATGAGAACAATAAAGAAACGACTAGTAAATTCCATAACAAGCCAGTATAAATTTATAAAATGACAGTTTTTTTTTCTTTTTTAAAATCATATTTACGTTCTTGACGCTATACATTCTTTTATCATATGTTCATTCCTTAGCAATATGTAACGAAAGGCGAAATTTCTCATTTTTCATTTTTCATTTTAAATCGATTAGCTTCATTTTTTTTTTTAAATAAAAGAATGTCTCCCCGTCAGCAAGGCAACAATGCTACTGAGGCGCTAGGGGATCTACTGGGAGTAGACGAAGATTAGAAAATGCTAGTGAGTAGAAACGATACGGGATTCAAAAAACAAAATATAGCGATTGATGTTGCATTTAAACTTTTGTAAGTGACAGGAAAGCAAAGAGATAAGAAATTACCACAAACGAGAAGTGCGAGAAAAGAGATTATTACATTTTTAACAAATTTATTTATGGCATATCTATTAACAGGTTACCTGGGTTTGAACGGTGATTTCTTAAAGCAGCTCGTTTATCGTAACATCATGGGGAATGTCCTTTTAAAACATCCCAAGACATAGCAGACATAAAACTGCCTTTGATTATCTTCTGTGTCTTTTCGTCCTTCTCTCGGCCATATTTTTTTTTTTTTTTTTTTAATACTTAGACCGATTTTTTTGTTCAGTTTCTTTACTTTTTTTTCTTCCTGCGTTTGTGACATGTTGTTTTCGGGATGCGGGGCAAATTTTGATGCCATGGCGCCAGTCAACAGCACGTGTTTATCGTAGCGGTTCGAGCCGCGACTGTACGGTTTTGGCTGATCGAAAACAGACGGAGTTCCGACCCGGGGTGACACTGCCAGGCACGGAGCGCACCAACACCCCTGCCGTGGACCTGGGCCGTCAAGGTTGTGCGACTCACCAGCACTAAATTTATATGTACTTGCATTTTTTCCCCATCTAGGGCTCCACGACTTCTTCATCATTCGGCCTTTCCGTCTTTTATGATTTCATTCATTCTTTTCTTTTTTTCTTTCTTTCTTGCTATCACTTTTCTTTCTTTCTTTTTTTTACTTTATTCTTTTCTATTTTTCCATTCCTTTTTTCTTTCTTTCTCTGATTTCATTCATTATTTTCTTTTTTCTTTCTTTTTATTTTCTTTCTTTTCTTTTTCCTTTTTTGATTTCATTCATTCTTTCATTGTGATTTCTTTCGTTTTCTTTCCTTCTTTCTTTTTATTTCATTCATTCTTTTCTTTTTTCTTTCTTTTATCATTTTATTCATTCGTTTCTTGTTATTTCCATTCTTTCTGTCTTTCTTTCTTTTCTTGCCATGACTTTTCTTTTTTTCTTTTTTATTTTATTAATAATTTTTGTTTTTTTCATTCTTTTTTTTTTCTTTCTTTGATTTTATTCATTTTTATTTCATTCATTCGACATTCGTTTCTGTCAATTTCTTTTTTCTGTCTCTCTTTCATTCTTTCGTTTCTTTCTTATATAATTCAATCACTATTTTCTTGTTTTTAAATGCTTTTTTCTAGTCATTTCATTCATTTTTTCTTCATCTATCTTTTCTCTTTCTCTTTTGATTTCATTCATTCTTTCATTCTCTCTTTTCTTTTTAATTTTATTTAATTCAGTTGCAATCATGTTCTTGCTGATTTTTCTTTCTTACTTTATTTCATTCATTTATTTTTCTTCTTTTCTCTCTTCTATTGACTTCTCTTGTCTTTCTTTCTTTTTCTTCTTTTCTATCTTCTGTTGTCTTGTCTTTCTTTCTTTCTTTCTTTCTTTTTCTTCTTTTCTCTTCTGTTTTCTTTCTTTCTTTCTTTCTTTCTTTCTTTCTTTTTCATCTTTTCTCTCTCCTGTTGTCTTGTCTTTCTTTTTCTTCTTTTCTCTCTTCTATTGTCTTGTCTTTCTTTCTTTTTCTTCTTTTCTCTCTTCTGTTGTCTTGTCTTTCTTTCTTTCTTTCTTTCTTTTTCTTCTTCTCTCTCTTCTATTGTCTTGTCTTTCTTTCTTTTTCTTCTTTTCTCTCTTCTGTTGTCTTGTCTTTCTTTCTTTCTTTCTTTTTCTTCTTCTCTCTCTTCTGTTTTCTTGTCTTTCTTTCTTTTTCTTCTTTTCTTTCTTCTGTTGTCTTGTCTTTCTTTCTTTCTTTTTTTCTTTCTTTTTTTCTTTCTTTCTTTTTCTTCTTCTCTCTCTTCTATTGTCTTGTCTTTCTTTCTTTTTCTTCTTTTCTCTCTTCTGTTGTCTTGTCTTTCTTTCTTTCTTTATTTTTCTTCTTTTCTCTCTTCTGTTGTCTTGTCTTTCTTTCTTTCTTTCTTTCTTTTCTTCTTCTCTCTCTTCTATTGTCTTGTCTTTCTTTCTTTCTCTCTTTCTTTTTCTTCTTCTCTCTCTACTGTTTTCTTGTCTTTCTTTCTTTCTTTCTTTTTTTCTTTTTCTTCTTCTTTCTCTTCTGTTTTCTTGTCTTTCTTTCTTTCTTTCTTTCTTTTTCATCTTTTCTCTCTTTGTTGTCTTGTCTTTCTTTTTTTCTTTTCTCTCTTCTATTGTCTTGTCTTTCTTTTTTTTTTTCTTCTTTTTTCTCTCTTCTGTTGTCTTTCTTTTCTTTCTTTCTTTCTTTTTCTTTTTCTTTCTTTTTCTCTCTTCTGTTTTCTTTCTTTTTTCTTTCTTTCTTTCTTTCCTTTTCATCTTTTCTCTCTCTTTTGTTGTCTTTGTTTTTTTTTTCTTTTCTTCTTCTATTGTCTTGTCTTCTTTCTTTCTTTTTTCTTCTTTTCTCTCTTTTTGTTGTCTTTCTTTCTTTCTTTCTTTTTTTTCTTCTTTTCTCTTCTGTTTTCTTGTCTTTCTTTCTTTCTTTCTTACTTTCTTTTTCTTCTTTTCTCTCTTCTGTTTTCTTGTCTTTCTTTCTTTCTTTCTTTTTCTTCTTCTCTCTCTTCTATTGTCTTGTCCTTCTTTATTGTTCTTCTTTTCTCTCTTCTGTTGTCTTGTCTTTCTTTCTTTCTTTTTCTTCTTCTCTCTCTTCTATTGTCTTGTCTTTCTTTCTTTTTTCTTTTTTCTCTCTCTTCTGTTGTCTTTCTTTCTTTCTTTCTTTCTTTCTCTTCTTTTTCTGTTTTCTTGTCTTTCTTTCTTTCTTTCTTTCTTTTTCTTCTTTTCTCTCTTCTATTGTCTTGTCTTTCTTTCTTTTTCTTCTTTTCTCTCTTCTGTTGTCTTGTCTTTCTTTCTTTCTTTTTCTTCTTTTCTCTCTTCTGTTTTCTTGTCTTTCTTTCTTTCTTTCTTTCTTTTTCTACTTTTCTCTCTTCTGTTTTCTTGTCTTTCTTTCTTTCTTTCTTTCTTTTCTTCTTTTCTCTCTTTCTTTCTTTCTTTCTTTCTTTCTTTTCTCTCTTCTATTGTCTTGTCTTTCTTTTTTTTCTTTTCTTCTCTTCTTCTTGTCTTGTCTTTCTTTCTTTCTTTCTTCTTTTCTCTCTTCTGTTTTCTTGTCTTTCTTTCTTT
Organism: Acanthosepion pharaonis; assembly: GCA_903632075.3. NCBI lineage: Eukaryota > Metazoa > Mollusca > Cephalopoda > Sepiida > Sepiidae > Acanthosepion > Acanthosepion pharaonis. The sequence goes on along the minus strand of CAHIKZ030000841.1, from coordinate 395,791 downwards.
CTTTCTTTCTTTCTTTTTCATCATTTCTCTCCTGTTGTCTTGTATTTCTTTTTCTTTTTTCTCTCTTCTATTGTCTTTCTTTCTTTCTTTTTCTTCTTTTTCTTCTTCTTCTTGTCTTGTCTTTTCTTTCTTTCTTTTTTTTTTTCTTCTTTTCTCTCTTCTGTTTTTTCTTGTCTTTCTTTCTTTCTTTCTTTTTCTTCTTCTCTCTCTTTATTTCTTGTCTTTTTCTTTCTTTTCTTCTTTTCTCTCTTCTGTTGTCTTGTCTTTCTTTCTTTCTTTCTTTTTTCTTTTTTCTCTTCTGTTGTCTTGTCTTTTTTCTTTCTTTCTTTCTTTTTTTCTTTTCTCTCTTCTCTTTTTTTTGTCTTTCTTCTTTCTTTCTTTCTTTCTTTTCTTTCTTCTTTCTTCTCTTCTCTTTCTTTGTCTTGTCTTTCTTTCTTTTTCTTTCTTTTTTCTCTTTCTGTTGTCTTGTTTTTTCTTTCTTTTTTCATCTTTCTCTCTCTTTGTCTTGTCTTTCTTTTTTTTTTCTTTTTTTCTCTTCTATTGTCTTGTCTTTCTTTCTTTTTCTTCTTTTTCTCTCTTCTGTTGTCTTGTCTTTTCTTTCTTTCTTTCTTTCTTTCTTTCTTTTTTCTTCTTTTCTCTCTTCTCTCTTCTCTTATCTTGTCTTTCTTTTCTTCTTTTTTCTCTTCTGTTGTCTTGTCTTTCTTTCTATCTTTCTTTCTTTTTCTTCTTTTCTCTCTTCTGTTGTCTTGTCTTTCTTTCTTTCTTTCTTTCTTTCTTTCTTTTTCTTCTTT
>CAHIKZ030000841.1:347500-392500 GCA_903632075.3 Acanthosepion pharaonis | reverse complement strand
TGTTGTCTTGTATTTCTTTCTTTCTTTCTTTTTCTTCTTTTCTCTCTTCTGTTGTCTTGTCTTTCTTTCTTTCTTTCTTTCTTTCTTTTCTTCTTTTCTCTCTTCTGTTTTCTTGTCTTTCTTTCTTTCTTTCTTTCTTTCTTTTTCATCTTTTCTCTCTCCTGTTGTCTTGTCTTTCTGTTTCTTCTTTTCTCTCTTCTATTGTCTTGTCTTTCTTTCTTTTTCTTCTTTTCTCTCTTCAGTTGTCTTGTCTTTCTTTCTTTCTTTCTTTCTTTTTCTTCTTTTCTCTTTTCTGTTTTCTTGTCTTTCTTTCTTTCTTTCTTTTTCATCTTTTCTCTCTCCTGTTGTCTTGTCTTTCTTTTTCTTCTTTTCTCTCTTCTATTGTCTTGTCTTGTCTTTCTTTCTTTCTTTTCTTCTTTTCTCCCTTTTTCTTTCTTTCCTTCATTTTCAGAATTATATTTATCCTTCTAATTTCCTTCTTTTGTCTTTTTTATTTTTAATTTCTTTCATCTTTCTTTATTTCTTTTCCTTGTTTCTTTCATCATCTCTTATTTTTCATTCTTTCTTTTCCGTCTTTACCTAGTTTCATTCTTTTTCCTTTCTTTTCCCTCCGTTTGTTATTTTCTTTCTTTCTTTTTTTAAAAAAATTCTCTTTGCTCGGTATTCTGTTCAAGATATTCCCAGCATCCTTCTGTAGAATCATATTTCCGTCACTTCAAGTTTCTTCATTGTTTGATGGCAGATCACCCAGCATCCATTTCGCCATAGAAATTCTGCACTCTCTTCACTGTTTTTAACGACTTTTTTCATGTTTATTAATACTTTGTTTAGCTTTTGGAAGGCATATTTATCTCTCCTAATGCGCCTTCGGATTTCAGTGCCATATTTTCCATTTACTGTTATAATTCATCCTAGATAATTTTTTTTATTTGTTTGATTTTGACGTCCCCAACATGTGGCTCGCATTTTGGGTTGTCCCTTTTGCTAATGACCATATATTCCCTTTTCTTTTTGCTTTTCTTGAATACCTTGTTTACGATTCTTGTTTCCAAGAGAAAAAAAACTTTATCTCGTAACGAAGAATTCAATTTCTTCTTTGCTGATTGCTTTCTTTATGATGATGTTTTTGATAACTAAATTCGCCGCCAACTTCCAGGTTTAGGATTACAAGCTTTCACTAAAACCTGCTCCCATCATCCATTCCCTATCGTCGTTGGGTTGTGCAAGATTTGGTTGGAGGTGAAAGAAAATCAAAGTAAAAGAAAGTGTTGATGGCGTGAATTTGTTTAAGGTAGACCTCAACTTGCCAGGAAGTGACCTAAACATATGATTTCATTACCTTTCCCTGCGGCACATATTGAATGAAACATGCAGAATCCAGTTCTGAGACTACAACGGAATACCGCTGACTCTGTTATAATTTCGAGTGGCGCCTTCTGTAGCATGTCCATCATGCGTAGCCCTTTTCATATGATCGTTCAACCGTCGAGATCTGTTGTAATCGTCATCCGTTTGTTTCACCGTTGGGGCCTTTGAGGTTAGTCGCGCTTAGTCTGGGTCCTCGTCTTTGACATTGCCGCCAAGGTGGTCCTACCAGGAGTTTAGAATTACCGACGGCATCGATCTCAGTGTAACAGAACCACGCAAACCGCTCCATCACAACAAGGAGCGAACATCCGAGGGATTTTCCATAGTACTTCAAACAAAAAATTAGGATTAATTGATTGATTTGATTTTTTTTTATTTTTACGGCTTATCAATAATTATCAGGATATTTAAAGTCATAAAATATTTTTACATTTTAAGAGGGTTTTAGAGATAATAATGAACGAAAGCTACAAGTTCTAGCAATTAACCCATAGATGGGGGGTGAGGTGGATTCATACCTATCTCAAGGGCATTTGCGCGTAAGTGAATATAATGACCCCGACTGGAATTGGAACTCGGCTCTCCGTTATTCATTACACCACTCGCATATCCAAGCTTACAGTACTGTTATTCCCAATCAGTCACTCATATACATAATGAACAGTCACGACGTTGCTTAACTTCGGTGATCTTTCGAGAAATCGGGGTTACAAAAGGTTAGGAAGGAACCCCCATTAATATTGAAAATAGAGATAACAGTGAACATAAGAGATATAATATTTTTGAATTGTAGGATTTTTTTGGTGGAGAGAGATAAAAATCGTTTAGTGATATATATGTTACTAATTAACCCATACCTGGAGCAAGAATAGGTGTATTCATACCTTTCCCAACAGTATTTGCGAGGAAGTGAATATAACAAATCCAACAAGAATTAGAACTCAACTCTCCCTTTAACAATTCCGAGCCCTTATTCGTTACACCACCCGCACATCTAAGCTTAGAGCACCTGGTATTTCCAAGCGGTCACCCATCTGACCAGGCTTAACGTAGCGTAACTTCCAGGAACCGGTGTTCCAACATGATATGGCCATAAGCTTAACGTGTTGTTTAATTTGTTCACGAGGAGAACAAGGCGACGAAATTGGGTTTTCTACGTCTATCTTCCTGTAGTAATTATTAAGAAGTTTTATCTCCACTTTACGCGTAAACTTGTATATGGAAGCTCCTAAGTGCCATTATTATTTGATTCCTCATTTTCTTTTTTGCAGTCCGGGTTCGCTTCGATTGACGAGAAGATAAGAGACGTAGCATAACTTCCATGATTGTAAAGGAACCAGTGTTTCAACATGATGTGGCCGTGAGCTAAAGAAAGAATAAGGGTAACCGATCATAAGAAGATGGCGGTTATGTCTATAGGTATCAGGACGCTCCTGAAGAATTTGGTAAAGAGGTTCCCCGGATAATGGTTTGATTTAGTACTGGAATGAAACCTCGAGGGAAGCACCATTTTGGCAACTAGTGACACCAAACTGATGCCAGACACATCAGGATTTCAGTCACCTTCAAAAGATGTCGTACGCTGGGAATACCTAAAAAACATGATTAATCATCTGAAGCCAATGATATAATGCCGTCGTCATCCAAGGCTCTAGCTTCTGTCCTACGGATATCCTGTTTTATATTAACGATCTGCCTAAGAATATTCACAGATCCTTACGATTGACAGCCAGCCATTATCATCAGTCGCCGTTCCAGGACGCCATCGGCAGTCTCACCAGCCGTCCTTGCCAGCAGCAACGACATACGATGAACTGTCCTTCGGGAAAACACTTCTCACCGACTACAAATCTCTCCTTTTCTGGATAATTCTCAACGGCCACAAAACAGTCGTTTTCAGGACATCACTTCTCGCAGACAACAATTGTGTCCTCTTCACGAAAACAACTGTCAAAAGCTACACTACATTACGGAACAACACTTTTCAATGACTAAAAGTCTGTCTTTTTCACGACAACAATTCTCAACGGCTACTAAAACTGTCCTTTTCTGGACAATAATTTTCACCGACAACAACAGTCCTTTTCACTTCAATTTTCACCGACTACAAATCTGTCCTAATTTGAACAATTCTCAACGGTTACAAAATTGTCCTATTCAGGACCACACTTTTCAGCGACTACCACTCTGTCCTTTTTCCGGCAACAACTGTCTTATTGCCGAACAACACCTTTCACCGAGTAAAAGTTGTTCCTTTTCACATCAACAAACTGTCCTTATCATCCTGTACATGAAAATAAACAGACATTTTTACCTCGTGTATTGTAACTTCTTTTTGTCGATGTACATTTAACGGATATATTTAACAATATATATATATATATATATATATATATATATAAGAAATATATTTTAAGATGTGCTATATTTATATAAAATACTCAATATCAGAGATAGAGCGTTTAAATATAAAAAGTGAACATAAAACTATATTCACATATATATATATATATAAATATATATATATATATATATATAATTATTTATTCAAAAACTATAACATAAATATGTTTAAAATCACTACAAAATTAGCCACTTTGTTTCAACACTTCTGTTGTCTTATCAAGTGATGGTGTTGAATCTATAATAAAGGGTTTTAAAAGATTCAAATCAATCAAGCACCCTTCGCTAGGGGAACGCTGTTACATTAGCTAGAATGAATAAAAAAAAATTATTGGTCTTTGCAGTTTATGTAACAGCGTTTCCCCTATTGAGGGGGTGCTTGATTGATTTGAATAAGACGATTTCGAGAAAGACTTAACTGACCTAGTTAGAAACATAAAATTCCATAAAAAACAAGATGCATTCCAAAAAAAAACTAAAAGCAGATATAACTAAAATTCAGCAAGTGTATTTATCGCTGCTGACAAAACGAGAAATTTATACAAACTAAGCCCTCCTACACACAATAAATTACTCAAGAACAACATAACCAAAACATACAAAAAGGCACCCCAAACAACAGAACACGATATCAATAAGGAAGCTAAAACAATCGCCCAAAAATTAGACCTAGATGACCGAATAAATTGTATTAGCAAGGCACGAGCCTTTTATCACACTAAAAGACCATAAAGAAAATTTCAAAACTAATCCTGCATGCAGACTCATAAACCCAGCCAAAAAGCGAACTAGGTAAAATAAGTAAAACAATACTAGAAAGAATTAATTCTGAACTTAGGAAGAAATTAGGAGTAAACCAGTGGAAAAATATGAAAACAACTATTGACTGTTTCCACAACATAAATAACAAACAAAATTGCCAATTCCTACAATTAGACATAAAAGAATTTTACCCATCCTTAACAGAACGTATGCTAGATAAGGCCATCAACTTAGCTCAGGAACAAATAATAATAAAACCAAGCAAAATCAACATCATTAAGCACTCCCGTAAATCATTATTATTCCACAACGAAGAAACATGGATAAAGAAAGATGGGATATTTGACACTACAATGGGAAGCTTTGACGGTGCAGAGGCATGCGAAATCATAGGTATTTATTTACTACACGAACTGAGCAAAATAATAGATAAAAATGACACAGGACTCTACAGGGACGACGGTCTCATAATCTTAAGAAACTGTAACAAACAAAACACAGACAAAACTAGAAAAGCAATAATAAAGATTTTTAAAAATAACGGATTCGACATAGATATAAAAACTAATCTAAACGAAGTAGATTTCCTAGATGTTACCTTCAACCTAAGAGAAGGCACATATAAACCATACAGAAAACCTAACGATAAACCACTCTACATACACATCTTCCAACCATCCGCCTTCTATAATCAAACAGATACCAAAATCGATTAACCGCAGGCTCTCCGACAATTCCTCCAATGAATCCCTATTCAACAAAGCTAAGAAAGACTATGAAACGGCCCTAAAAGATAGCGGATTCCCAGCAATACTCACATATTCACCACAGAATACAAAAAAGACCAACAGGAGAAGAAATATCATATGGTTCAACCCACCGTACAGCAAGAACGTAAAAACAAACGTAGGAAAAATATTCTTCAAACTCTTACACAAACAATTCCCAGAATCAAGCACCTTACACAAGATATTCAACAAAAACACAGTAAAAAATCAGCTACAGCTGCACCGAGAGCATGGCACAAATAATAAAAAAAGCACAATAGGAAAATTATCAACAAACCACACGAACAAATTAAACCCACGTGCAACTGCAGATAAAGAACGAATGTCCCTTAAACGGAAATTGTTTACAAAACAACGTAATATACCAAGCTACGATAAAATCACCAGATAATGAAGAAAAAGTATACATAGGAGTAACTGAAGGACCCTGGAAGCAAAGAAATTATACACACAAAACATCGTTCACAAATAGTAAATATGCGAACAGTACTATGCTTTCTAAGTATATCTGGGAAATAAAAAACAAAACGCACATCACACCAAAAATATCTTGGAAGATAAGGAAAAAGTCATCAGCCTACAACAACCAATCAAAAACTTGCAAACTTTGCTTGGAGGAAAAAATAGCTATCATTACTTTCCCCGACCAAAATAAATTATTAAATAAAAGATCCGAGCTCATCTCAAAATGCAGGCATGAAAATAAATTTTTACTACGTAACCTAAAAAATGAAAAACGGAAAAAATAAAAACAAACAAATACACTAATAAAAATAAAATAAAATAAAATAAATAAATAAATACTATATTGCTTAAAAACCGAAAAGAAAAATATACAAATAAATTGACCTAAATTCATCCAAGTAAATAGACAAACCAATCCCAAATTAAAAACTGTTCCCGCCAAAAAAATAATAGTTAGAATGAACTACAACAACAAACCCCAAAATTGAACAAATAGCTTGAATTAAATTCTCAAACCAAAACAAAACTGTTAAATACGTGATATAAACAATTTTTACTACGTTAAGAAATAAATATATAAAATAAGAAACAAAAAAATAAAAACGAGCAATAATAATAAATAAACAAAGCGACTTCCGGTAAAAAATAACCGCCATAATAGAATACCCACAATGCACCACTAACCCGTATATATATAAATAGCCGAGAAAAATAACAGCATATGTGGCCTGACGATTGCATATAGCATGAAACAGACTGTCGCCTCTAAGTGTTGACTTCTATGTTCACTTTTATATATATATATATATATATATATATATATATATTAATCAAGTCTTCGTTTTGTTGTTGTCTTCCGTCAATTAATATCAGTTTGTAGGACAATTTACTGCCCGCATCGATACTACAGTTTATGGGTGCACATCCACACATTCAGATAAACAGAGCCAAACAGCTGATCTTTCTGATCATAGCTGTAACAGCTCAATATGTAGTTGGGAACTGATTTGTAATTTTCAATGCTTCCAATGCTAAGCTAGTTTTGTCCTATCTTCACCTCCAGCTGATCGTAAGGTTTATCACGCGTCCTCGTCGCTGATTATACTCTCGCTGTGTCTTGAATGACTATTGGCTATCAAGTTCTTTCCAGGATTCAAGTGGAACTCATATATAAGATCCACCTCTAACGATGCTAAAAAAAGGGGTCTGTTTCTTTTACCGTTCCCGAAAGTTCTTGACATCTGTCACGCTCTATCATAGCAAAAAGTAAGTATTGCTAGCTGGTGGATTTTTTGCTGCTAGACATCCATTTATAAAGGGTATTTCATTAAGACGGATCAAAGTCAGCAGTAAATAAATCAGTGTTATTGATGAAAATTTATTTATTTCTCTATTGGATCATGTTACTTAAGTCATGGCAATTATGTGTGAAAAATAATATCTCCCAAATGTCCGCCAAATCTGAAAGAAAAAAAAATCATTTGATGCTTAAACTTAATTCACATTTAAAATCAGTCCAAGTTATTGGAACACCCTTAATATAAACTTTCTTCCATTGCTTGTACCAAATTCATAGTCGGAGCAATGTCGTAAAATTAAATATTTACGGCACCTTGAAAAATTGTTTGGATAATCCAAACTTCGTATAGGCGGTGTTCGGATAGCCGACGTTCCATTATATATCTTGTTTTAAAAGCTCTCATGAAATAAAATTATTACCTACGGGATTTTAAGGGTTTGATATTCTTTAATTAATAATAATTTTGGTCTGTCTTTTGACATAGAACTCTCCCTAGATCTATATCCTCCTGCAAATTCCACACAGATTACCATATTGTATTATTACTACATATATATATATATATATATATATATATATATATATATATATATATATATATATATATATATATATAAGGGTGTTTCATTAAGTCGGATCAATGTGAGCAGTAAATAAATCAATGTTATTGGTGAAAATTTATTTATTTCTCTATTGGATCATGTTATTTAAGTCATGGCAATTATGTGTGAAAAATAATATCGTCCAATTATCCGCCAAATCTGAAAGAAAAAGACAAAAATATCATTAGACGCTCAAACTTAATTCACATTTAAAATCGATCCAAGTTATTGAAACATCCATTATTTCTTTCTTTTTATGTGCCATGTCCTTTCAAATTCCTTCCCTTTGCCACTTACCCTAGACCACGTTCTACCATCCACTTCACAAGGTATGTCACACGTTGTTTTCCCTTGTCTCTCTTTCCCTCCCTTTGACCCGTGAGTATCAAATTCTCCAGACCCTTCTTCCTCATTATGTATCTCAGAAACTTCAGCTGCCTGATATTAAGTATAAGTCTCCTCCTTGTTTGCAACCTAAGATCCCATCATTGCTCGTTCCATGATCTCCTTAACATCCTTCTGTAGAATCACATCTTTGTCGCCTCGAGTCTTTTCTTCATCTTTGAGGAAATCGTCTAAGATTCGCTACGATTACGTGATACCATTTTTACTATTTTAATTTAAAATTCAGTTGCAATGCAGTTTTTATCCATTATTTCAGATGTTAAATTGATGTTAAATCCTGATATATTCATGATTTTTCTTGGATGTCTTTTGAAGAATTTCAAAAGGCCTAAAATATCTAAAAATAATCCCAGCTTCATTAGGATTCTTCCGGATTATTTGGATAACATCCATTACTATTGCAAACTACTTTGAGTTTTCCCGTTTACTCATTTTTTGTGATATTTTGATAATTTTTATTTTTCTTCAAACTTATTTTAAAAATTAAAAAAAATTAAATCAACATTTGAAATTCCTAGATTTTATGTAATATCTGATCATTTAACGTAAGAATCAAGTGACTTTGCATTTCTTAGCTTCAGTATTAGAAAGCGATCAGGGGAAATGTGAATATGGCAACTTTGCATTGCAGTCTTGAATGACTAAGGATCGTGATCCTGAAAGTACCCTTTCGAAATCTTACATATTGTCAGTGAGAAAAGAAAGAAAGAATTAAAATAAAATTGAGGGGAAAAAGAAAGAAGGAAAGAAATAAATGAAATAAAAACAAAGAGGCCAATTGAGATTGAAGAAAAAAAGAAAGAAAGAAAATAATAAACAATTAAAACATTGAAGAAAGAAAGAAAGAAAGAAAGAATAAGAAACGATCAGACACAATGGAGGGAAGAAAGAAAGAAAGAAAGAACGAAAGAAAGAAAGAAAGAATAAAAATCGATCAGACACAATGGAGGGGAGAAAGAAAGAAAGAAAGAAAGAAAGAAAGAAAAAATAAAAATCGATCAGACACAATGGAGGGGAGAAAGAAAGAAAGGAAGAAAGAAAGAAATAATGAATCGAAACAAATGAAATACGCCAAAAGATTGGCGAAAAACACCGAAAAAATGAAAAAGAAAGAAAAAAGAAGGATAGAAGAAGAAAATAAGGAATAAATAAATAAAGAAAGAATGACAGAAAAAAGAAAGGAAAAGAAATAAATAAAAAGAAATAAAGTAAAAAGAAAGAAAGAAAAAAGAAAATAAGGAAAAATAAATAAATAAAGAAAGAAAGAAAGAAAAAAGAAAGGAAGAGAAGAAGGAAGAACGAAATGATCAATCGAAAAAACGAAGCACACTAAAAGATTGGCAAAAAACAGCGAAAGAAAGAAAAAAGAAAGACAAAAAGAAAAAAACACGGCATTGGTAAAAAAAAAGGAAAATATAAAGAAAAGAAAGCCAAGTAAGAATAGAAGAAAACGAGTTGGAAGCAGGAAAACACCTTATTTAAAAAAAATTAATTCATCGTGTCCCTTTGTTCTGCCAAATCCGACGCCATTGTCTCCATTGCCAAGCAGCTATCCGCGCTCGAGCTGATGTGACTATCATCTTCCCTGTTTCTCTGTGCTCGCCACCGCCAGCCACATCAGAGAAAGTCAGTCTCTTTTACACACGCACACGCATGCGCAGGTGACTTTCACTCATTTCCGTTTCCGCTTAGCCTGCGTACGTTTCAATTAGCGTTTTGGCGGTTTAAAGAAAGAACGAAACAAAGGAACACAAGACAAGTAAACAAACGAACAGATGAAGAAAAAAAATTGAACAAAAAAGAAATATCAAAGAATGTTTAAGACTATTAACCTGACAATGGCTGACTGACGAATGATGATGATGATTATGATGATGACTATTAAACAGATTTCAAGTGAGCAAAACGGGGAGCTTGAACGAATTCAGTAAAACTGTTAATGTTGATTGACATCTAAAATCTCTCACCTTCATGATGGCGATAATAAGGGCGACAACATATTGTTGGCTTTGCATTTAATAGTATTATTAGTATTTGATAGTATTATTATTATTATTATTAACATTTTGATAGTATTATTAGTATTAAGATAGTATCATTAGTATTTGATAGTTGTATTAGTATCTGATAGTATTATTAGCATTTGTTAGTATTATGATAGTATTAATAATGTTTTATATTATTATTAGTAGTATTCGATTGTATTATACTATTATTATTATTTGATAGTATTATTAGTATTTTGATATTATTATTATTATTATCGTTTTGATAGTATTATTAGTATTATGATTATTATTAGCATTTGATATTATGATGATAGTATTATTAATATTTTATATTATTATTAATAGTATTCGATTGTATTATACTATTATTAGTATTTTATATCATTATTAGTATATGATATATTTAAATAACGAGTTAGTTGATATTATTATTATTATGATAGTATTATTAGTAATTGATAAAATTATTAGTATCTGATAGTATTATTAGTATTATGACAGTATTATTAGTGTTTGAGAGTATTATTAGTAGTTAATAGTATTATTAGTATTATGATAGTATTACGAGTATTTGGTAGTATTTAATACTATTAATAGGTTGAGTCACGAATATAATTTTAGTTTTCAATTATCAAATTTATCTTCAAAAAGTAAAATAGAATTACATATTGTAAATTTTTAATTGTAAACTAGGTTAAAAGCTGCACTCCGTGCCCAATCTTATGCTAGCCCCCCCCCCCCACGGCTGAGGGGTCATTTGGGCCTCGGGCTAAAACTAAAAAGACCTCTCATCCAGCTTGCAAAAGAGCAATGATAATTTTGAAGATATAACTCAATTCGCTGCATAGAACATCAAAACATCGCCTTAACTCTGATTCGGAGTAGAAATTCCGACCGAAAGACAGAATTCGATCGAAAGTCCGATTCAGGTCTAAATTTGATATTTTCAAATCACAAACACTGTGGAAGTTCAATTGAGTTGAGTTTTTCGAATGACAAACTCTGTGAAAATTCAAATGCGTTCAGTTTATTCAAATCACAAACTCGATGGAAATTCAATTGATTTGAGTTTTTCAAATGACAAACTCTTCTACTTACAAACTTTGTGTAAGTTCAATTGAGATGAGTTTACTCAAATCATAAAATCTGTGGAACTTCAATTGAGTTGAGTGTTTCAAATCACAAACCCGATGGAACTCCAACTGAGTCGAGTTTTTCAAATCACAAACTTGATGGAAGTTCAGTTGAGTTGAGATCTTCAAGTTACAAACTCTGGGAAAGTTCAATTGAGTTGAGTTTTCTCAAATCATAAAATCTGTGAAACTTAATCAACAACTTTCAAATTCGCAACTCTTCGATAGCTTTTAAGGAGGTGTTTTCGGCCAATTCTTGAATTTGATTTTCATTTATGGACATATTGCAGGTGTTCGATATAAAAATGTGCATTTAATATCTAACTGCTTTTTTAGAATCTGTCTATATTTCTGAGATGAGGTATTATGTACACCATTTACATCTTTCAAACTATTGTCCTCATCTTTGTGATAAACGTTGTGATAAATATGGCAGTACAGATGAGAACAATATTCCGAATAATGGAAATAGTGCGTTTTAAGAAATCTAAATGAACAATACACATTCCACACGCACAATATTACATTTTTTTGCACACATAGCATTGGTGTCTGTTGTGGAAATCTCTCTTGGTCAATCCAGTGCATTTTGTGTTGAACACCGTTGCATATAACCTATTTTCAAACTCTGTTATGATATATTTAAATAACGGGTTAGTTTTCTGTTCTGAAAGAGCATTTGTCTATATCGATAAAAGATCTTTTTACGAAGAGAGAGAGGAACCGACAAATCCAGTGTCGGCAAATGATAATTTAACGTCTTTGTTATTTCCTGAGTACATTGTCGCGTATAGCTTTCTACTATGAACTTCAGAGCTTCATCCACAAAGTCCGATGACCGGACCGATCTACGTTCATCTCCAAACGAAGTTTCTCCTAATCACCCCCCTCCCAAAAAAAACCTATGTTAACTCGTTTCATACTTACCAGTCGATGATGACTTCTTGAACATAATCAGCAAACAGTAAACCCACAATTAAAAGCGAAACATTTTTATCGTAAATGTTGAGGGGTCCTCCCCTTTTTACACAAATGGACTCACCCAGTATATACATATACTACTGCTACGTGAAGAGACGGGAGCACCAGAGGGTGAAGGTAACAGACAGACATAGAGACAGACCGAACGAACGTAGCGAGCAAGAGTCACCGTGAGCGAGCACGTAGACTCAGTAAGAAGTCATACAGCGATACTTCAATACCAAAGACTGTATAGATATTTTGCTACTAACCCGTATTCCTGGAACTACTAACCTGCATTACTAGTTTGTCTTCTTACGTTAAGACATTATTTTCCTATATTCATTCTTGGCGTTTGTTATTTATTGATACCGGATTTCATCCCGGAATCCACAACAGTAAACATACAAGAAATACATTTCTATAGTAAAGATACAAGCAATACATTTTGTTGTAATGGAATGTTCCACTCTCCCTATTACATATTATGGACTGACTATATCAGTAATATATGTAATGAGGATATACCAGAGACTATCTGTATTGTCTGTCTATCTCTCTGACTGGCTTCGGAAAATGTTAGTCAACTCCCTGTCTTTCAGTAGTGTATTTTCTTTTACAATAAACCTCTCTTTATTCCATCTACGCCCGTGTTGCTGTTCCTTCCACTAGAGTACCACCGTTGTCTGTTTGTAACCTTTTTAAGGATACATCACATTTTTATATTAAAAAAAAATGACCAATACATTTTAATAGAAAAATGACCAACAAAACATTTTAAAGAAAAATGACTTGCAACACATGTTATTTGTAGCTGAAGGGATGCACTTGAGTTCAAAATATATTTAGTTGAAGCCATAAAATTGTGTTCAATTTATTTAGATTTCGGCATTAAATGACCCATATATGTGTTGATTTGCCGCTAAACAAAATCAACTAAACAGCCAACATGAAAGAACTCTTTCATGACATTAAGCCTAACATAATATCCTACAATTTCTTAATGAAATCAAATGGTACTCCAAAATATAACTTCAACAAAACTACAACATAAACACACATATCACTGAATCTAGTTTTTTTTTTTTTTTTTTAAGCGTTTCACCCCAAGCAAGGCGGGAAGCCACTAGAACGCAAGGGGTTACAGAAAATTTGGAGCAAGATCAGATAGGAGTGATAGAAGAAAGGATGAGGAGAAGGGTAGTGGATAGATCAAGGCAACTGGAGATGTCGATTGACATTACATTTGAATAGCTGGAGATTATAGCTCTCAGGGAAACTAGAATATTGAAGGGAGTTCCACAGGCGAGAGGTGCGAAACATGAAGCTATTGGAGTAGAAGAGACGGCTACATTTAGGAGTTTCGGCACTGAAGGGGTGAGAGCGGGATGCCAGCCTCGTAGGGCGCTTGAACTCATGAAGTCTGGGAACCAGCGAATGCAGCTCCTCGGAGCAATTGCCATGAAAGTATTTGTAAAACAGACAGAGAGAGGCGGCGGCGCGTCTGTGAGAAAGTGTCTGTAGACGAAATGCCAGATCAGGGCCAATTATATTGCATATCCGCCTCTAGAGCCTATCAAGAACCCCGAGGCAAACAGAAGGGGCTCCAGATGTCCACACAAACACGAAAGCTGAGTATCATCTACCATGAATTCAATTGTGAAAGTAGAATAATATATATCATATTTTTATTACTTCAAAGGTCGCAAGAAAAATTAAATTTCGACATTAAATGACCCATAACCATCATGAATATTTCTATTAGGTTTTGACATATATTCTTCGCGATTTTTTGATGTTCTTGGATTGATCACGAAGTAGGATTTTTCGTCGGATTTTTGCTTCTTAGAAACTCTGGTTATCTTGTGAAATTGTTGTCAAACTTTATTAAAATCTTATTTCAGATTAGACGCTGCTTTGATAATGTCAAGTAGACAAAAATGAACATGTTTGACATTTTCTCTTTGCTTTTAATCAAGGTCACAAAAGTGCTCGAGGCATTTGTGCTGTGTGCGGAGATAAAGTCAGTACCGACAGAATGGCACAGAAATGGTTTTCCTGTTTCAAGGAGAGGAAATTTGAACCCAGAGACTCCCCGGTTTCTGGTCGAACTGTCCAGTTTGATAAGATGCAGCTTCATTTTGGAAAGATGTCGGTCTTAGTCCATTTCATAATATATGACGTCATTTGTTTACGTTAAGATAAGCTTCGAGAAGATATGAGCGTTCGAGAGGAATCATGGGAAATTTGTAGTTTAAAAGCAGTAATTTAACCTTGCTAACCAGGCGCTTCCTCTGCAGCTAATTGGTAAATCAGGCTATATGACGGTTCCGTTTAGGATACAGGTTCGATTACTGTCGGAGGACACATATTGTCTCGGACATTCAGGCCAGTAAATGTTGATATTACTGTTTTACATAAATATTTGTATCTATAAAAATAACATATAAACAGAAAAGATATTAAAATAATTGTCGGACTTAATAATATATTATGCCATTTGTTTTAAAGTTCGAACTCAGAGATTCTCCGCCTTATGGTCGAACTGTCCAGTTTGATGAGATGAGGGTTAGTATGGGATTTTCGAAAGATGATCCAAAATTGTTCAAGATCCCTCAGTACTTCCCCTTTAGGAGAGCCAAAGCCATTGGGTAATGACCACAGCTCTCTTCCGAAGGAGTGACACTGCTCGGACTTGAGATAATATTAATTTCAAAGAAGTCCAAATGGTATCAGAGAAGTATTCTCTTTTTTCCCCTCTTTCTTCAAGTTTCGGGCACAGTTTGTAATAAATACCTATGTGCGTTGGTTATATATTGTATACGGCATTCAATATAGTATAATACCTTCGGTGATATACTTTTTGAGAAATATATATATATATATATATATATATATATATATATATACAAGTTTTTATATATATTATTTATATATTATATATGCGCGGTACTTATTGGAAAGCGATCAATACCAGTGATAGAGCTAACATATATAGTTGGATTCATGTCATTTTGTGACCCTGGGTTTCACGCTATTTGTCATCGTAATAGCGTGAAACCTAGGGTCACAAACTCACATCAATCCAACTATATATATATATATATATATATATATATATGTGTGTGTGTGTGTGTGTGTGTGTGTGTGTGTGTTTATACATATATATATAAATGTGTGTGTGTGTGTGTGTGTGTGTGTGTGTGTGTGAGAGAGAGAGAGAGAGAGAGAGAGAGAGAGAGAGAGAGCTTCATTAAATATGACAGACAAGGATGAAATATACTTACTGTTAACTGGAAATGGATTGGTGTATGTATGTATCTAGCATTATAGAATGATTTATTTTCAAAACACAGTCAACATATTGTGTCCATGTTAATAGTTCATTTTATACAGTGTTGTTTTTTTTCGTTTTTATTAATAAGGCTTCCATTATTTTGAGCTTTTTTTTTTTACATGTAGACGCTGCTATTAACAGTAAATATAATTCATCCTTGATAATGACTAAAGGTATAGCCGAATGGGCTTGGTAAAATAATATATTTAGACAGTTTTTGTATAAGTTATCTACGGAAAAGAAAAAAAAAATAATTTCAATCACCTGAAGAAAGCCATAGCGTACAACAGCCGAAACACTATATATATATATATATTTTTCATTAAAAACTACTGACAAGCTACTGCGATCAAGCATTTATTCAATTTTTCCATGTGTTCGGAAAATTAATTTTGAGGGAAATGAAATGAATAAAAACTGTCTGAATGTTTAATTATATCTGAGTTCTATATATTCTTATTAGCCATTATCAAAGATATTTTTTTAATTTTTTAACTGAATATGTGTATTTATATATATGTGTATTTACAGTTATGTGAATATCTGTCTACAGTGGGCTATCATAAGTTTTTAGCTACTCTTGATTACAGCAATTTTGGTTTCTGTAATGACGTTTCTTTTTTCCGACCAGAACGTATAACTATCAAGCTGCTCTAATCTATGAACAATAGTTGACTTATATTTTTCAATGAAATTTCATGGAAGTAAGGAAATTGGTGAATTTCAACAAGGGCAAATAATAGGATGGCATCAGTGTGGCAAGTCAAATAGAGAAATTGATAGGTTTTTCCAGGTTAATCATAAAACAATTAATAATATTTTCAAGAAATTTAATGAAGAAGCCCATTGTCATGTGGATCAACATTCAGGAAGACCAAGCATCGTGACTGAGCAAATAAAAATGGCACTGAAGAGGGAAGTCATCAAAAACCATCGTCTGAGCGTCAAAGATGGTGCCAACAGCATGGAAATATCGTCATATGCAGTGAGAAAGACTCTGAAAGATGTAGGCTATCAAAGAAGAATTACAAGAAAAAAGCCCTTGATTTCAAATTCTGTTTGTGTTGAATTGGGATTACGTAATTAAATTTTGAAATTGAAGGTAGTTTATTTCTCCAGGCTAAAAACTTTTCTTAATCTACTGTATATCTCTGCGATGAGGTATTATGATTATTTACATTATTCGGACGGTTATGCTCCTGGCTAGATTGTTCTAGTTCCACGTGCCATGCCACTCTCGGATGTTTAAGTTTTTTTCCCCCCTTTAACTCAACTCTTCAAGTTTTTGGTTCATCACGGCTGTGGCCTGGTATTGAACGCACAACTCTTTAGATATAGTCACTGGATTTAACCAACGTCTTTATCCACTGGGCCATGTGTCCTTGATGACATTCGGAAGAGGCATGGCACGTGGAATTGGAACAACCTACCCCGGTCTACGAAATAAAGGGTTCGGTTCGAAATTGCAATCACATGAAGAAAGCCGGAGCGTACAACAGCCGAAACACTGTGAATATGGCAATGAAGATAAAGATAACAGTCCGAGTAATGCAAATAATGCAAGTAATCGTAATATCTCATCTCAGAGATATAGACAGTTATTTTGTTTTGTTTGGTTTTTGCTGAATTTGAATTACAAGATCCAAACTAATTCTGTCTTCGAAAAAAAGCTTCGCATATTTATTGAGATGTCTTTTTTTAAATTTATTCACAATCTTTTTTTAAATTTTTTTTTCTGATAGTTATCACACATTTTATATTAAAATTTTAATTTGCTTTCATTTATTTTTGTTGTTGTTTTTTACAGATGCAATTTTGCAGCTGTCATTAACTTACAGCTTCATTATTTACCAATTCCAATTTAGTTTTCCGTTAATCGATAGTTCCTGAGAATGGAAACAGAATTTTTCACATTTTCTTAAGCTTTGTTTTTATGGATGTTCAGATTTCAAACTTCAGCTTTCCCAAAAAGTCTAGCCTCAAAGCGGACCATATACGCATTTTAGAGACCGTGAAGTCTGTTGTGGTCAATTGGGTAACGGAATCTGAATCCATTACTTCTCCCCCATCTATGGGTTCAATAGTAGTACGGACTGGGTCCTATAGCCTTAGTTGGAAATCAATCTAATGAGGAAGGAACAACTAACTACTGCAGGAAAATATTCTGCCTAGTTCAGTCTTGTTCTGTTCAGGGTATTCTCAACATCCTTCTGTAGAACCACATTTCTATTGTGTTGTCTCCTTTTCATCTTCGAGCAATTCGAAAATTTTAAAGATTTAATCAAAAATTATGATAGAGAGAAATTGTCCATATTATTTAATAAAACATTTTTAAGAGGATTCTTTCTGACTGGAGAAATACACACACACACACACACACACACATATATATATATATATATATATATATCGTCATCGTCGGCATGCGTCCGTCTCGAGAGACGATGGACTAGCGCGATGCGCTATGAGCCTGGGCGGGATATATGGAGAACTAGGGCTGCCCGGGCGTCTAGTTCCCCTCTCTCGGCCTTGCTAGCAGAGTCCAAAGGAGAGGAAGTATAAACCAATACAGTTTGGTACCAACGCGGCTGCAGGAGTTGCCGGAAGATAACACTAAATGCCGTCCATCCGCCTTAGGGGATCCACTCTGGGTTTGAATTCAGAGTTGTCCTTCTCCTAGACGAGTTGCCATCCAAGGCTATAGAACCCAGTCTGTCTTGCTATTTACCTATAGTTGGAGGGAGAAGAAGAGGATTCACGCCTTTTTCAAGGGTATTAGCACGTATGTGAATGTAATGGATTCGACTGGAACTCGGTTTTCCGATTCCTCAATCCAAGCCGCTATCCATTACTCCACCGTGTGCCTCATCATATATATATATATATATATATATATATATATATATATATATATATATATATATATATATATATATATATATATATATATGGTAAGACGTGAATTTTTATTAGAAATTTTATTAGGGCAAAAAGAATCTTATGATTAAATTTTTGCTGTCGTCAGTAGAATGTTTTGACATTTGTTGCCAAAAGTTCTCAAAGTATAAGTTTAATAATTCATTCCATTCTTTTTCAATCACTCTAAGAGCTCTTTTTCATTCTTCTGTTCACCCCATGGTAATTCTAGGGGTAGTTTCAAACATTTGAACTGTAATATATATATATATATATATATATATATATATCTTCCCAAGAAGATAGAATCCGGGTAGAACTCAATGTCCAGGACAGAGTAAGAATATAATCCCTACCTTCAACTTTAAGCCTTCCTGCTCTTCTTTCTTCTGTCACCTCTCTCTCTAGAGCTCTCATAAATTTCCTTCTCACACTTGTTTCCCACCCCCATACATATGTTACAGATTTTGTGTATATATGTATGTAACTAGTGAGCGAATCAAAATGACTTAATTCCCTTTATAGTCGACCAATAGACGGTTGACCAATCAGAAGCCGTAGAACACTGTATCCGTCGTGTATAAAGGCGGCCATCTTTGTTTTCTCTACCGGAATGACCAGAGCCAACTTCTCAGGCGAACATGACAGACGGAAGAACTACGCTCTGCTACTTTGAGATATCCACTGCGAACCTGCACTACGCTTTCCTACTGTCTCCGAAATATTCACTGCCAACCTCTCGATTCGAGGACGACCGTCAAAATGTCTAACAACATACACTCTCACTAAAATTTTGTTATATTTTCCGATTCCTTTTTGAATTTGTAGGTCTGATGAATTGGATCGTGATTACGATTCCAATGTAATAAATTATAACCGGGGAATATTAGTGTTTCAGCCTTTTATATTATATCATATATATATATATATATATATATATATATATGCTTAGTGCCATATCGACCATGCAAAGAGTAGAGTATCTCGTCTTCATCATGCCTGGTTTTGCTGCCATGATTTCTGTTGCATATATCTTTTTATGGATTAATTTTTCAGCATCACTGCCAACCAGTTTGGAGCTTGTTGTTCTGGATATTTGTTTGATTGTTAATCTTTCCATGCTTGAAATTGCCAAAGACTTAAGGTTTTAAATCTGAAAGAAAAAGATAATTTAAGTTTTCTTTTTTAACCCCTTTTTTTATTCCTCTCTTAATTTCAAACTAACATTTCATTCTTCAGATAACCGCAATTTAATATCATAAGATTAATATTCGGGTTTAATTTTTATAAAACATCTTCCCTTTAAGACTGATACCTTCCACCCACCTCTGACCACTGTCTTGTGCCT
This sequence comes from Acanthosepion pharaonis, assembly GCA_903632075.3. Lineage (NCBI taxonomy): Eukaryota > Metazoa > Mollusca > Cephalopoda > Sepiida > Sepiidae > Acanthosepion > Acanthosepion pharaonis. The sequence goes on along the minus strand of CAHIKZ030000841.1, from coordinate 372,704 downwards.
TTCGTCTGACTGAAACATTGAAATGGATAAATTCTGAATTAGTTCTTCGACGTTTTCTTTTGCAACTGCCACAGTTAAATTTCTAATTCCGACACGAACTTAGTCTATACTGGGGTTGAATGAGAATTTTTTGTCGGTTGAAATAAACCTATTCTCACTATGAGATAACTTTGGATTTTATTGTGTACTATATATATATATATATATATATATATATATATTTAAAGAAAGAACAGTAAGATATATAATCCGGTGTTCTTATAGATGTTTTTATTTTTACAAAATAGTGCTCAATGTAAATTTGCAGAGCATTAATATTATAAATTAATTGATTTAATATATGGTTTTTTTCGCTACACAGTTCTACATGGTGAAACCAATGGACAACTTGCCAACCCTTAGTCAAGAGAAAATCTCGAACAAGTATAGCAATAGGAAAGAGACCTAGAGGCAAACACCTACCTACTCAGTAAAGTGCTCAGTGCCGGGATTACCGAGTCAGAGCAAATAAAGCTTGACAACGTTAATTCCTATGAAAGGATGGCCCTTGTCATAATCCGAGTTTCACGTTCTCACGTTAGCCTGAAACTCGGATTACGACTAGGGCCATCTTTCATAGGTAGATATAGATCGAGTATGGATAGGAATGCGACAAAATTATAGGATAACGAATAAGTAAGAAACAGATATTAATGTAAGACGTTTCACTTTATTAAAGCTTCCTCAGGGATGAAGATAGAAATTAGAAAAATGATAAAAAGCAAAGAGACGCAGATTAATGGAAATATATGTTGTGTTTGGCTATTTCTTATTGGTTAGATATGTGTCACGTGTAATGACATCACAGATAATGTTCAAATATGTGAGAGAGAAACATCCTGGACGCTAAAGTGTGTAAAAAAGTTTGTGATACTCAGCAGGATGTTTTGATATATATATATATATATATATATATATATATATATATATATATATATATATATATATATATATATATATTACAAAAAACAGATATTACATCAACAGGGAGTACGTGTTCATACGCAGCTATAATCAGTCTCTATGTTGAGATCATTTTTTTTTTGCTGTATAAAATACATATATGCTGTTATATAATAGCTCTCTGTGGATCAGTTTTAATAACTAATATTAGTAGGTTTCATCCGGATTATATACCAACTAACCAATTACTTGTACTATATATATATATATATATATATATATATATATATATATATATATATATATATATATATATATATAAAAGTATATATCACTAATATTCCATGGTTATAATTTATTACATTGGAATTTTAATCACGATCCAATTCATCAGAGAATTAGTGTTTGGAGCCTTTTATATTCCATATTATATATATATATATATATATATATATATATATATATATATATATATATATATATATATATATGTGTGTGTGTGTGTGTGTGTGTATTGACCACTAATATTATCTATCTATCTATCTATCTATCTATCTATCTATCTATCTATCTATCTATATATATATATATAGAAATTATTAGGAGGATGTGAGATAATCATAATTACGTAATTCATCGATGAATTAATTATGATATTATCTCAATTTCTCCTAATAATTTCTATCTCTTGTATTTCATTGCTTGAACCGCCTTCTAATTTTCTGGATAGAGCGGCTTGGAGATAGTAGTCGTGGCCCGTTTTCCACCACGGAATATGTGATCAAGCAGCGCTATATCGAGTCTAATTCTTTGCCTCCTCGCCACCGAGGCCCGTTGGTACAGTTGGTATGACTTTTGGCTGATATAGTAACAATCCAGGTTTCAATTATCGGTAGTGGATTTACACTGCCGATTAGTCCCAAATATAGGACGAAGTGTCTAGTGCTTTCTGCATTTATCTTGAGGCTTCTGCTAGACGCCATGAATTAATTAGATGTATATATATATCGACAAATGTTTCAATCTACCATCTTAAATTTAAAAAACAACTCTGTAATAAGTAATTTATTGGAGATTGATTCAGTTTTACTTACTATTTTCCACTTGATCAACCCTATTCCTTTCAAGGAAATGAGCATTTTTTTTATTGATTCTTTTGCTTTTGATTACTTCTTGGATGTCGCAGGGTTGGATGAGAATCAAATTCTTACAATAATCCCCCGTGATTTCCTTTAGGCTTTTGCTTAATAGCCTTTCTCAGTATTTTGGTACTTGAAGAATGTTTTGTGTTGCAACTTTGTTAATAGCCTATGAACATTTTATTGGCTTTAGATCTGGATTGTTTACGGTCTATTCTAGTGTTGTCACCTTGATTCTGTTCAAAACATTCTGAACAACCTTTGACCGATGGCATGAAAAAAATCATACATACATATTCAGCATATTGATTAATGTGCATATGTCTGCTTAAAAAAAAAAAAAAAAAAAAAAAACTTTTCTCCCCAAAAAAGGAAATAAAGCCACTAAGATGGAAAAAAGGTTATTCAGTATTAGGGAAACAGGAGAAAAACTACTTTTAAAGAGTGTGTGTGTGTGTGATGCGGCATTCACCCTGGGCGGATTGAGCCGGTTTCTTCCTATTATGAGAAGAAGATTCTTGGGATAAATTACAGAAGTAGGGTACCCAGGCCTACTCGGATAACGTTCTTGCTTGCCGCGGGGTTCCCACATACGCAGAGACAGGAACGACCAGAAGCCGCCGGTTACCGACGCAGACGCTCCTTGGATTTTCACCAGAGCCCTTGTTAGCCGGCGTGTGTGTCAGACATGTCCGCCTTGGGTGGCCCTACCAGGAACAAAGTTCCGGACGGCATAGCTCTGACACTACCGTTTACACCCCCCACCGACTGTGAGGTAAGGGTTGAACTTTGGGGGCTTACAGTACCAGGTGTTCCCAAGCGGTCCCCCATCTAAGTACTGACCTGGCTCTACGATGCTTAACTTCGCTGATCGAACGAGAACCGGTGTTTTCAGCGTGATTTGACCGTAAGCACTTTTAAAGAGTGAGGACAATAAAAGAACAAGAATTAAGAAGACGGGAGATAACGATTGATATTGTACTTAAATTTTAATCGTTTCTCTCCAAGGCAAGGCAATAAAGCCACTAAGATGCAAGGTGGGTACTGAGTATTAGAGAATATGAGAAAAACTACTATTAAGAAGAGAGGACAATAAAAGAACAAGAATTAAGAAGACAGAAGATAACTATTGATACTGCATTTAAACTTTAATTGTTTCTCTCCAAGGCAAGGCAACAAAGCCACTATGGCGCAAAGGGTTAGTGAGTGTTAGAGAACATGAGAAAAAACTATTATTAAAGATAGAGGAGAATAAAAGAAAAAGAATTTAGAAGACAGGAGATTGGTATAGCACCTAAATTTTAATCGTTTGTCTCCACGACAAGGCAATAAAGCCACTAAGACGCAAGATGGGGTACTGAGTGTTAGAGGATATGAGAATAACTACTATTAAGGAGAGAACATTAACAGAACAAGAATTAAGAAGACAGAAGATAACAATTGGCATTACATTTAAATTTTTACAAGATCAGAGTTGATTGGGAAGCAAGAAATTTGAATACGAGATCTCGTTTTAAACGCGACTGAAATTTATGATAGTTCGTGTGTGGATAATGATTTTTAAATGTTTTTGCGTTAAAAGTGAAAACGAATGAAAATAAGGAAAAAAAAAAAAAAAAAAAAAAAAAAGGTATATAAACAACAACAGCAAAAGAGATATGTGCCATTTATGTTGATGGTGCCGTAGCTAAAAGTAGTGTTTGTAAGTGGTTCATTATGTTCAGAAGAAGAAATCTAATCTGGAAAATCAAGAACATTTCTGCAGGTCTGCAGTCGATGATGAAGGCCAAATCGAAAAAGCTGCCTAAACATAATTCAGCATCAAATGACAAGAATGCATTTCTAGCTTCCCATTTAACTTAGAAATATTTAAAATTCATAATCCACACACGAATCTTATAGAGAAAGTTGTTGCGATGACACTTTTCGTAATATGTACACATACAACCATGTGCAAATTAATTAAAACAAAACGAATAATTCCTTTTTTCCGTATTTTTCCAAACATGACCCAGGACACATGTTAGTACTTCGTATGTCCATTCTATGAAGTCATTCCTTGCAGATTGACCACAGATTGAATTTAAAACAGGAGAGTCTATAGTACTTTTGATTTGCTCTCTGGTAAGGACTGCCAGTGTGTTCATGCATCATTACAATATTCGTACGCTTCCTTGGAGTAACGTCCATCGCTGTCAGTGGCCATAGGACAACTAATCGACAGTCGAAACAATAGTGTCTGCGTGTGATAAAAATCTGAGGCAAGCTCGGATGACGGAATATGTTTCAAGGCCAAACAAATTTCATTACACACCCCGAAAATAGATTCACATTACTGCACACCGCTTTAAATGACCTAATCTGAGGAAAAAATAGAAATCGATTTCACCCTGTCACTCCAGTGGGTCTAAAACTGACCGTATGAAGAAAAATTAAAGCAGTTCTTTCAATTAATTTGCCCAAGGGTGTATAATAAATTTCATTCAAGAGTAAAACGAAATAATTTTCTCATATTTTACCTATTGAAAAACATTAGGCCTCTTTTTCCAATCGATATATTTATAATATTATTCCTGCGTTCATTAAATTTCCACCATTTTTCGTAAATTTAAAAAAAAAACCGTGTGCCATCCATTTAATATCGAAACCCTTATGATTGTTTTACGTCACGAGTCCCGTATCCCTTTAACCTTGTAAGGGAACCCCACATGTTAGTCAGTTATGTGGCATGAGTGATCATGACTGACCAAGCAGATTTTTTTTTTGACACTTCTTTCTGCGGTAGACCAGTTACCATCCGTCTGTCCTGCTATTTACCCATAGCTGGGGAGAGAAGAGTAGGATTCATACCTTTCCCAAGGTTATTAGCACGTAACTAAAATGCAATAGATTTGAACTCGGATCTCCGATTCTTCAATCAGAGTCGCTATCCATTACTCCATCGTACCTTCTCACGATTGCTTTACGCCACGAGTTCTGTAGCCCTTTAAGCCTGTAAGGAAGCCACATGCCTGTCAGTTATGTGCCATGCGTGATACACGCTTAGGCACATAACGAGGCTGATTTTTTTCCCAACAGTAGGTTGCCATTTCTTTCTGCGGTAGACCAGTTGCCATCCGAAAGGCTGGGAATGAGGGAGAAGAAGAGGATTCATATTTTTCCTCATTTATACCTTAGCACGTAAGTGAATGTAATGGATTCGACTGGAATTCGAACTCGGCTCTCTGATTCCTCAATCTGAGCCACTATCCATTACTCCTCATGAGTCCCGTAGTCCCTTTAAGTTTGAAATGGAGCAACATATACTTCATTCATAACGATAGGACGTATCTTGGTTAAGACAGTCTGACGCATCATGATCCTTTGAAGACTAGTTCTGAATTCACAGTTTCCCTTCCCCTAGACTGATTGTCACCTCAAGGCAAAAGAGTAAAAACTACTCTGTTATTTAACCTGTAGCGGGGGGATTCATGTCTTTTCCAAGCGTATTAAGGAGAAGTAACGAATCGAGCAGCATTTGAACTCGGCATGTCGAAATAATTTTCTCCGCCGATAACTGTTTCACTCCCCTCTGCCAATCTTGTTAATGGGCTTGATTTGAATATGCGTACGTATGTTTTCTATGTGTGCATATTCATCTGATTTATTGAGAAAAGCATAAAAAATGAAGATTTACAGAGTTCTTCTTTTAGAACTGGGCGCCATCTTTTTACCCTTTGGTCATTTTTTATTTAAGTTCCCCTTTTTCATTTCTTAAATTGCCCACTTAATTTCTTGTTCAGTTAGTTAACCATTAGAGATTATTTCCACTTCCCCCAATATATCACACAGTTTTTCTTTGTGTCTTTACCGGCCATCTTTCTCGAATCTCAAACCAGCGCCATTTTGTTGAATGCCTTTAGCCATGATGTCAACTGAAAATAACTTCACGGGAAAATTCTCAAAAGAGACTACAAAGACGAAAAGGTTTTATTTATGCTTAGTTTTATTAAATTTTACGTTGTGTTTTTCAGAAATCTCCCGTTCACATCTCCTCTACAGCCGATGCTTGAAACTGTTACAGAGTTTTTATTTACTGAAACCTTCCATCAAAAAGAATTAATATTAAAATTATTTCGAAGAAAGGTGGACAGTCATTGTGGGATAATTATTTTAATTAAACACAATCGAAAATTAATGTCAAACACACATTTTAATCTAAAGTTCTTCTGAACGCTTCAAATAATGCTACATTTGAAATTTTAGAATAAAAAGTCATTTAAATGTATGAGATAAGGCGAAATTTGATGAGGCAAAATTAAATGCATAAGGCGAAATTTGATGAGGCGAAATTAAATGCATGCGATGAGGCAACATTTGATGAGGCGAAATTAAATGCATGAGATGAGGCGAAATTTGATAAGTGAAATTAAAAGGCGAAATTGGATGAGGCGAAAGTAAATGCATGTTATCAGGCCAATTTTGACAATGCTAAATTAAATGCATGAGGTCAGGCGAAATTTGATGAGGCAACATTCAATGCACGAGATAAGGCGAAATTTGATGAGACGAAATGAAATGCATGAGATTAGGCGAAACATGATGAGGCAAAATTCAATGCACGAGATAAGGCGATATTTGATGAGACGAAATTAAATGCATGAGATCAGGCGAAATTTGATGAGGCGAAATTCAATGCATGAGATTAGGCGAAATTTGATGAGGCAACATTCAATGCACGAGATAAGGCGAAATTTGATGAGACGAAATGAAAGGCATGAGATTAGGCGAAACTTGATGAGGCGAAATTCAATGCACGAGATAAGGCGATATTTGATGAGACGAAATTAAATGCATGAGATCAGGCGAAATTTGATGAGGCAAAATTCACTGCATGAGGTAAGGCGAAATTTGAACAGATCAATGCATCAAATAAAGCCTCATTTGACACATAAAAAAGTGTCATTTATACGACTCAAATAAAGCAACGTTTTATAACAGAAATACATCATTTGAACACATCACATCGTCATTTGAACATTAAATAACGCGTCACTTAAACGTATTAAATAAAGCGTAATTTTAACGCATAAAAAGCGTCATTTGAATTAATATCAGCGTCATGTGAACATATTAAAGTGTCATTTGAATGCATCTAAGGAAGCGTCTTTTCAACGTAAACAAGCTTTTGGACACATAAAAGGCATTTTCGTTAGAATACATCAAATAAAGTGTGATTTGAACGCATCAAATAAGGTGTTATTTTAATACGTCGAATAAAGCGCCATTTGCACGCAATAAATAAAGCATAATTTTAGCGCATAAAACGGCATCATTTGGATGATTCAAAGAGTACTTTGAGTGTATTAAATAAAGAATTATTTAATGCAAACAAAGGCGCCATTTTAATAATGCATAGAAAGGCTCCATTTAAATAAATCAAAGCGTAATATGAAATAAATTGTCATTTGAATGGATCAAAGAAAGCGTCTTTTGAACGCATCAAGTAAACAGAAATTCTTAAGAACAGATCAAGTAAAGCATCATTTAAATGCATCAAATAAAATGTCATTTGAACTCATAAAAACGTGATGATTTTAACGGCATTAAAACATGCTATTTCTATGTCACCTGGGCAAGAATATAAACTCCAGTCCCCCAAAATGATAAACTATATATATGGAATAGACAAACTCTAATAATTATTTTAAGACATTCTTTATGTTTATACGTTCTTTTTATAGATACAAATATTTAAGTAAATGCTCTGTTTATAATAAACAGTATTAATGACATTTACTGGCCTGAATATCCGAGAAATCGTCATAGAAAATAGGCGTCCTCCGAACCTGTATCCTATACGGAACCGTCATTTAATCGAATCTGTTATATCACTCAGTTATAGATGAGCGTCTGGTTAACCTGGTCCAGATTACTGTTTTTAAACAACAAATCTTTGATAATCTTTCCCGAACAATCCTATCTGCTCACGAAAGGTACCTTAATGTAAACATTGACAACATATTATGAAATAGATTAAGTTCGACAATTACTTCATATATTTTCTGTTTATACGTTATTTTAAACGATACAATCTGTTTAAGTAAATGCTCTGTTTTTTAATTAAACCTTATCAAATATGTAAATGTAATTAGTATTGTTTAATTAAAAAATCGAACATTTACTTAAATAAATCGTATCTATTAAAATAACGTATATATATATATATAGTGTTAATGTAATTTTATGCATAATCCAAAATTATTTCCTACTAAAATGCGTTATATTTAGTGGGTAAATGTTTTCATTTTAAAAATCATTTCACCCCAGGCAAGGCGATTATGTTACTAAGACGCCAGGGGTTTACACGGAGTGAAAGATAATAAGAAGACGTAAGTGATGAGAAAAGGACAATAAAACAACAGGATTCAGGATTGACGTTGCATTTAAATTTCTGAAGATCGTTGGTGGAATGGAAGTAAGTCCGGAAGATAGTTCCACTTGCGAGAAGTTCGAGAAAAAAATATCAGAATAGAACTTACGGTTTCATCTAGCTATTTCAACAGCAAAAATATGAGACCTAATTGCCAATCTAGTAGTAGGCTAAAATTCAACCGGTCGAGGTACCAAGGAAAAAAGGTAAGTAAAACAATTGCAATGGAAATACTTATAGAAAAGACGCACGAGACCATGTCACTGCGTCGGCAGAGAGATGCAATAAGGAAAGGAATAGCTGAAAAGATTTTATGGCTGTAAGTACTACACAAAATTATATATACATATTTACCTGTGTCCCACGCAGAGAAACTACGATACATGCAGGCAAAACAAGAAGTGTGAAAGGACAACGAAAACATAGAGTCTTATATATATAATATGGAAATTCTTCTGTGTTTCTAGAGAAGCCATATTTAGGCTTCCAGATTCGAGTGGGCCGGATTTATCTTCTATGTCGATATATAGAGGAGATATTCTGCAAACGGCAGTTTTTTTCCCAAATTGATAACTGCGAACCGGAGATGTTTTCCACATCCGCTGAAGATGTATATCCATAAGAAAACGTCGCCTTGGCTGGGGGCATATTTTGCCTTAACCAGGACCAAGATATTCGAGTTAAAAAAGTAACTGGTCGGTTTGACTCCTGGAAGCTGACTGTCTGCCACTTTCGTCATTGTATGAAGCTGTGGTGTTTTTCACTCACATCGTAGCAGCAGAAATTAGATAAAGCATACTTGACAGGAAATAAAACATACACAAATAACAGGAAAAGCATGGTAAATTGTATGATAATTTCATATAATTCATTTATCTTTTTTGTGTGTGTATTGGTGCGTATATGTTTTTAGGTTATAATTCTTTTATGGCACATGTGATAAAAGGGAGAATTTACTCCGTAGTATTACAGACCATATCACAGAGAGAAGTTAGTACGTGTGGCCCGTACCAAGGTTCGTGGCGAAGAGATTGAATTTGAAGTCTTTTGACGAGATGTCCGTATTTCTGGCAGGAACAATTTTGTTGCATGTTGGGAGTATTTTTATTATTTTAAGTTTTAATTTAATTTATTTTATACAACGTTTTTACGTCATTGTTTTACTATATTTTACTTATAATTTTCATCATTATTATTATTATTTTACATTTTATTTTTATTTATTTACAATAATAATAATATTCCTAAAATGTAACGTCAGCGAGCGGTTGTCACGTGCCTCACGTTACCATTTCGAGATAATAGTCGTTTTTATCCGTACAAGCTCATTTTTGCTATGATTTGACTCTTGTAATGATAGATGATATGGGAGGGGAGTCAGGTAATTTTTTTAACCAATTCACTCCCAAAAAGGCAATAACGCCACTAAGACGCAATGGGTTACATGGAGTAAAAAAGAATGAAAAGATTTTAGAAGCATCCGGAAACCTTGAACAATGAATAAGGGATGTATTTTTACTGTTTTAAAAAAAAAACAGGAAAGAATGTTAAACGCCTGGGAACTTTCTAGAGCGCTACATGGAACCGGTCATTTTTCCAGCGAGGAATCGTATACAGCAGTTAAGCTTAATACTAAACAGTGAGCTTATGTGCCAATAGATATCGATGCTTCTGAATTTGCAGAGAAGTACTTAAAGACGGATTAGCTTAACGAATAAAAATAAAAACAAAAAAGATTAACACTAAAGAAAAAAAAAAAACATGAAAGGAAAATGATATTTTGTGTTTTAAGCTTATCACGTGATATTTCTGCCGCTTTTTATAATGTCTTCGCAACACGTGACTCGATGCGCATGCGCTTTGCAAATATAGGGGAAAAGTCGTCCGTTCTCTCTGCGTGCGAAGGGCGGGTGAGTTAGAAGTGTTAATTAATAGACGAAACTAAACAATCGTAAATAAAAAAATAAAAAAAAATAAACAGAAATGTTGGTAGTTCGCTTCTAATCGGGGGTCAGTTAAACGGATGAACGTTTCTCCTTTCCTTCATCTTGAATCGTTTCTCTGCACCTCTCGCGTTACGGTCCGTTGCTCTCCTCTTCTCGCTGGCGAGCGCGACTCATGCATTTCATATGAGAACAACAGCAGCGTCGAAGTCGATAAAAAAAAGAAAAAGATGAAAACAAAACAAAAACCAACCAAAAAGAAAGAAAAATCAACAAAAAACATCCAGAGAGGAAAGGCGAATTAAAATGAAAACGAAAGAGAAAGGGAGACGGAAGAAACTAATTTGTTTCCACTCAACAGGGGGTCAGCAGTGCCGCTAAATGGAACACCATGTAAATATGCAAGCTTAATTAGAACAACGACCAAAAAATTAATTAATATCTCAGATATAGATGGCAGCTTATCGATTATTGGTTTGCAGAAAGTAAATTAGAGGACAATGAAAATGACTTTAAAAAATACCGACACTAAAAAAAAAAAAACGGGTTCTTCTTATATGAGCAGTGTCTCTTCAGAATATACAAGATCGTGGCTCTCCACAACTTCTTTTTGTAGCTCTTAGTAACGTTTGTCGTTTTGCCATTCCCGCTCGGTCTTTCAAGCTCGCCAGATAAGAGACTCGTTGCCTTTCCTGGTGTCAATTGCTTTTGTTAGTGAATGTTAAATTCTGACCTTAAAAAAAAAGAAAAAATTATGTAGTAAATATGACGAATCAATTTATTATTTAAAAACAGGAGTAATCAGGTCCCCCACTTTATGTCCAATTCTGATACTGGATTCTTCTACAGAGTGCGATCGGTAAATTGTCGCCGTTTTATATTTTTAATTTCGCTCATGCGCGTTTTTTTTATTTTTGATTCTGTCGACTGCAAAAAAAAAAAAAAAAGCGTCATTCCGCCAAAAATTTGGAAACGGCATGCTGTACTGCTTGGCATTTGCACCGGAAGGTCCAATACAGACATTTCCGAGTATTTTAGGTGTCAATCTGAGGACAGTGAAGAGGATTCGGAAAGAGTTAGATGAGTCTAATCGTGATTACGAAGGTGTTTGGAGTGATCACTAGTAATGGCGGTATGATGCCTCCATTCATCTTCCCACAGGTCCTCAGACTCAACATGGAGTCTTACATCAAGTACCTTGAGGAGGTAATGTAGCCCTGAGTCAAGAGGGTTGCTGTTGGAAGACCCTATGTCTGGAAACAGGACTCTGCACCATGTCACACAAGCAGGAGAACCCAGTCATGGCTGCCAGACAATTTCTGCAACCACATCACCCCTTACATCTGGCCACGTAACTCCCCAGATTGCAACCCAATTGATTATTTTGTATGGGGCGCAGTTGAGTAACACCAAAGATGAACTGAAGGCAAGGATTATGGCAGCACTCACCAACTTAAACAAGGAGACCGTCCAGAATAGAAGCAGGAGATTCCGAAGTCGTCTGGAGGCCGTGGTTGAAGCCGATGGGGATTTTATTGAATAAATTTACTCTGTAGTATACCAAGACATTTTTGTGCAATTTTGGTAAATATATCTGTTAAAATGACATGTCAGTGTTATTTTCCTTTTTGCGTCATTTTGGCGACAATTTATCCATCGTACCCTATATATGCCGAATTCCTCCAGGGTGGGGATGGCCATAGTTCACGTCAACTTCCTATTTCACGTGGCTCTTAGCAGCTTATCTCTCTTTGCCAAGACTAGCATCCCCCATTCTGTCATCCATTTACACAAGCTCATCGGTTAGGGTTCCACTGTCTTTCCGGTGTCTCTTGCCTTCGATTTGCCCTGAGAGAGTCAAGTTTTCTAAGCCTTCCTTCCTCATTACGCGTCGAAGAAATTTCAGCTTTCTCTTTCTGATTGTTAATATAAGTGTTCTTTCTGTTGCCATTTTCCTTAAAACGTCCTCGTTGCTTAAACGCTTCGTCCATGTTATTCTCAGTATCCTTCTGTAGAGCTATATTTCTGTTGTCTTCAGTTTTCTTTTCACACAGCAATCCAGCACTCTTTCCTTTTTCTAACGATGTTTTTTTTCCATTTCTCACCACCTAGCTTCGATTTGGATTAATACAAAGAGTGTTCGGATTAGCTCGTCTTAATACATTGGTATTGAGCAATAATAACAAACCTTTCAGCCTCCGATTGTATTATTATTATTATTATTATTATTATTATTATTTCCTTTGATTTCAGTTGTATACACATTTCATTTTGGTTGGCAACCAGAGACCCTAAATCAGAAATGGCTTCATGACATTTGCCACTGATTATTTTGCAATAAAAAAATCTAATACCACACACATTTTACATAGATAAAGCTCTTCGTAAAGTGTGAGCTGTACTTGTGAGTACAACTTTTTGTATTTCTTTAAGTCATGGGCTATACGGAATCCCTTCAATGATTTTATCGGAACCTTTTCCAATCATTCCGAGGGCTTCAACTACAACTGGAATTATTAATGTCCACATGTGCCACATTTTTCAGATTTTCACTTCAAGATCCTTGTATTTTGATAGTTTTTTTTAAAGATTTTCAAAGATTTATTACAATCTGCAGGGACCGCCATGTCAATAAGAAAACACATTCTGTTCCTTTGGTCTTTACTCACAATGTCTGGGCGATGAGCTTTGATTGTTCTGTCTGTCTCATAAAATTGTTACAAGTCCTATCTCCGTAATCGGGTCTGGGTAATGTTCATACGAGTTTCTTGCAGTTTTCTTCCCGTAAAAGTTGCACATTTTCCAGTGCAGATATTGGCCCACTCTATGAAGCCGAGTTTTATATTCAGTGGGTACTAACACGGTGCAGCCTAATACAAGATAGTCAATTGTTTCTGGATACTTATCACAGAATCTGCATTTAGGGTCAACACAATTTTTCTTAGTAATTTTTAGTTAACAATCATTGTTCCTGTGCAGCAAGAATAAAACCTTCAGTTTCAGCTTTTAACGCTGCACGACGCAACCACTGATTGGTACGGAGTTTGTCTACATCAGCTTGTTTGGTACGGGCAGAGTATTGACGATGAAGAAGCTTATCTTGCCATAGATTTTGCATTTGGTAAATTGCATTTGCTTTTGCTTTCCTTTTTATGTTTTTTTGCTGTTGAAGTCGGTGTTTTAATGTTTATCTGCGCTTCTCTGACTTGAAATTCCCTTTTTGAATTTGTTGACTTCGTTTATCACTGAATGAAATCTCTTATTCTTTTCATGTTCTTTGACATAGATCATCTTCAAGTCTTCTGTAGTTGCCAGGTATCTTTAAAGACCGATTTTTGTGGTTTTGTAAAATAGTTCTAACTAAACAAATTCTCTGCCTCCTTCGGATCTGGGCATACACAGATGACCAACATGAACCTTAGGATGATCCATGCGGTGGCAAGTGAGAAACTTTATTTGTTTTTGTTGTGGATTCCGGGATGAAATCCGGTCTCAAATGAATGACAAACGCAGGAATGAAATATAGCAAATAAATGTATTGACGTAATAATACAAATTGGATAATACGGTTAGTAGATCCAGAAATGCGGTTAGTAGCAATAATAATATATATACAGTCTGGGAAATTCAGTATCGAAGTAGGACTTTCTTCTGAGTTTACGTTCTCGCAACTGCGACTCCTACAAATCGGTTACCTCACACTCTCAATGTATCACTGTCTCACTTCACTTCCGGGTATTCACCGGCAGCAGTACAAGTACACACTGGGCGAGTCCACTTGTATGAAAAAGGGGTGGGCCCTTTAACAGTTTTGACATTCATTCGCTAATTGTCAGCTATAGTCCAATTAAGGATGTTGAAATTGTATTGCATCATAGGAACAGCCAAATTGTTTTTGGCTGATATTCTGTTTTAAGAATCCAACTCAGTATTTAACATCAGACGTACACGCCTGTAGAAGTCTTTTCTTTCTTTCACCTTCATTTGGGTCTGTTGTATTCCATCTCCTTCGTCGACACCCAGATATTTATTGGCGTCTTCTTGTTCCAGTTTCCTAATGTTTGTGACAAAATCTATATCTGCCATGTGTGTTTCTGCATTTCTCACTTTCTAGAATGTTACTTTTGCACGTTTATCTAATCTGAAATTCATACCGATGTCATCACTGAAACATCTTACAGTATACCCTTCCACTCATTATCGTCTTTGGCAAAGAGTTTGATATCATCCATGTAGAATAAGTGATTAAACCGTTTCTTTTTTTACTTTTGTTACGGTTTTTTGTGTATATAATATATATATATAACTAGTGAGCGAGTCAGAATGACTTATTTCCCTTTATAGTCTACCAATAGAAGGCTGACCAATCAGAAGCCGCAGAACACTGTATCCGTCGTGTATAAAGGCGGCCATCTTTGTTTTCCTACCGGAATGACCAGAGCCAACTTGTCAGGCGAACACGACAGAAGGAAGAACGACACTCTGCTGCGATATCCACTGCGAACCTGAACTTTCCTACTGTCTCCGAAATATTCACTGCCAACCTCTGGATTCTATACTCGAAGACGACCGTCATAAATGTCTTACATTTTTTGTATCCCTAGTTATTACAATTTAATTCATGCGAAAGGGCGATTAAGGACTGACAGAACAAAAAGGACCACAGAGAGACTTCTTGAAAGATTCCTCGTCGGATATTTAGACAATTGGAAGTGGCAGTGACTTTGGTGTCATTTACTTATAATATGGTTTTCAACAATTTAAGGAAATTTACTTGCAACGATGAGACTTTGTATATTTTCAAATCCTGAAGGATTCAAGTGTGTGGCACACTATTAAAGGATTTATAAGTTGTGCTGAGATTTCTGTCTTCTTCCTGCAATTTTGCAGGATTATTTCATTTATTAGTAGTTGATCTTTGCAACTATATGAACCTCTTTGATATCCCTTCTGTTTCAGGGGAAGAATATTGTTTTCAGCTAGAAAAGAGTTAGTACAGTTTGTCAGGAGAAACGTGATCAATTTATATGGCCTTTATAATTTATTATTATTATTATTATTATTGATGGGAGTATCATACCAAGAGAGTATCACACCAACAAACTGATGCTGGAATATACAAAGCGAACTTGATGCACTATGATACATAGTATCATAAACGCATACTAGACACATGTACCCTACCCAAATATGAGCGATATAGTGACCTCAATTCTTCTGTTCATTTGTGAGGAAAATGTCCTGAATCCCATGCCATCCAAGATTGATATTGCATAGCAATTCAGCATATTTTTCATTGCTTCTATCGAATTTTACTGTTTCTTAATACTTAGTTTAGTTTTTGGAAGCCATCTTGGAAGACATCTTCCGCTATTCCCAAGCACAATTTTCCACCCTCCGCTAAAACATTTCCCAGTACTTCTGTACTTGTTTGATTTTCACTTCCCCAATTCTTAGCTTACATCTTGGGCCTTATTCTCTTGCTAACAATCATAGGGGGGTTATGGGGGCTTATTAGGGGGTTTATTTTGCATTTCAATCGACCGTTGCTTTATTTTCTATATTGAAGATATACAGTAGTTGGTTATGAACTGTGTTATTCCATTTAATTTCAAACCAACTAAATGCATATACCTCAATATAACAAGGCTGTGCGATAAGAGTTTCCCTGATCGCCGGAATGAAATTTTAACGCTCCAATTTTGAGCCTAAAATTAATCTTTAAACTCATTTTCTCAGAAAACGGCAACGATTTGGAAAAATACATTTTGTGGCTTTATTTATTTTGTCAAACCCAAACTTTCAAATTGAGTGAAATACTACAGTTTTAAAACGACCTGCCCTAATGATCTGTGGTCCGAACACGTCGAAGATATCGAAAGATATTTCTTTGTCGGGGGAGGTACTTTTGCAGCGAAGCGGTGGAAACTGCTTTACTCAGGTGAATTGCGATGCGGGACTCTAATTAACCCAAGGCCTACATCCAACTTTAACGTATGTCTCCAAGAAGACGCATGAGCACTGCCCTGGCCATAGTCCGGTCAACGGCATCTATCTTGCATCTAAACTGTGTGAAGGTAGTTGGAATGGTTTATCAAGCCGATCGAATTAGGTAAACGACTCTCCTCAATCCACCTGCGCCAAGCGATCTTCGTCCAGCTGTCAGCCTAGCGTAGGAGCTATGCCTCAACGGCTTTACAAGAGGGCAAAGGAAATTCTGAGATGAGGGACGGGGTTAACCAAAATATCCCCGGTGCAAATGGAACCATGGCACATAACTGCCGTGTTAATACCCTTGGGAAAAGGTATTAATCCTATTCTTCTCCTCCACCAACTATGGGTAAATAGCAGGACAGATCGGGTTCTATAGTTTTGGATGGCAACTGGTCTACCGCAGAAAGAAATGGCAACCTAGTGTGGGAAAAAAATCTGCCTCGTCAGTCATGTATCGAAAGATACCTGATCACCTAAGCGTGTATCACGCATGGCACATAACTGACTGACTCTTGGGAAAGGTATGAATCCTCTTCTTTCCCTCCAGCTATGGGTAAATAGCAGGACAGACCGGGTTCTATAGCCTTGGATGGCAACTGGTCTAAGAGAAGGACAAATTCTGAATTTTAAATTAGGAGGCACGGTGGAGTAATGGATAGCGGCTTGGATTGAAGATTCGAAAAGTCGAGTTCGAAATCCAGTCGAATCCATTACATTCACTTATGCGCTAATACCCTTGAGAAAGGCATGGATTCTCTTCTTCCCCACTCAGCTATGGGTAAATAGTAGGATGGACCGGGTTCTATAGTCTTGGATGGCAACTGGTCTACCGCAGAAAGAAATGGCAACCTACTGTGGGAAAAATCTGCCTCATCAGTCATGTATCGAACGATACATGATCGCCTAAGCGTGTATCACGCATGGAACATAATTGGTGAAGTACTATATTGGCAGTAAGGTCTCATTATTTTACAGCTGAAATGTCTAGACGTAACCGTAAATTAAGTCTGCACATTCAGATTAATAAAGAATGTGCGTTCTCCGACAGGGTCCGAAACAATGTCTCCCTCTCTTTGATGTGTTTTAGACCGCTCGGCCACAAAGAATGTCACAACTTAGCACGACACTATTGTCCTTTTGAAGAATGTACATGCACGTATACAAATCACGAAAGTCATGCTCATCTTTTTGCGTCCGAACAGTAAATTAATTTGTAAGAAGTTAACAGATTCTTTTCTTATTCGCTTTTAATTCCTAATACTGAAAACCATATTTTCTGGATGTTTATGTTTGAGTAGAATTTGTGTCTCTTTTTTGTTAAATATTTTTTGGTTAGCCTACTGGTCTGCTCGGTCGATAGACTTTATAAAATAAACGTGCTCTCTAACGGACGTAATTCAACCTGTTAAAAAAACGAAACAGAAAACAAAGCAAAAAAAAAAAAAAAAAAGAAGAAAACAGACGGTGTCAACGTTTAACATTTGGTAATGTACGTTAACTTTTGTTCCTCGTTAAATTCCAGAGTCTATCCATTTGCCCCTCACCGCTATCCTCAAGAGCCATGAGGAAACAAACACCATGGTACACCGTCGCCTGAAAATATGGAAAGAGTACCCTAGAACCCTTTTCTGGCAGACACAAATTCGCAACCACTTTTCTATAGCTACAACTTCGTACCACCCTACAAGCTTTTTTTTTTACAGACACAATATCATAGCTTCCTACAGCGCCCTTTTTAAAGACATAATTTTGCAATACCCTCCAACGTCTTTTCTACAGAAACAACATCGCAGGTCTACACCATCTCTATCGCTAATTTCTGAGAAAATATTCTACATTCTCTATTTCCATCAGAAATACAGATAAGAGCCGCCCGGCCATGTTCTCAAAGGCAGACCATCTTAATTCCCTTTGTATTCCATTAATAAAGAAGAAGTCCCGTTCACTAAGCTTCTTCCAAACCACTACATTCTTAACACCTTCAAGTTTAAAGTCAGCCGTTGTCTACCCTACATATTCCCATAATCTACAATTCCTACGTTTCTTAAGGAACGTTGAGAGGAACGTAGAAATTGGAGATTATGGAAATGTGTAATAGAGAATATACTCCATTGAGTAATCATCTATCTTGAGTGGCTCTTGGGCATTGTACTAAAAGAAATATAGTGTAAAACAAAACAAACCACTTTTCTATAGCTACAACTTCGTACCACCCTAGAAGTTTTTTTTTTCTACAGACACAATATCATAGCATCCTACAGCGTCTTTTTTAAAAACATAATTTTGCAATACCCTCCAACGCCTTTTCTACAGAAACAACATCGCATACTTTTGGGCTGACAAAATATTTTATTCCGCTGTCAATATTTCTATTATCTAAAACAAACTAGGTTTTTTTTAATAAAGTTTCTGGTTTTAAAATTGTCGGTGAGGACATTGTTGACATTTTTAAAGTCATGTTTTCAATATTACCTAACGAACATTTATTATTTAGGATATGTCAAATAGAATTGTGACAATAGACTTCAAAGGACTTGTCGCCTTTTAACTTAATATATATATATATTTTTTTTTTCAGCATTGAATATCGGTGATTGAATTTATATCTAATAAACAATAACCTTACGAATATTGCTAAGCAAACTGAACCAGTGATATATTTCTAAGATACAAAACCATTATTATATTACTAACCATTAACATTGTTTTACACTTGATAATTTCACAATTCGGAATTTATTTTCCACATGTAACGTATTCTTCCGACCATCATCTCTTAGGCAATGGCGTAATATACGTAGAACTCTTTTAATGATGAATAGAGAAGATTTATTTTTTTCCCGTTTTCGAGAAAATCAAGCGTGCACACGATATAAAACCTGGGGTCTTATGGGATAAGTACTACCATCAAAAATTAGATTCATAACTTTTACCTATTTTTGAGCATTTTGCTTTAAAGGTGGTCTGAAAAAAATGTAGAGAAATACATAATTTCTGCAGGTTTTTGCATACAAACTGGATTTTAAAATTTACTATTTCAAGATTAAATCCAAAGAAAGTTGGATGGAAAATATATTAAAACCAGAATTCTAATTATGAATCATCACAAGCAAAATATGTAGTTTTTTTTTATGTATTCGATAAGAAAAAACGGTATAAATTGGATAAAAAGTGGTAAAAAGACTAATCAGCGAAATTAGATTTGTAAGTTGACATAACTAATTAAGTATGAATAAATGTTTATTTATCTAATGTACAATTTTTAGAGCCTCTTCCGTCACTTCCAAATTCATTTGAAAAGGTGACAGAATCCGGGTGTAAATTTTTTAATGGACATTTTGCATTTCAATTGACTGTTGCTTTATTTTTTGGATCATATTGAAGATATACAGTTGTTGGTTATGAAATGCGTTGTTCCATTTAATTTCAAACCAACTAAATGCATATACCTCAATATGACAAATCTGTGCTATAAGGCTTTCCCTGATCGACGGAATGAAATTTCAACGTTTCAATTTTGAGCCTAAAGTTAATCTTTAAACTTATTTTCTCAGAAAACGGCAACGATTTGATAAAATATATTTTGTGTCCTTATTTATTTTGTCAAACCCCAACTTTCAAATTGAGTGCAATACTACAGTTTTAAAATCAATTTGCCCTAATGATCTGTGGTCCCTACACGTTGAAGATATCGAAAGATATTTCTTTGAATCAAGAGCAGAATTTTACTTCCATGACAGTTTACTAAAATTAATTGAATGAACATGAAAAACAGAACAAGTAATTTGCTCATTGAGCAATGAGGCAAGAAACAACCATATTTTATTTATTCTACTTCATTTTAATATCAAATGAATCAATGTTATACAGTATTATTAATGTTTTAGGTATATGTATATATTTAGTAATAATGGTATTATCAAGTTTTCAAAATATTTTATCCTTATGTTACAACGGCATTGTTCTGTAGGGATTCTTCTACTCGGTTTTTATAAAACTTTAAAATTCGCAGTTTCAGGATTCGATCCAAAAAATATGCTTGCAGGACTACTCGTAATTCCACGTTTGGAATAATCCCAAGACTTTCATTGAAAGAATAAAATCAATGACAAAAAGACAACGTAGTATTAACAAATAACATTAATTTAATATAAAGACAAGAATACAAGAAGTTAATTGAATGTATTGAATGAGTATTGCTATTTTTTGCTTGTTAATAAAGTTCTTGGTTAGAATATAAACTATATTGCGTACTTATGTGAGAACGGTGACATGTTGTTACATGTGTGCTTGTGTGAAAGAGAGAGTATGTGTATGCGTGCGTAGATATTTAAATTTCTATGTTTGTTCGAATAATAATAATAATAATAATAATAATAATAGCAATAACAATGAGAGAAATTTCAGTTTACAGTATACGGGGGGGGGTGGACTGAAAGATTCATAGGCTGAGTATGAAAATAATGATAGCAGAGCTGTGGAATCTTGCACGCATTAATTCCAACTCTTCATATTAATAACGGCATTGTTTAATTCCAGTTAAACTGACATCTGACTGCCCAATGAATTTTGATCATCTTGTTGGTCAAAAAAGTCATCAACAGCGGATATGACGTCATCATTTCTGCGACACTGGTTCCACCCGAAAGTTTTTTCGTGTTGGGGAACAGATGGTAGTCAAATCAGGAGAATATAGAGGTTGATCAATGTTATAGAGTAGTTTCACAGTGGAGGCTTGTATTTCACTAAGTCGGTCCTAAAAAGGTTCGACGTACACGATTTAGGAACTTGTTATAATAGTTAATGACGCAACAATCTAGTTGTGGTGGTTGATACTTTAATGTCCGACATCGACTGACTCACCAACTCACTCTGAGCCCACTGGCGACTGCTACTACTACTACTTATTATATGTGGGAGAGTCTATTAACAATAGAATAGGTATGTTCCAGTATAACAATCAACAAGTTAAAAACCCCAGTCACACAGAGCAGTCATTGAAACCAAGGACTTGTGTTCTAGAGTCTGATGAATCAAAAAACCTTTTTTTTAATTTTCCTGGGCATTTGGTTTTGATAGCCTCCCGTAACTGTTTCCGAAAGTAGGCATAGTACTCTCCATTGATGGTGTGGCCCTTTTGAAGATAGTCAATAAGCACAATGCCTTTTGCATCGCAGAAAACTGAAGCTATCATCTTCCTTGGAGATGAAACGACTTTGGCCTTCTTTGGAGCATGTGACGAAGCGTGTATCCATTACATGAAGTGTTTCTGTATCTCTGACTCCGAGTGATGAACCTAACATTCATCCTGGATTAGGAAACGTTCAAGGAAACCAGATGGATCTTCCTCAAACAATGTTCAATTTTTCCGTGATGCGATCAACCTCTGTGCTTTTGATCAGGTGTCAGAAAACGTGGTACACACCGAGTATAAATGCCTTCGTCATATCAAGTTCATTGTGCAGAATATTCCGAAGTCTCTCTCTTTAGCTATTTGACTTATAGCCAATTCCTATCATCCATCGCCATGTGGTGAACATGATCAATGTTTTTTCTCGGTGGCGCTAGTTGAAGGATGTCCAGACGTTTGGTTACTTTCATGACTCTCTTCCCATCCAAAATCAAGTTTAGAACTTGTACTCTGTTGATAAAACTGGAACATCATCCCTAATTTAGTTGAGGAAGAACCCTGCATGCATTTGATAACGCTAGAAGTGAAAATTTTGTCCATTTTCAAGATAAGTCGTAACTAGTAACTTCTGAAGTCTTCTGTGAACAGTCAGTATAGGAAAACAAAAAAAAAATATTGTCACAAATCCTCACTCTAATTCAGCACTCTGGACAACGTACCAACAGCGCAACTTTCACTCCCACTCTCGTCTTGTTTGATTTTTATAGTATCAGGCTGCCATTGATTGGCCAAAGAAACAGCCAATCATCGCATTACATTAAACTACTAGCAATTGGCCAAAGAACCATCCGATTGTCGCAGGCAATTTAACATTTTACTTTTTCATTATTTTCTCCTTATATGAAACATTACACGCTGGCTGCAAGTTATTGTTAAGTGATCTTTGTTCTTGACTCTTTGCAATCATGGGCCTCGTTCTTATTTGAGGTAGTTTACTACAGTCAGGAATCAGTTTACCTCGAATTAAACAATGCCGTTTTAAAAAGAAGACCTAAAATTAATTCTTGAAATTTTCACAGATCTAGCATCACTTTTCAGCCCAGCCTCGTACCTGGAAAGAAACAATGCAGTTATTAAGAAGAGGAGTTGAAATAAATGCATGCAAGATTTCAAAGCTCTAGTATTACTTAATAATTGTCAACTACGCGACTGGCATCCCGCTCTCACCCCTTCACTATCGAAACTCCTAAATGTAGCCGTCTCTTCTACTCCAATAGCTTCATGTCTCGCACCTCTCGCCTGTGGAACTCCCTTCCCTATTCCAGTTTCCCTGAGAGCTATAATCTCCAGCTATTCAAATGTAATGTCAATCGACATCTCCAGTTGCCTTGATCTATCAACTACCCTTCTCCTCATTCTTCTATCACTCCTATCTGATCTTGGGCCAAATCTTCTGTAACCCCTTGCGTCCTAGTGGCTTCCCGCCTTGCTTGGGGTGAAAAGCTTAAAAAAATGCCTGCAAGATTTCACAGATCTAGCATCACTCCTTCATAGTCAGCCTATGAACTTTTCAGCCCATCCTCATACATAGAAAGAAACAATGCAGTTATTAATAAAAAGATTTGAAATTAATGCATGCAAGATTTCACAGTTCTAGCATCACTCCTTCATGAACTATTCAGCTACCTTTATAAGCGGACAGTTTAGATATTTCTGAAGGAGTTTGCCACCATACATGGCATCCATACGAAAGTCTCAATTTGATAAAGCTATTTAATTGCAAGCCTCTAGATCTTAGGTCAATGTTTGGCTTTGCAACAGGTTGCGGAGTTGTGTGAAACTACCTTGAGGATAACCTGTTTTATTTTCTTATCACCTATAATAAATTTGCTGTAAGTGGTAGTAGAACGGATATTGGCGCGGATTCAAAATCAACGAGCCGGGTTCAAATTCCGGTTGTGTCTGTTCCGGTCACTCTTGCGCTAGTTCTCTTAGGGTAAATCTATCTCTTCCTATCAGCTAAATAACGGAGTAGACTGGGCTCTCTAGCCTAGCGTGACAATAGAAGGAAATAAAGGAAGGGAATTTGTGTGAAGTCAAGATCATATCCTACAGGGATATGGCATTAAAAATGACTTCTTTTTAAGAAGCGAAAAGCCAGAAACGGATGGGCAAAAAAATCACGAATAAAGAAAAAAAAAAATGAAGACGTTTAACGATAAACACAAAAATGAATAAATAAACAGAAAAAAAAACAGCCAGAGAATAAATGTGGGGAAAATTAATCCAAAGAAACAAAATGGCGGAAAAAATTAATTTCTTTTCAACCGATCACGTGAGTCGAATTATGCTTACGTCATCCTCACGCCGTTATAGGACGGCAAGGTCAGTCGTTGTGCTGAGGGCGGCATCATGTGTGGATTCTTTTGGATATTTATTAATGTAAGCGACACAGACAATCGAAGTAGATTACAGATAATGGGCCGTTGGAGATTTTTTTCGAATCACGTTCAGTTTCATGAAGCCAATTAAAGTCTAACATAGTTAGCATAATATTTTGCATTTGTGAATAAATTTTGTAAACAATTTTTGAATGTTTGAATAAAATTTCTCAAATTTGCAAATTAAGATTTCTCTTGGTAATCCAAGAATTGTTTCCGTCTACGATCCACCATATGACAGCATGCATATATATATATATATATATATATATATATATATATATATATATATATATATATTCTTGTGCAAATTAATTGAAACAAAACGAATAATTCCGTTGTTATTTACTTTTTTTTGTATTTTTCCAACGAAACATGACCCAGTGCACATGTTAGGACTTTGTACGAAGTCGTTCCTTGCAGATTGACCACAGATTCTCGATTGGATTTAAATCAAGAGAGTTTCCAGGTTAGTATTTTGATTTACTTACTGGTAAGGCTTGCCAGTGTGTTTATGAAGCGTTACTATTAGCCGTCCAATGTGAAATTTTCCACGTCAAAAACGAAATGAATTCATTAAAACAAAATAACTATTAACAACAAAACAAAATGTCCTTAGCAACTAGAAGAAAACGCTATTGTATTCATATTGTGAACTGATAATTACGTCAAGTACTATCACGTGTGGCAATGTTATTTTTATGGTTGTGTTGACGGATTCAACCATTTTCTTTTGATTTCTCGATACAGAGGTGTACGTTTGTTTGGGGGAGTAGTAATTCTGTTAAGAAGGGGGGAATAGGGGAAAAGCCTGGCATAGATTAATATTTTCCCTATATCACCTGTACTGACTCCACCCTGTCTTATATGAGGAGGTACGTACTCTCGAATCCTAGTCTTCAACCGCAGGTTGGTTCGCCCCATATAGCCAGCCTCACAATAACGTTTAAATTGATAATTAACATAAATGCTTTGCAAGTAGGGCAAATTATCTTTAGTTAAAGATGGCAAGACCGGAATAATGTTTCCATATACTTTACAAAGCTCGATGGGCTAAACATTTACATATATACCGAATCTTCCCAAACATTTAAACACAATTCAGGAAAGGAAAACACTTGCCTTTCGTAGTTTTATCAAACTGCAGTAACACTGTTTACTGTAATAGGATAGCATCTCGACAGATGGCATTAAATTAGCCC
>CAHIKZ030000841.1:337500-345000 GCA_903632075.3 Acanthosepion pharaonis | reverse complement strand
GCAATAGCGCTGATATCAGCCTTGTGCACACGAGCACCTTGCAATATATTCATTATACTGGGCTGTTACGTTGTCCACTTATTTACTACCACTACTACTTCTCATCATTTATTCAGTTAACGCCTTTTGCGCCGCCGCTCTTGTCATCACTCCCCTCCATCTCACAATTGGGGTTCATGGTGACATTTAAGGCAGGATAGAGCAATAGCTTGCCGGAATATTGAGGCTACCTCGTCACTCCTCTGAGACGTTAAAGTTGCAAGACCTAAAATGTAGCAGGTGGTCTGAATGCAGAAACTTCTTTATTCTAGACTGGTTACTAACCAAGACTATAGGACCCAGTCTGTCCCGCTATTTTACCCATAGCTGGAGTGGAAGAGATGATTCATAACTTTTCCAAAGATATTGGCATGGAAGTGAAATGAATGAAACTGGAATGAACTCCACTGGAATTTGAACTCGGCTCTCTGATTCCTCAGTCGGAACCGGTATTCATTGCTACTACTACTACCATTATGATAATATTAGTAATTTATAATTATTATTATTACTAAAATATAATTAATACTATTAAATGTGATAAAATATTATTTATAATAATACTATATTATTAATACTATTACAGTTTATGATAATAGTAATATATTATTATTTATACTAATATGTAATCGATGATACAACTAGTACTATTGGTATTATGTTGATATTATTATTATTATTAAAATTATTATTAAAATTATTATTATTATTATTAAAATTAGTATGTAATAATACACCAACTAATCATTATGGCAGTAAGATATTTAAAATAATATAATGAATACTAATAGAACGACTACTAGTACTAGTGATATATTATTATTATTATTAATATTATTATTACTATTATTATTATTATTAGTAGTAGTAGTATTAGTACTATTACTACTACTATCATTTTTTGTTATTACCTCCCGTTTTTTTTCTTGTTTTCGTTCCCGATTTTTTAAAAATAAAGATCTTTTCTTCATGAAAAAAAAATATTGCTATTATTCTGTGTTTCTTCCTAGCTTCTTTTTAAGAACCCCCCGCAACTCATTTTGCCTCCTCCGCTCGCTCCCCCCGTCACGTGTACACTGGTGTTCTAGAAAGAGCGACAGCAATAATAAAAATTATTAATATTTCACTGACTGCATTTCATTTCAAATCTGTGTTATTGTTAGCGCTTACGATTTCCTTTCTAGTCATTTTGAACCGAAAGAACAAAAGAGAAGAACCCCGACATATCAAACCCCCGCCGCACTAACACAGGGGGGAGAGAAAGAGAGAGAGAGAGAGAGAGAGAGAGAGAGAGAGAGAGAGTTTGAAAGACAAAAAAGATGGCGGTTGAATTGTAGACAATGAAACTGACGTACCTTTAAATATTAGAGGAAAAAAAAAAAACAACTCAACTACCCTTAATAAAGTCAGCGATGAATAACAATGCATAAAATATAAGACAATAGAATACACAATAACCTATTCATACCGTAGCACCAAGACTACAAGGGAAACAAAAAAAAAAATGATTAAACAAAACGATACAGGGATTTTGAGAAAGCTCCCATTATGACTAAACATATATCACGAACCAGAAGTAAAATTAAACCCTTACCCTGTCGGCAAAAGACTCACGAAGACAATCCCTCTGCCAAACATTGCTATCTCTTTTCAAGATCAGAAATAGAATCATTTTGAGACAATTTATTTATTTAAACAGTGTCTGAAAAATTTGGTGATGATTTATACCATTACATTTTTAAGTAAACAAACATTTTTTAACAGGGGACAGAAAATGCAACATTGAAATCCGAAGCTGCGTTGCAATACATTAAGATGCCTTCCAAAAGCTAAGCAAACTAACAAGAAAGACAAAATTGGTTGGAAACAAAGAAAGAACTACTGAACTATTACGTATTTATTTTCAGCTATTATTAGGTGAAGCATTGTCAACCATTACTATCAATTTTAGACTAAGATTTACTTTCATGTTCATTTTTTATTGCATAAATCATTGTCAACCATTATTATCAATTTTAAAATAGGATTTACTTTCATCTTCACTTTTTATTAGATGAAGCATTGTCAGCCATTATTATCAATTTTTGACTAGGACTGACTTTCATCTTTATTTTTTATTTGATGAAGCATTGTCAGCCATTATTATCAATTTTTGACTAGGACTTACTTTCATCTTTATTTTTTATTTGATGAAGCATTGTCAGCCATTATTATTAATTTTTGACAAGGATTTATCAGTCTTGGCAGAGAATGCTGGACAATTTCGCCAGAGATAAATTCTTTAATCAACAGAAAGGTGATTCTTCAGGAGGATACTGAAAATACCATGGAGCGAACATGTGGGCAACGTATATGTTTGAGGGAAAATGGAAACACAATGGACCCTTATACATAACATCAGAAAGCGAGAGTGCACATTTCTAGGGCACATAATAAGGAAAATAGGCTTGGAAAATTTGATACCCACAGGATAGATTGAAAGCATGTTGGACAGAGGAAAACAACGCCTAACCTATCTAGCGAGCTTGAGTAAACGGATGATAGAATATGTGTTAGGGAACATAACAAAAAGAGAAGATTTCTTGATCTACAAAGGAAAGAAATCTGTAGAGAACCATGATCGTCAAAGCCAGAAAATTTTTTTAGATTGTCACAACTTTTGGGAGATAATAATTATTTATTGATACAAGCCATAAGTAACTGATACGATAGATAGATAGATAGATAGATAGATAGATAGATAGATAGATAGATAGATAGATAATTAAGAGTATTAGATAGATAGATAGTTAGATAGCTATGAAGAGATTGAGGTAGATACATAAATAGATAGATAGTAACAGATAGATAGATATGAACATAGATAGATAAGCAACAGAGATAGATAGATAGATATGAATCGACTGAGATAGGTATGAATTAATGGCATATATATATATATATATAGAGAGAGAGAGAGAGATAGATAGATAGATAGATAGATAGATAGATAGATAGATAGATAATGAAGAGAATTAGATAGATAGATAGATAGATAGATAGATAGATAGATAGATAGATAGATAGATAGATAGATATGAACAGATTGAGATAGATAGATAAGCAACAGAGATAATAAGTATTTATTGATATGTCATAATTAATTGATAGATAGATAGATAGATAGATAGATAGATTGGTTCGTTTTTTACAACTTATCAACCCTTTGTAGGTTATTTGAAGCCAGAACATGTTTTTTAGATTTTAAGTATGTTTTTTCGAGATAATAATCATATACTGATACTAGTCTTATTAATTAACTCATAACTGCTTGAGGCAGAAGACGAGGAGTACTGTATTTTCCAAGGGTATTTCCCCTAAGTTAATACTTGTTTGCGTGTTAAGCGGCATATAAACAACTTATGGGTCATTTAATGCCAAAAATGAATTTTCTTTGGAGCTTTTTAATTAAAAAAAATAATTCTATTTCTTGTAACATTTTTTCTACAAAAACATATTGCTGCTATTTGTAATATAAAAATGTATTTTTTAAACTTTCATAGTGTCTTGACCCCAGTTTGGGTGTTCCCTATTTGCCCAGAGCTGGGACCCTAACAGTTGCTACCACTCCGTGTCAGGATGGATATGGGATCAACAGCAATTAAGAGGTGGTTCCTCGCGCATGAAAACTTCCCGATTAGAGGCCTTGCTGCCGGATGTAGTTTATCGTCATACCCAGTAAAAATAAGTGAATATAACGAACCCGATTGGAATTGGAACTCGGCTCTCCGATTTCCAACTCCGAGCCGTTATACATTACACTATTCGCATATGCGGGCTTACTGAGCCTGGTATTACCAAGCGGTCACCCATCGAAGTACTGACCGTTGCTTAACTTCGGTGATCGTACGCTAACCTCTTTAAAGAAGATTCACGCTGCTCGAATCATTGCTTAATTTTTTTATGCTTCCGACAAGGTTAAGAAATTCGCTGTCTGAGGAGAATTTGGAATCATATTTGTTGTTATCCATTGAAAAGGAATTGTTAGATGAATTGCATACAGAAACAATTATTTGCAGATTCATGTAATCATTCAATGAACACAATCAATTGCTCTTTACATAATTGACTGCATGCATTGCTTTATTCTGAGTGTGAACTGTCTGTGAGTTGTGCAGTAAACTATTTAAAAATATCAAGCAATTACTTAAAATTAAAAGAATAAATAAAAAATTCAATTAAAATATTTTGTATTTACATTTGGTATCTTCTGCCGGTAATGTGTACAGCTTATTTTCTCTGTAATTCAGTGTTTCTCAACCTTTTTAAACAACGGCACACCTTAGAGCAAATGAAAATATTACGGCACACTTAGAAAAAATTTTAAAGGGTATAAATTTAAATGTTATAAAATAAAACCATAGATATTTTATAAAAATACCCACATAAATATGAACTTACTTTATTTCAATGTTTCTGTTCAACTATTTTTGCAGATTATTTCGGGTGAAACTTATGTCTAGTGTTTTGTCGTGACTTCTTCAATATTTGGTCAAATGTGCAATAAGCAGACCCTCATTTCTTTTCCAGCTGAGCATAGTCTTTCTTGCTTCTTATTTTTGATGTTATTTAGGGCTGAGAAGCCTAATTCACATAAATAAGTAGAAAATAAAACTGATAAAGCCTTTTTTTAACTAATGTTGGATATTATTTTTGTATTGAAAACCAAAATGTATCAATGGGTAACATCGAAGGTTTCATTTTGAGCCTTCGATCACGAGAAATGGTGGCCAATTCTTCTTCTTCACATAACTGAAATCCAATATTAGAATAAACATTTATGAAGAGATTTCGAATTCAATCATACTTTTCTTTAAAATTAAATCTGTAAAGCAGTTCTCCTCAACTTTTTAAAGCAACAGCACACCTAAGAGCAAATGAAAATATCATGGCACTCTTTTTTCAGTTGAGCGTAGTATTTCTCGTTTCTTACTTTTGAAGTTATTTACGGTTGCGAAGTCTAATACACGTAAATAAGAAGTAGAAAATTGCAATAAAACAGATAAAGCCTTTTTAGCTAATGTGGGATATTCCTTTTGTATTGAAATCCAAAATGTATTAATGAGTGATAAGCAGACCCTCATTTCTTCTTCAGTTGAGCGTAGTCCTTCTCGTTTCTTACTTTTGATGTTATTTAGAGTTGAGAAGACAAATTCAGATAAATAAGACGTAGAAAATTGCAATAAAACTGATAAAGCTTTTTTAGTTAATGTGAGATAAAATGTTTAATACTTATTCATTTATTCAAACACTAATGTCATATTGGGCCGTCAATTTGCCCAATTATTTACTACTCCTACTAATTCTACTATTACCACTGCTCAGCATCATTTACTTAGTTTATCCACTTTGCACCGCGGCGTCACCACACTCCCCCTCCATCTAAGAATTGTGGTTCATGCTGACATTCAAGGGACAATAGTACAATATCTTTCCAGTTCTTTTTGCACCAGGGATGTTGAGGTTTCTCCGTCCCTCATCTCAGAAGTTAACGAATCAAGACCTACAAAGCAGAAGGTACTTTAATTTTGATATTTTCCTTCTCTAAGACTATAGAGTCAGACGATCCTGGTATTTTACCAATATCTGTGGGATGGCTCCATACATTTTACAACGGTATTTATTAGCACTTGAGTGAATGCAATGAGCAAATCTCTAATTCGAACTCGGCTCTCTGAGTCCGAGCCGGTATCCTTTGCTCCGTGCCTGCTCCTACTACTACTACTACTACTACTGCTACTACAAATGATATTAGTAATTTATTAATGTTACTATGATTAACATAATTAATACTATTAAATGCAAAAATATCTTACTTATAATAGTACAATAATAAAATTAATACTACTGCAACTTATAATAATAGTAATATATTTATTCTGTGATGATACCACGGGAGGTTCTGAGGGGGCCTCAAACTCACACCTGACTTCAAGTGTAATTCCTATATACGATGTAGGTAAAATTATCAGCTCCCTATACGGTTCCAGTAAGTACCTGACTCCTCACGCTATCGTCTAACTTAATAATAGCCAGATCAGGCCGAAAATGAAATACTGTTCCCATATTTGAGCAGGAGCTGCCTAGTCCTCACCTTCCTGTCTTGATAGAGTTGAAAAAGCATCTCTGAGTTCTTGCTGGAGAAGAATTAGTTCCCACCCTCCAAACTCTCTCTCTCTCTCTCGGCACGTGGCGAGCCTCTCACTGCTCTATCGCAACTTCCATGGAAAGTGCTCAGATGAACTACATTCCTTCGTCCTGCCATGTCTACCCTTTACGGCTAGAACCCGCCATGCCACTTAGTAGCAAACCAACCCCCATTCCGTCCGTATTCCATCGGTGAGAAGTAAGTTCCATTCGAACAGCTTCTTCCCGCGAACCACTGCCCTGTGGAACCAACTCCCAAGAGGATGCTTCCCAGATCACTACAATCTTAAGTTGTTCTAATCTAGGGTTAACCGTTACCCTCACCTCCTATCCATATAAACTACCCCTTAACCTAACACTTTAAAACGAGTGGCCCCCGAGCCTTGTACAGGGCAAATCTTAGTGTAAAAAATATAAATAAAGTAAAATATATATATTTCTAATCTTGACGGAATTCAAAAACACCTTCGCGTCCTTGTGGGTGATGGACTATTTTCCACACTTCATCCTTTGTCTCTCTCACAGGAGTGATGTGGCGAGCCTTTCGCCGCTCTATCACTAATTCCACGGAAAGTGCTCGAACGAACTATATTCCTTAATACCGCCACTTCTAATCTTCACTGTTAGGAACCGCCATGCCACTCATATAGTAGCAAATCACCCACATTCCCTTCGTATTTCATCGGTGAGAAGTAAGTCCCACTCGAACATCTTCTTTCCGCGAACCACTGCCCTGCTTCTTTCCGTGAAATACTGCCATTTGGAAACTGACTCCCAAGAGGATGCTTCCAAGATCTATCTATTCGTATAAACTGCCTTTTAACATAACACTCTACCGCGAGTGGCCCCCGAGCCTTGTACAGGGCGAACCTTACTGTAAAAAAATATAAATAAACTAAAATATATATATTTCCAGTCTTGACAGAATTAAAAAATGCCTTCGCGTCCTTGTGGGTGATGGACTATTTTCCATACTCCATCCTCTGTCTCTCTCACAGGAGTGATGTGGCGAGCCTCTCGCTTCTCTATCACTAATTCGAAGGAAAGTGCTCGGACGGATGTATTCCTTGGTTCCCCCAGTTCGAACCTTCACGGCTAGGAACCGCTATGACACGCAAATTGTTGCAAACCGCCCACATTCCCTTCATATTTCATCGGTGAGAAGTAAGTCCCACTCGAACAGCTTCTTCCGGCGAACCACTGCCCTGTGGAACCGACTCCCAAGAGAATGCTTCCCTGATCACTAAAATATTGACCTGTTCAAGTCTAGTGTAA
>CAHIKZ030000841.1:327500-335000 GCA_903632075.3 Acanthosepion pharaonis | reverse complement strand
TTGTTTCAACGTTACAAAATTAAAGTTGAAAAAAGATTTGTCTATATTTCTGAGATGAAGTAAAGTACTTATAATATGGGAACCAGTAATAAGGAGTACCAGAGAAAAGCGATAACAACAAAAATTGCAATATGAGCTCTGGTAAAAACAAGTAATGATAACAGCAAAAATTGCGATATGAGCACTGGTAAAAATTGTTGCTGAAGACATTAAGTTTATACCCAAAAATTCATACATATATGTCCTCAAGGAGACAGGGCACAGTGGATAAAGGCTTTGGTTAGATCCAGAGATAGAACCCAAAGAGTGTGAGTTCAATACCCGGTTAAGGTGGTGAGGGAAAATTAACAGGAGATAACTGACATCCATTAAACCTGGCAGTGAGCGAAATAAAGGGTTCAGTTCGAGATTCCAACGGCCGAAACTTTGTGATAAATATGGCGACAATAATCCGGATAACGTAAATAATTTGGGGACAATAGTCCGAATAATGTAAATAATTGAAACAAGATGCTAAACTCGAGAAGCATTACTTTTTCCAGGGGAAAATAAGTGGTTTGACGATATATTTATTGCTCCATCTACTGCAGAAAATTATTGTCAGAGTCCATTTTGCACATTTATAAATCATTCGTCCTGTACCTTAAATACTTTTGGTCTGATTCTCCTGTTATACATCTTGAGATTCTTGACAAAATCCAAAGACAGATCTGTAATATAATCGATCTAGACCAGGCATCTCGGCTACAGTCATTTTCTCACCGACGTCACGTGGCTTTCTCCTGGCTTTTCTTACAAATATTTTAATGGCAACTGTCTGACGATTTTTTTTTCTTGGTGTCCCGACTACGTGAATTTAAGCAACTAGATTGGCATGTAGGCCCCACCTATCTACGGTTAAAATAACTAAATGCAACCGCCACTTCTACTGCAAAAGTTTCTTTTCTCGTACTTCTCGCCTGTGGACCCTGATAACTACAATCTTCAAAAAGTTCCGTTTAAACATGGTCACGTTGTCGTCACGTGGGCGACGCTGTGAAAACGCTGATCTTATAAAACTTTCAGTTATCTGTTTGGATAAGTCTTGTTCTTATGTACATCGTCTTTGTCATGTTGAATTGATAATGTTAATTATATTTTATAAATATGTCCTGAAGATGGTTTATTAGACCGAAACGTCCGACGTTGACATTATATTAACATTTAAAACAGCATAATTGCATATAAGGATTTTTGTTTGTTTTTTTCCGTATATTTTTGTCCATACTGTTGGATCTATATTCATATATTTGCTTACATATGTATGTGTGTGTGGAAAGAGAGAGAGGGAGGGAAGGATAAAGTAAGCGAGAGAGACAAAAAGAGTAAGCTAGAAAGAGGACGAGAGAGAGAGAGAGAGAGAGAGAGAGAAGGAAATATTACGTATTTAATTTCTTAAATAATTTATTCCACCCTACCACCTCTTTCCTCCCAGACGAAAAGACTGGAGACTCTTGCTGCTCTATCGCTATTTCCATGGCAAATGTTCAGACAAACTACATTCCTTAGTTGCACCAGTTCTAACCTTCATGACCACTGCAGCGAACAACCTTCACTCTCTTCGTATTTTCATTGGTGAGATGTAAGTTCCACTCGAGCAGTTCCTTCCCAAGTTCCGCTGCTTTTTGGAACCGACTTCCAGGACGATACTTCCCCGATCACTTAACCTGTTCAAATCTAGACTTAACCGTTATATTTCCAATATGAACTGCAACTGTTATCCTATAACTCTCTACTTCGAGAGGCTCTTGGGTCTTGTACAGGGTGTATATCATTATAAAACATATATAAATATTATATATTTCAATAATTCAGATTCAAAGCGTCTATCGCGTTTAATTGAAATGTGTCTCATTGATTATTATTTTTAAAATTGGCCTCGTGCATAAAATGGGATTAAAATAAAAAAAAAACGGCTGAAAATTAATTTGGGCTGATGAGTGTCAGAGGGTAGCTACTTTGCTTTTAATGGCTTCAGATTTTTTTTAATCAGTTCACCCCAAGCAAGGTGATAATGCCACTAAGATACAATACTGGGAGTGAAAACAAAAGGAAAAATCTTTAGAAGGAACCGGAAACCCAATCCTAAACAAGAATCATGGGAAAAAAACTTTACTCCTGTATAAAATATCACAGAGAAAAGTTTCGGGGTGTGAAGAGAAGTAAGATTCTTGTTGAAGATTAAAATATCTATATAGTTTAATCTCGAGGATTTAACTTGTCAAGCAGTTTGACTTTAAAAGAACATTCGATGCATTTTGAAAACATTTATTTCTTGCCTGTTAAGTATGACGGATCTAACGTCACTCGCGATTGGATGCAATTTCTTTGTTTAATGTAGGGCCTGGATGTCATGAAAAACGCAAAGCGACTCACGTTTACGCATTCCGTTCGACGTAACGCAGACGAGAAAAAGACAACGAAACGTCGAAGACTGATTGTTTCTTATTTATTGAGCTTCTTAAATAGTTGTTTTTTTTTAATGCAAGAATCGTTACAGTGACAACAATATCCAAAAAGAAAGATCAGCAGGAAAGATTTCAAATTTTCTATAAGGAAATAAATATGAAAAAAAAGAAAAAGAAACAAAAACGAAAGAAGGAAAGAAGATGATGTTTTTCAGTAAAGGGTTAATTCATTTAGGGGCTGTTAAGGATTTTTGCTTTTATTTATTTAGAAATTTGACAAAAGTGTATTTTCATTCCCGCTTTTCTTTATAAATTTATTAATTTCTTTTAATTTTTCTTCATTTGATTTTCTTTTGTCATTTTAAGTTCCTCATTAATTCTGTTAGGTTCCGCATTTTTAGTCCAAATAAAATGCCAATTGTTTGTCCTTTTCCTTTCTATCATAATTATTCCACTTTGTTCATATCGACTTTAAAATCTATCTATCTATCTATCTATCTATCTATCTATCTATCTATCTATCTATCTATGTACTTATCCTTCTCTCTATCTCTGTTGCTATATTTCTCTCTGTCTATTTCTGTTCGTATCTATCTATCTATGTTACTGTTCATATCTATCTATCTATCTATCTATCTATCTATCTATCTATCTATCTACCTATCTATCTCATTCTGGTCATATCTATCTATCTATCTATCTATCTATCTATCTATCTATCTATCTATCTCATTCTGGTCATATCTATCTATCTATCTATCTATCTATCTATCTATCTATCTATCTATCTATGAGTTAATGATATATTTTTTATATATCAAGAATAGTATTGGTTCGTTGACTAATTAATCCGATGAAGTCCCGAAGGACGAAACTCAACACAAATAAACTTTTCCACTTTGTCGTAAGATTTCATCTATCTATCTCATTCTATTCATATCTATCTATCTATCTATCTATCTATCTATCTATCTATCTATCTATCTATCATTCCTCATTTTCTTATCGATATTTTTATTTGTTTTTTTCTCAATGTCTGTAGAAAAATGCAATCGAATTAAGACCCGTGATTTTCACTCATGCCATTTGCATGCAAACTAGTATTAGTTACCTTTCTATGTGATCTTTTACCACCTCAGACACGATGGTTAAATGACTATCACTTTTTTCCTTTCTTGAGATTCGTGCCTATCACCTATAAACCAATTTTACCAGTTCTCTAGAAAAGGGAATGAAAACAATAGCAGTTTATTTACATCTAAAAAAATCCCCTAAATTCTGTTGTTACATGGAGCAAGAAATGGTTTGTTAAGTTTAATACATCCAAAACGAAACTGTTATTTTTTTTAAAATCGTTTTTTTTTTTGCCTTCCATTGATGCCTTCTCGTGTAAAGTTTCCCACTGACATGAAGTAAAAAAGATTATATTGAATCAATTGCTTGATCTTTTGATCGGAAAGGCGGTTCAATTTGCCGTACTAGAATTTTTTTTTCCCCAGAATCTGTTTGCTTTGAATATTGCTGTCACATCTGGCCTGGTATTTGTGCTATGTATTTAGAGATTCTTGACAAAATCCAAAAACTCTGCTATCTCAGCGGTCATGACCTGGCATCTCGGCTTCAATCATTTCCCTACTGACGTAACGCTTGCCTGTGTCTCTTTCTATAAGTACTTTCATGTCAATTGTTCGGATGAGCTTTTCTGTATCGATGGTGGTTTCCTTCCTTTTGTTTGAAATAGTGTTGAATATCAACATCTTGATTATGTTAGTATTTTCTCTCTGTGTTTGATGTACTATCCAGTTTAGTTGTTACTGATGTTGGAATTCCTCAATTTTTGATATTCTGTATAGTTCTTTATGATTCTGTAATTCCAATCCATGGGGTTCGAATAGGAATGGTATAACACTAAGAGACACAGATTTCATTTGCTGGAAGCCATTTTTAAATAGTAATCCGAGAAAGCATTTTAACTGACAATTTAGCGAATCACTTTCGCAGTATGCATGGCATCTATATCGGAATCTTGATTTTGACCTTTCTTGTCATATCTAGGAAAGTTGATTCATTGCGCCGTGACAGATATTTTTTCGTGCCAGAATCTATTTTACACATTTATAACTCTACCATTCGTCCATTCTTTGAATATTGCTGCCACATATTATCCGGTGCGCTTGGTATATATTTAGATATTCTTGATAAAATGCCACGGTGGA
Source organism: Acanthosepion pharaonis (assembly GCA_903632075.3). Taxonomy (NCBI): domain Eukaryota; kingdom Metazoa; phylum Mollusca; class Cephalopoda; order Sepiida; family Sepiidae; genus Acanthosepion; species Acanthosepion pharaonis. The sequence goes on along the minus strand of CAHIKZ030000841.1, from coordinate 330,337 downwards.
CTAATGGATTACGGCTCGGATTGAGGAATCGGAGAGCCAAGTTCGGATTCCAGTCGAATCCATTACATTCACTTACGTGCTAATAACCTTGGGAAAGGTATGAATCCTCTTTTTCTCCCACCACCAGCTATGGGTAAATAGCAGGACAGCCCGGGTTCTATAGCCTTTGATGGCAACTGGTCTAGGAGAAGGAAAACTCTGAATTTTAAATTAGGAGGCAAGGTGGAGTAATGGATAGCGGCTCGGATTGAGGAATCGAAGAGCCGAGTTCGAAATCCAGTCGAATCCATTACATTCACTTAAGTGCTAATACCCTTGGGAAAGGGAATGGATTCTCTTCTTCTCCCCCTCAGCTATGGATAAATAGTAGGATAGACCAGGTTCTATTTCCTTGGATGGCAACTGGTCTACCGCAGAAAGAAATGACAGCCTAGTGCGGGAAAAAAATCTGCCTCGTCAGTCATGTATTGAGAGGTACATGATCGCCTGTATCACGAATAGCATATAACTGACTGATAAAATCCAAAGAGGAATCTGCAATGTTATTGGCCCTGACCTGCCATCTCGGTTTCAGTCACTTTCCCACTGCAGTAACGCAGCTTTCGTGACTTTCTATAAATACTTTCATGGTAATTGTTATAATGAACATTTATCTACTGAATACTGTTGTATGTTTGAGTCTGTAATTGTGACTAGCTAAGTTTCAGATAAGACAGATTGAAAACCAGCCTTACCCCCACCCCGCTTTTAGCCTTGTCCCACATATTTGTATTTTCAAAATAAATATTACTTTCCTCTATGGTACCTAGACTCAAGGATGCAAAGGAGGCTCAAGTCGACAGAGATGTGGTTCTACAGAAGGATGCTGAGGATATCATGGACCAAGCGGGTGAGCAACGATGGAGTCTTAGAGAGGTTGCAAACAAGGAGGAGGCTTATACCTAATATCAAGAAGAGGTAGCTGAAGTTTCTGGGACACATAATGAGAAAGGAGGGCGTGGAGAATCTGATCCTCACAGGTCGAATAGAGGGAAAGAGAGACAAGGGAAAACAACTCATGACATACCTGGTGGACTTAAGCAAGTGGATGAGAGAACGTGGTCTGGGAGAGGAAGCGGGGGGAAGGAACTTGAGAGCTTCAAGGGATAGAAGGAGGGGGAGAGCCATGATCGCCTACGTCCTGAAAGGATATGGCGCATCAAAAGAAAGAAAAGAAAGACTAGATTGGCGGCTAGGTCTCATCATTTTACAATTGAAATGGCGAGATTTTTAACAGTTTTTTCTGTTGAATTTTTCGCTTGTAGAACTCTCTTCCTACTTCTTGCTTTAAATGCAACATTATTGGTCATGCCCTGGCATCTCGGCTTCACTCACCTTCACACAGCCACAATGTTGGTTCCTTGTTCTTTTTTCTTTATAAACATATTCATGGTAATTGCTCTGATACAGTCTTTGGTAAATCGACTTTAGGAATTTAAGCAAATTGCTAAAGTGGCAGTTAGGTCTCATCAATTTACTATTGGAAATGCTAAATGGAGCCGTAAGTTCTATGATGACATTTTCTTCTCTCGCACTTCTCGCTTGTGAGAATCTTTTCTAGTTCCTTGTTTCCAGTCAACTCGAAAATTTAAATGCAATATCAATCGCTATCTTTTATCTTCTTAATTCTTGTTCTTTTATTGTTATCTCTTCTTAATAGTGTTATTTTTCTTTTTTTCATATTATTTCATACTCTGTAACCTCTTGAGTCTTAGTGGCTTTATCACCTTCCTTTCAGTGCATCTTTTTACCGCTCTCGTGATAAATCTAGAATATTAATTCTACAATCGCGAAACAAAATCTTTATGTTGTTTGAAAGTATTATTCTGGAGTCGAAGAAAAAATTTTCTCTTGAAAAGGTCAGTCTTGTTCAGGCAAGATTCATTCTACCAACTTTTTCACAACTAAGCAGACAGTTCGTTGTTCATTATTTTATCAAAGCATCATAAAGAAACTCCCATTTCTTTTGACTTGTCAAAGAGTTTTAATCATAATAAAAAAAGGACCATTATATTTTGAATATTTGTCGTCCAAAATCGAATTATATTAAAAATAATCAGTTTGTCGATATAACATTCACCTTTTTTTTTATTGTTTCCATTTTCAAAAATTCATATTTTACGCAAGAAATGGTCTCAATTTTAAAATGATATCAATACTTTTAAGGAAGGCAAAGAAAAATTCGGGTCTGAAATTATACTTTTTTTTTATCCTTTCTTCTAAACAAAACCATCTTCTTAACTAAATAGACGAGTAATTAAATCAGTTGGAGATTATTCTGTTTCGGAAGTAAAACATTTATTTGTTAAATTGAATTTCCGAGAATATTGCCCTGAAAGAGCCGGGAGAGAAACTTAAATGATTACAAAAAGAAAAATTCTCTTTGCTAACTTGAAATTGACCAAAATGATCAAAAAGATAAAACGTTATAAGGAAAAATATAGAAATGAAATATTTAAAATATTTAAAAAAGAAATTAATGTTTAGATAATATATATGCAATGTATATTTGAATTTCTCTCTTTCTTTCTTTACTTCTTCCACCTTATGTTTGTAAATATATTTGTATATATATATATATATATATATATATATATATATATATATATATATATATATATATATATATATATTTAAGCCATATTTATGTTTATACAATCTTTATATATATATATATAAAATTCTGAATGTAATGAGAACAAAAAATAATATGAATTATAATGATCACACCATTAGTGGAACAATAATTATTTATTATAATTTTTACATACGGACAAAAACAAGATATATATATATAT
>CAHIKZ030000841.1:310000-322500 GCA_903632075.3 Acanthosepion pharaonis | reverse complement strand
GAAAAAGGCACCGGAGAGCTGCCTGATAATTGGCAACATTCATTGCAAATAATGGCGAATATATAATTGAAGAAAATGTAATTGTATTTTATTTATGGGAGAATAATTAGGTAAACAAAAACGGAAATTATTTATGACTCAAGCTGATATTGTGTCTGTGTGTGTGTATGGGTGTGTGTGTGTGTTTGCAGAATCATCATTTTATATTTGGACAGTTTTTACATAGTTTGAGTCCCAAAAAAGAAAACTTTTTCGAACACGAGAAAAATGAAATAAAAATCTTGATCCCAGTACCTTGTCGGTCGCTTTTAATGGAAAATTTATAAAAGAGGGATTGCTGCCCCAAAACACAATTGATATATATATATATATATATATATATATATATATATATATATATATGTTGTAAGCAAAACTCTAAATACTATGACTTCATTTTTAACAATTGATAGACGACATGCATTCAACGGATGTCAGTTTTCATTGAAAAATACGTCCCCACCCCTTACCAAAATGTAGCTAATAACCGATACAATGATACAGATATAAGGAAAACCCAGGCAACCCTTGTCCAGTTGAAGTAGATTTATCTGTAACCATGGAAACGTGATTTTAGCTGTGTCTTTAAAACCCAGTAATTTTAAAAGTTACTCCAAAATTCGCTTGAGGATGAAATGGAACTAATGTCTTTAATTTAATTGCAAAATTAAATTCGGGGCTTTTAACTTCCATTTTTGAAACATGGTTAAAACTGTGTAGCGGAAAAAAACATATTTTAAATCAATTTATTTATAATATTAATGCTCTGTAATTTACATTTTGTAAAAATAAAAATATCTATAAGAACACCGGATTATATATCTTACTGTTCTTTCTTCATATATATATATATATATATATATATATATATATATATATATATATATATACATTGTAAGCAAAACTCTAAATACTATGACTTCATTTTAACCGAAACTGTGATTTTTGTTCGTTTGTCTATTGATTTCCTTATCTCCTGTCTGTGCAAAGAAATTCGTACACACCGGGAAGAATTTGTTTTGTTTTTTCAAAGCCATTACAGGCGCCTTTCACTGTAGGTTGACTAGTGTTAGATGGATGGTGCCCACCGGGTGAATGCCATATCCACTGTCATGTCGATTGTAACCGTCCCTTTGTTCCTGGCAGACCCCAATCCATTGCTCGACAGTATAAAACATATGGGCGAATGGCACCCCATCAGTGTGCACTGAGACTCTCTTTGTCGGAATCCAGTGTACTTACCGCTGGTATTAATATTATCCGATATAAGCGATATTAACCGAATTTAGTGTGAAGCTACGTTGGTTATAACTTTGTTCCTTCCACAAAAAGAATATATATAAAATGAAAGAATAACAAAAAATACTTATAAAAAGTTTTACTATCGCCTTAAGTGTTAAATAATGCATGCTGTCTTTTGATGTAAAGGGATTACAAAATTGTTACTGTTGAATTACTGACTATGATATGGCATTTGTTATGTACTTTTGAAAATGCTTTTTTAGTCACCTGAGCCTAAAATGTGTTTTCCCAACGTAGCAAGTGAAGTGACATTTATTTCAAACTCCGTAAACTTAAAAAAATGATCCATTGGCAATCTCTGTACTTCTACTCTGTCTTGGCAAAGGTAGTTGAATGTAATGGGCCAATTAGACACAATTTCGGCAAGTTCACTTACAACTTTCTAACTGACATCAAATGACTTATACGACATCAGGAGAAAGTCACCAAAAGCTCAAAAGATATTTTTTTTCATTTCTATTTAATAACAACACACACACGCGCGCACACACACACACACACACATATATATATATATATATATATATATATGTATATGTACTCTCTCTCTCTCACACACACATATATGTACTCTCCCTCTTTCTCACACACACATATATATGTACTCTCTCTCTCACACAGACATATATATATATATACTCTCTCTCTCAAACGCACACAAACACACCCGCACCCAAATATATATATATATATATATATATATATATATATATATATATGTGTGTGTGTGTGTGTGTGTGTGTGTGTGTGTACTCCCTTTCTCTCATACACCCATATATATGTACACTCGCCCTCTCACACACACACATATATATATGATGTACTCTCTCTCACACACACACGCACACACACATATATATTTATTTATTCGAAAATTATAACATGAATATGTTATAAAATTACTACAAAAATAACCATTTTGTTTCAACACTTCTGGTATCTTATCAAGTGATGGTGTTGAATGTATAGTAAAGCTTTATTCTACAATCAACACCATTTGTAGTTTATTGTTGCTTGCCGCATTTACTCCTTCCTATCTATTGCAATAAAGGCTGAATCAAGAGCCTCGATCCCAAGAAGCTAGCTTAAATGCCGCCACATAGGGTGGCTTTTAAGCTAGTTATTAATATTTTTTATCATTTCACTCCAAACAAGGCGATAATGCCTCCAAGATACAAGTGGTTGCTGGGAGTGAAAGAGAATTAGAAGATTTTAGTGAGGAGAAAGGACAATAAAAGTACAAGTTTCACACAACCTTCTTCCGGACGTTTTAGTTTTCAGCCGGAGATCTTGCATCATGGGTGTTCTCCATCTTCAAACATATGGCACCTTTATCTGAATATTTGCATAGCCAAGCAACGCCGACCTCTGAAGCAGTGGGATACTAGACTTTATTCCGATTTTCATAATGTAGGTATTTAGATTCTATTATAGACTCCCATCGTGACATTAATAACTGGGACAGCAGTGGTCTGAGGATCCTAAATTCTGGCAACCTCAATTGGGTGGTCAGTGTCCATTTTGAAACTTTTCAATTTCTTTGACATTGACACTACGGTCAACTAGAAAAGCAGTCATTTTACTTCAACGAATATGAAGTCTGATTTGATGGTCTCAAAGATTCGGTCTGTTTGGATGTTTCAGTCCCATAAGATATTTTTCTCGTCTTCGATCATCTTCTCTGGTTTGTGACGGTAGCATCATCAACATTATTATTGTTATTATTAGGTTGTTCCAAAAGTTCGTAAACACTTGCGAAAAATTGAATTTTTATGCAACCCAATCCAGCCCAATCAAGACAAGCGATGGTTTCAGAAAGGGCAAGAGACACCGTCGCTTCCAAAACAAGATCGATTCGGCAAGAAAGTCATGTTGTGCGTTTGGTGGAACTTTGAACGAGTCGTGCATTTTGAGTTGGTTCTGAATGGTCGTGCCATCAGTGCCAAACTTTACTGTCAGCAACTGGAGCGGGTCTACGAAAAGTTGAAGCAAAAGTACCCGGCTCTGATCAACCTAAAGCGCGCTTTGATGCGGCAGGACAATGCCAAGCCACACACCGCCAGGAAGACCAAAGACAAGTTTGAAGAGCTGGACGGCGTTGAGGTTCTGCCACATCCAGCCTAGTCCTGACTGTGCTCCATCAGATTACGGCCTTTCCCGCTCAATTCAATACTTTCTGAAGGGCCGCCGATTCGACTCATTTGATGAAGTCGAGGAAGCGTGTCAAGAATTCTTTGATTCGAAGCTGGCTGAATGGTACTTTCACCAAATCCGAAAGCTTGGCGATCGATGACAGAAAGTCTTGGAAAATGATGGTCTTTATTTTGAGGAATAATTTTTGTTGTTTTTGTTATTACTTGGCGAGTAAAATTTCAATTTTTTGCAAGTGTTTACGAACTTTTGGGACAACCTAATATTATTATTTCATTTGGTTTCTGGGCTATATTCATTACTTTCCGGGTCCCAACCAGAGACCTAAGGTCAGAAATGGAATCATATCATTTTCCACTCAGCATTTTTTGAGGTAAAAAACACATATTTTACACAGATAAAGCGTTTCGTGGGGTGTGAGCTGTACTTGTGCGTACAATTTTTTGTATTTCTTTAAGGCATGGGCTACCAAGAATCTTTTCAATGAGTCTGTTAGAATCTTTTCCAGTAAATCCGAGGTCTCCAACTACAACTGGTATTTTTTATGTCCTCATGTAACACATTTTTGAGATTTCGATTCCAAGGTCCTTGTACTTTAATAGTTTTTTTGAAGATCTTCAAAGTCTGCAGGGATACCATGTCAATAAGAAATCCCATTTTTTCCTGTGATCTTTTATTACGATGTCTGGACGATTTGCTTTAATTGTTCTCTCTGTGTAAAGTTCAATAAACTAGTTACAGGTCCTATGTCTATTACCGGGACTGACTGGTAATCATATCAATTCCATGAAGTTTCCTTCCAATAACAGTGCAGTTATTGGCCCACCCTGTCACGGAGAGTTTTATATTCGGTAGATGCTAATACCGTGAAACCTAATACAAGATGGTCAATTGTTTCTGGATATTCATCACAGAATCTGCATTTCAGTTAAACACAATATTTCAGTATATTTGCTTAATAATTTCTAGTTTTTTTTTTTTTTTTAAGCATTTCACCCCAAGCAAGGCGGGAAGCCACTAGGACGCAAGGGGTTACAGAAAATTTAGAGCAAGATCAGATAGGAGTGATAGAAGAAAGGATGAGGGTAGTGGATAGATCAAGGCAACTGGAGATGTCGATTGACATTACACTTGAATAGCTGGAGATTATAGCTCACAGGGAAACAGGAACAGGGAAGGGAGTTCCACAGGCGAGAGGTGCGAGACATGAAGCTATTAGAGTAGAAGAGACGGCTACATTTAGGAGTTAGCAAACATTGGTCCTCTACATCAAAATAAAGCTTATTATTATTATTGCACTGGCAGCCATACACAACTGGTCGATCAGAAAAAGCTTTCAATTAGAATGGAGCAAAAACAGCATCATGTTTAGACGTAACAAAGTCTATCTTCTTCAATGACTTTAAAATAATTTCATTAAAAAAAACATTTTGAATTACTGATATAGTAGTAGTAATCGAAGTTAGCCGTGGACATGAAGCGGTAAAACAGGCAACATGAAGACTCACTTCAGGACACAATTATTTTGGAGTTTTTGAAATTCAGTCTGTCAGTATGCTACCAAGAATGTAAAAGACGATACATTTATAAAGCAATTGTTAAGTTTGATGAAAATTCGTTGAATGATCAGCGAAAAATAAGAAAGAAACCAATAAAAATCGCCATTTTTCGCTATTTACGCGAGTTTTCACGATATGGGTGGACTCAATTATCAAGTTAAATGGCTGTGAAACAGTCAACTTATTGTTGGTTACAATTGAGTGAAGTTTGTATTAGATTGCGTGAAAATTGAGGGAGCTTTTAGTTTAAAATTTTTGTTGAAATCGATTTTTCGTTTTTCGTGGTTTTTCGCTAAACCCATTGGCGTATAAATAAAAATGAGATATCGTTGAGCTCGTCATGATGTAAGTAACCTACATGCCTAGTTTGAAGCAAATCGGAGGAAAGGATTTGAATCTATCAAATTTTCATCCGCTTTATCGATTATTGATTTTTTTAAAATTATCAATTTTTTACTTTAAGAACCTATCTCTTCCATAGTACAATGTATGTGCCTAGTTTGGTCAAAATCAGTTAGATGGATCTCGAGCGAAAAGGTATCACACAGATAGACAAACAGACGCACAAACATTCTGTTTTATATATAGAGATCGTTATTATTATTATTAAAAAAAATGATTGACTTAACTCTTCCAGTATTTGTAACTCTTAGAGAAGAACACGATTTAAGAAAAACAATAAAAAGACACAATGTTTAACAATATTTTCATAATGTGTTCGCCTTCTTGATTTTATGTTTAAAAGTTGTATAAAAATAGAAAAATATAAAAAAATCTACAAAAAACATAAATCTTTGTACAAGCGTCCCTTGCTATTTTTTTAAACGGCTGTAATGGTAATCAACGCGTCAAAACGAATGAAAAGCAACTAGCGTGAATGGATTTTTTTTAATCAATATCACACCAAGGAAGGCGATAATGCCACTAAGATAAAAAGGGGTTACTGAGATAGAAGAGTCTGCACGATGTAAATAGTGCAAGTAGTTACAATAATCTAGAAATATAGACAGAATAAGTAAACTTTAAAAGGAACCGGAAATCCAATCCTAAACAGGAAACAAACTAATAATTATTCCATGTACTTTCTCTTACTTTTTATTACATTACTAGTAGTAGCAGACATCCATTTCTCTCTCTTAAGATAATGGTAGCAGCATTTTTGCCCTTTTTCTTTTGCGAGCAGCGTGTGGATTTGTTTTACAAGCCAATCTTTGCATGACACTCTCTTCCGCAAGGTGTGGCAGATGAATCTGGAAAGTGGAATGGAGGCATGAGGAATCGGTGAGCCGAGTGCGAATTCCAGTCAAATCCATTGCATTCACTTACGTTCTAATACTTTAGGGAAAGGTATGAATCCTCTTCTTCTCCCCTACAGCTATGGGTAAATAACACAGAAACTATTTTTAGATTGTAATTTTTTTTTTCTTTTTTGGGATAATAATGATTTAGTGATGCAATCCGCCATAGCTGGGGGAAGAAGATGTGAATTCATACTATTCCCCCAAGGGCATTTGCATGTAAATGATTAAAACAAACCCAACTGGAACTCAACACTTTCAAGTCATTATTATACACATCTAAGCTTACAACACCTGATATTTCCAAGCAGTCACCCATCTAGGTAATGACCAAGCTCAACATTGCTTAACTTTTGGTGATCATATGGGAACAAATTTCAACATGATATGGCTGTAAGCTTTTTTTTTTCTTTTTAATATTTGATGCTATCATTTTTGCTTTTTGTTTACCTCCCTTTCCATTATCGTATGGTGCTATAATGCCACTGTGGAGTAATGGATAGTGATTGAGGAATCGGAGAGCTGAGTTCGAATTCCAGTCGAATCCATTACATTCACTTACGTGGAAAAGGTATGAATCTTCTTCTTCTCTCCCCCAGCTATGGGTAAATAGCAGGACAGACTGGGTTCTATAGACTTGGATGGCAAAAGAAAAGACAGTTGTTTTGACAATGTTAAACAATATTTCGACAGAATGTCTGTCTTCTTAAAGTTATGCTTAAAAATTCTATACAAGTATGAAAATATTAAACATCTGCAAAAATATGTCTTTATACAAACATTTCCTTGGAAACGGCTGTACTGGTAATCAGCGAGTCAAAAAGAATGAAACGCAGTCAGCGTGGATAGGATGTAGATGAAACGTGCGTAACATGATGGCAATCGTGCTGCACTTGGAATTTTTAGAATTAAAAGAAAGGTGCATCACAAATAAAACAGTGAACATTAATTCTAAGAATAGAAAGTTTAATAGAAGGAAAATTTGAATTTCAAATCATGGGTAAAGCAAAAGTAAGCCTCAGTATCTCCCAAGAATTAATGGCATATCCCAGATGATATCTGATATTATTATTTTTGTCTATATTTCTGAGATGAGGTATTATGTACATTATTTACATTATTCGGACTATTGTCCTCATCTTTGTCGCCATATTTATTACAACGTTTCGGCCGTTGTACGCTCCGGCCTTCTTCAGGTGGTTGGAATGTCGAACTGAACCCTTTATTTCGCTGACTGGGGTAAACTGTTCTAGTTCCACGTGTCATGTTTAATGGATGTCAGTTATCAGTTATTTCCTGTTAATTTTCCCTCTGAAAGTTCTCCACTGCCTTAACCGGGTACTGAACTCGACATTCCAACCATCTGAAGAAGGCCGGAGCGTACAACGGCTGAAACGTTGTAATAAATATGGTGACAAAGATGAGGACAATAGTCCGAATAATGTAAATGGTGTATTATTATTTTTATTTTATTTCTTTTTATTTCTGGTGTATACTCATTTCTTTCCGGGTCCAGCCCAGAGACCTGAGATCAGAAATGGTGTCATGACATTTTCCACTTAGTTATTTTGAAAAAAAAAATCCCACGTTTTACATAGATAAAGCCCTTCGTATGGTGTGGGTTGTACTCATGAGAACATTTTTTTTTAAATATTTCTTTAATGCGTGCCCTTACAAGAATCCCTTCAATTAGTCTACTGAAATCTTTTCCAACCAATCCGAGTGTTCCAACTACCACAGGTATTTTTGATGTTCCCATATGCCACATTTTTAAGATTTCAAGGTCCTTGTATTTTGATAGCTTTTTGAAGATCTTCAAAGATACATTGCAATCTGCAGAGACTGCTATATAAATAAGGAGGTACTTTTTTGTTTGTGGTCTCTAATAATAATGTCTGGGCGGTTAGCTTTGATTGTTCTGTGTTTATTGTGTAGTCCCATAAAATTTTTACAGGTCTTATCTCCGTAACCTGGTCTGAGTGATGTTCGTACGAATTTCTTTCAGTTTCTTTCCCGTAGAAGTTACAGATTTTCCAGTACAGATATTGGCCAAATCTGCCAAGCCGAGTTTTATATTCAGTGGGTGCCAACACCGTACAACCTGATACAAGATGATCAATTGTTTCTGGATATTTATCACAGAATCTGCATTTTGGGCTAATACAATATTGAAACATCATTTTGAACTTGTTGGCTTCCTTTATTACGGAATGAAGTTATTATTATTATTATTATTGATGTAATGAATATGTATAAACCTGGGTTTCCCCTCACAGCAATATGATTGGCTGGTGTCAGCCATAAATACAGACTGATGCGGAGGTACATGGACGACGCCTCTTGGCTACGCCTCTTGGCTACGCCTATTACCTACGCCTATTGCCTACCACTACGACGAGGACCAGTCCATTACGGTTACCTGCTAGATTGTCCTACTCGGTTACAGTAGTCCAAAACCACTTTGCTACTTCGAACAAATATATCCCTTTCCAGGACATATCAGTTATTATTATTATTATTATTATTATTAGTAGTAGTAGTAGTAGCAGCAGCAGTAGTATTAGTAGTAATATCATTCGAAGAATTACTTGTGATTTTAGAAGGCAAATAGAAACTAACAAAAGAATAACAAAATATAAAGCTGCAATTAATCTCATCTACAAACATAACGAAGGGAAAACGTAGAATAATGTCCATATTTTTTTTTAAATATTTCACCCCAAGCAAGGCAAGGGGTTATTAAGTACTAGAGAATATGAGAAAAAACAACTTCTATCCCATTAGTACTCAGGGGCTTACAGAAAGTGAAAATGAAAAAAATGCGCTTAGAATAGGGAGGACTGAAGAAACAGGGTTCAAGAGGAAAGATGGCGATTGACGTTGCGTGTAATTTTTTCAAAATTGTATTTGTCAGGGAAGCAAGTAAGAGGAAGGGTGCTACACAGTCATGAAGTACGAGAAAAGAAAAGGTTGGAGAAGAAGTTGCGGTTGCATTTAACTATTTAATTAGTAAACAGGTGGGACCTAGATGCCAATCTAGTAGCACGCTTAAATTAAAGTAGTCGGGGAAAAATCTAGTCAGTGCAGTTGCCATGAAACTATTTGTAGAAAAGACAGAGGGAAGCCACGTCACGTCTGTGAGAAAGTGACTGAAGTCGAGATGCCTGGTCAGGATCGATTACATTGTGGATCCTTTTCTGGATTATGTCAAGAACCTCGAGATGAACAGCAGAAGCACCGGGTCAGATATGGCAGCTGTATTTAATACACGGACGAATGGTAGATTTGGAAATGTGCAAGATGGATTCTGACGAGAAAAAACTTCTGGCACGACACAGTGAACCAATTTTCCTTGCAGTAGATGCAGGTATTGATTCAATGTAGTCGTTTCACTTAAAGTTAGTTGAAAACGTGAGGCCAAGAAGTGGCATTATGTTGCTCTTCAGGAGTCTAGCATCAGCCATGTTGATGGCTAGCAGGAAAATTTCTCTATGGTCGTTCATAGATACTTAAATGCTTATACTTGTTTAATTTTGGTATCTCTGGTTTTTATTTCGCATTAGAAATACCCTTGGGAGAGGTGTGAATCTAGTTCTTCTCCCCACAGATATAGGTCAAGGAAGTATTTCCTCCGGAGTTTCTTCCATGAAGTAACAGGGTAGAAATAATAATAAGCTGTCTGAGCAGAACTTGTTATTTATCAAAGGACTACGAAAAGAATGGGGAATAGAATGATTTTTTAGCACCAAGAACGCGTCAAGGGTGTCAGGGGTTCCTAGGTGTCAAGTTCAAAGCTGGTGGCACTAAGGAATATAACTCGTTGGAACATCTACCATCTGCGACATAGTAGCCAAAGGCTGGCGACGTTTCGTTTGTGGGATAAGGGATCCTGGTGTGTAGAATAATCCATCACCCACATGGCCGCGTAAGTGCCTTTGAACTCTGTTGAGGCTGAACAGTGGAAAATTTTTAGGTATTTTCTGGAACGTTACTATAAACCCGTCATTGTTTCAGTATCTTTTCCGATGGCACCAATATACCCGTCCCATTTCAGATCGGGAGTGAACTTTAACACCAGCAGACGTTCGAGGCAAGAAGCCTCTTTGAGCGTGTGACTACTGATCAGGATTCGTGAAGGTTTTGGGTCTGCTCAGTGGTGCTAAAATGTTAAGAGTTTATAGATGTATTGAATAAGATCACCCAGTCCTTTCCCCTTGGAGTTGTGAGAAGTCAGAGGAGAGATCAGTTGAAAGGCATTCGTCATCCAGATATTTGGATTTTTACCCTTAAAATGGGTTATCCTTTGGATATATACATACGTATATATATATATATATATATATATATATATATATATATATATATATATATTAAGACATTTTTTATGTTTATACATTCTTTTTATACATTCAAATATGCTCTGTTTATAATAAACAGTATTAAACAACATTTACCGGCCTGAATGTTAGAGAAATTTTCACAGAAAATATTCGTCCTCCGACAGGATTCGAACCTATATCCTATACAGAACCGTCATTTAGCTAGACGTGCCTTTAACCGATTTGGTCACAAAGCAGCGTTCGGTTAGCAAGGTCGAATTTACTGTCTTTAAACTTCAATCTTCTATGATTCTCTCACGTACATTCATGTCTGCTCATGGCGTATCAAATGTAAACAAATGACGTCACACATTATGAAATGGAAAAAGGCCGACAATTATTTTAAGACATTTTTACGTTTATACATTCTTTTTATAGATACAAATATTTAAGTAAATGCTCTGTTTATAATAAACAGTATTAAACAACATTTACCGGCCTGAATGTCCGAGAAATTTTCACAGAAAAGATTCGTACTCCGACAGGATATATATAAACTAAGGATTTTTGGTTCTTGCCCAGAACGTTGATATAAATCAGAAAGAAGGTAGAATTCTGGCGAGTGCCTTGTGGCACGCCAGCATTGATTTGATGTCCCTCAGAGGATTGACAACAACGTCCTTGAAAGAAACAACAGGAAAATACTTGATAAATGAATGTACTCTCTCAGTGATTCCATAGCTATTCCTTTTGTGTAGCAATCAGCCGTATCAGAACTTATCAAAGACCTTTGAGATATCTAGCGGGATCACTCTCAAGAGATTTTTTTATCATCAAGAGCTTAAGATATCTATAGGTGATGAAAGTTATGACATCAGCAGTGGACATAGAAAAACGAAAGCCGTACTGTTTGATATTGATTTCACCGAGGAACAAATTTCAATTTTTTGTATATTGAATTAGATTTGACAATTATTTTTATGCAATTTCGGTGGACTGAGCACGAATTTTTAAATGTTTTTTCACTGTCAGCTTCTGTTTTTGCTCAAGACCCTTATTCTTTCGTCGTATTCATAAAAAAAAAATTCTTAATAGCTGCTAAGTCCTTTTGCAGTTATACATTATGCAATCAGATTTTTTTTATCTATTGTCATGAATTTGTTGTATTATGTATAGTTTTATATGTAACGCACTAAATTATTTTTATTTTGTCATTTTAACTCAATTTAATATTAATAAATTAAGCTTAGAATTTTCTTGAGCATTTCTGTTTTCTGTAGAATATTCTAGAGGGACAACTACAACATATAAAAAGGACGTAATCAGCTAGTTCAGTCAGTAAGTTAAGTTTGGGCATTAACATAATTTTGAATTAGCCAATGATTTAGTGGATAATTTTGTCATCGTGATTTAATAGTTGATTTAATTAGACGTAATTTATATTGTACCTATTCTGTTCCTATCGATCAATCTCTCTATGTCAGTGTGTTCATATCTATCTATGTATCTGTCTATCTCAGTATATCTATCTATCTATCTATCTATCTATCTATCTATCTCAGTATATCTATCTATCTATCTATCTATCTATCTCTCTCTCTCTCTCTCTATATATATATATATATATATATATATATATATTGTTGAAGCTTGGATAAGCTTGGAATAATAATAATACAACACAAAATGTACGTAAACAAAATGTATTGAAACAAGGAAAAGGTACACAATATTTACAGTTAGTTTTGGTATATTCTTGGGAAGACTGTTCCTGTAGAATGTGTTGACTTAATCGCAGTCGGGCAGAGTCTCTGGATTAGATCTCTTGTTAC
>CAHIKZ030000841.1:277500-305000 GCA_903632075.3 Acanthosepion pharaonis | reverse complement strand
TACTTTCTCTGAATCTTCACTGTCAACGTCTGATATTGAAGACATTATGGACTTCACTGGATTCCATATTCAGAGACTACGGCAAACATGGTCAACACTGTTCCTCCGTCCATTTAACGCTAGCTCGTTACACGCTGTTTCTCTTTGCGTTTTTTTTCTTCAATTGGTTCAACGAATGTCAAATTTTTCAAGTCTTTTTTCCTCTTTATGTATCCCAGAAAATATTGTATTTTTCTGATTCCAAGTAAAAACGACCCTTTCGTTTCCATATTCATTAAAACTTCCTCGTTGCTTACACGTTATGTCCGAAGTATTCTCAGCATCCTTCTGTAGAACCTTTTATTGGTGATCTCATATTCTGTGAAGAAAATATTCGGCTGCATATATATTTCTGTTTCTTAATAATTTGCTTACCTTTCTGGAAGATATACTGTTGTGGCGTCCTCCTTCTAATTAGGCTATTATGGACTCTTTCACTAACTATAAAGTTAGTAGGAAAAGTAAGCCTCGGGGGAAAACTGATAGACTGGAGGCTGGTCAACCGACACACACTCCTAAATCGCGTAACACACTTCTGTGGTATTTAATGCTCAATACACTATTTATCTGCAGCCTCTTGTTTTGTTATTCCTTAACCAATTACTTGGGCACAACATATAAACTACAGGAATATAGTTTAAGGCCACTCTGCATTTTTTAAAAAACATATCAAGATGCGTTATTTTTGTATTTTTAAAGTAAAAGGTAAAATTTTAGTAACTCCAGATTTCTGATACAACCAAAAAGTTCAAATTTGGATTCATTTTGATAACTTATGAATATTTTGTATGAGAATCATTATATTTTGTTTCCACCATTAACTGCTCAGTAGAATTTTTGAGATTAATAAAATGGTTGGAAATTTGATTTAAGTCAAAGGAATCATGAAAAAAAAAAAAAAAAAACAATATCATTCGATTTTGACAAGCCGTCCTATACCATCTTATTTACGCATAACTGAAAATATCACCTTTTAACAAGACAAAATTTTGGAAATTATGACTTGTCCGTCTTAATCTCTTGACTTCTCTGCATTAATTAATTGAATTTGCATAGAATGAATCGGATATGAGAGTTAGAGGGAATACTCAAAGCGTGAGAGTGAGCTTTTTCAGTGCTTGAAGAATACTTGGAAAGGTCTGTCATTTAATTGTTTTTCTAAAACTGTTGGAAATAATTTTTTTAAGTAATTCACCCCAAGCAAAGCTGGAGTGCCACTAGTACACAAGGACCTACAGAGAGTGAAAGTAAGGGAAAAGCCATTTAAATTTTTTGAAGGTTATAGTTACCAGGGAAGCTAGTAAGAAGAAGGCAGTTCCATTATCGGGATGTGCGAAAGAAGCTGTTGGAGTAGAAGATGCGGTTATATTTAACTGTTTCGACAGTAAAAGGGTGGGGCTGAGGTGTCAACCTAGTAGCACGATTAAATTCATGCAGCCGGGAGACCAGTGAAAATAGTTCGTTAGAAAAGGCATAGAAAAGACACAGAGAAGCCACATTACGTCGATGAGAAAGTGACTTGAGTTGAGACCCCAAGTCAGGACAGATCGCATTGTATATCCGTCTTTGGATTTTGTCGAGAACCTCGAATGTCAAGAAATTGTCACACAGTAATTAAGGCAGGTGGTGGTTTAATTGACGAAAACAAAATATGATGCTGTTGTATGATATATTTTTTGCAAAGCCTTAATTAAGGGAGATGGTGGTTTTATTGACGAAAACAAAATATAGTGTTGTTGTATGAGATATTTTTTTTTATTGATAAGTGCTTATTTTGTTTTGTAAAATTAATAGCAAATACACCGAAGTTACTGTAATTTTATCTTTTACTTCTAAAATGCAAAAAAATATCATTTTAAGATTTTTTCTTTTAAAAAATACAGGATGGCCGCAAAGATATTGCCTGCAGTGTATTTCGCTATTACAGAGCCACATATTAATATTTTTAAATATTTTATTGCTGTGCTATCCACAGACGACGCATCTCTACCTGTAAATAAAAAAATGTTAATACTATATTCACTAGGGAAAATATTCTGATCTAAAAATATTTTCCGCTTTAAATAATCCAAAAATGTTTGATAAAACGTAAAAAAGAAACAATGACGTCCCTATGTTCAATACAATTGGGATATCTACTCGCTACAAGAAATTGCATTTTATCATCAAGGATAAAAATTTGCCAAGGTCAAAATGGAATCTGAAGTCCAAAAAGAACTCAAGTCAGTCGTTAACTGGGGTAGAAGATGTTAACGCCTCGAAAACTAAGCTTGTGTCCATTAATCATCTGAGAGACCCATTTCTGCCTTTCATTAGCATGAACGTGACTCGTTGCTAACCCCCACGAAAGTCAGCTAACGTTCTCAGCTGACATGAAGTCGAAAGACTATATTGAATCCATTGCTAGGCCACCTGTTAGGAAAGTTGGTTTACTGTGTCGTGCGAGACAATGTTTCTCTCCAGAATCTATCTTACATATCTATAAGTCTACCATTCGTCCATGCTTAAAATATTGCTATCACATATAGTCCGGTGCCCCCGCTGAAGCTCTTTGATAAGATCCAGAGAAGATCAGCAATTTTAATGGTCCTGATCTGGCGGCTCGGCTTCAGTCACTTCCACACCGTCGTAAGGTTGCTTCTCTGTGTCGTTTCTAAAAATACTTTCATGGTAATTGTTTGGATAAGAAACTACCCTATGGTACCTAGACTTTTTGAATTTAAGCGCTGTAGCAGACTGTCGTCGACATCTCATCAATTTATAATTAAGCTGGCTAGCTGTAGTCATAAATTTTATGCTAAAAGTTTCGTTTCTCGCACTTCTCGCTAGTGGAACACCCTTCCGGCTCCATGCTTTCCAGCAAAAGTTAATCTACAAAAATGTCAATGCAATGCCAATCGCTATCTAGTGTCCTCCAGATTATTCTTTTCTCTTCTCCGCTCATTATTAATATTTCTGCTTCTAATTCTGCGACACTCTGTAACCCCTTTTATCTTAGTGGCCTTGCATGGGGTGATATCGATTTAAAAAAAAAAATAAATCGTTATTTTGCTTTAGTATTTTGAATTTCGATGGTTGAAAAAACTGGAGACGGCGGGGGTTGAAAGTTGATTATTGTTCCTCCTCAATCGTGTCTACGTTTGCAATGTTTAATGTTGTCGGTTTTTGTTAGTGCCATGTTGATAAGTGTGAACAAATATTACATGAATCTTAAAAGAACAAAGGAGATAGATAGATAGATAGATAGATAGATAGATAGATAGATAGATAGATATGGAATAGACTCAGATAGATAGATAGATAGATAGATAGATAGATAGATAGATAGATAGATAGATAGATAGATAGATATGGAATAGACTCAGATAGATAGATAGATAGCTATGAAAAGAATGAGATAGATAGATAGATAGATAGATAGATAGATAGATAGATAGATAGATAGATATGGAATAGACTCAGATAGATAGATAGAATAGATATGGAATAAACTCAGATATAGATAGATAGATAGATAGATAGATAGATAGATAGATAGCTATGAAAAGAATGAGATAGATAGATAGATAGATAGATAGATAGATAGATAGATAGATGAATAGATAGATATGGAATAGACTCAGATAGATAGATAGATAGATAGATAGATAGATAGATAGATATGGAATAAACTCAGATATATATAGATAGTTAGATAGATAGATAGCTATGAAAAGAATGAGATAGATAGATAGATAGATAGATAGATAGATAGATATGGAATAAACTCAGATATATATAGATAGTTAGATAGATAGATAGCTATGAAAAGAATGAGATAGATAGATAGATAGATAGATAGATAGATAGATAGATAGATAGATAGATATGGAATAGTCTCAGATAGATAGATAGATAGATAGATAGATAGATAGATAGATAGATAGATAGATAGATGGAAATATACAGAGAGAGACCCACAGGCTGAAACAGATATATGCAAACCGAATGATAGGTACATTGATGGAATATGGAAAGAAGAGATAGATATTGAGCAGTTTGAGATAGATAGATATATAGATGCTTACATGCATATATACAAACATATATGTATATACCATAAGCATTTTGATATAGATAGATATGAACAGACAGCGATAGATCGATAGATATAGGCAGACTGTGTTAGATAGATTGAAAGATATGAACAGACTGAGATTGATAGACAGACAAACAGACAGACAGTGTATCGTTTGCCCAACATCGCAGCGTCTCTTCAAATCCGTTATCATAATTAAGACAGCGATTGAAAAACTGATCTCAGCAGGATTCCATTTGCTTCCACCTCACCAGGTCGATGTTGAAGAATCTCATAAAAATGGGTAGAGCATGAATTGAAAAAGAAAAAAAAAAAAACATGGAAATTCCAAGACAATAGCGTTGGGTGGGGAGTTCTGATTCCCATTCATGGCTTTTTTTTTCAACGCGACCAATTTCTTTCACTTTTGAATGAATAAACACGTTTCTTCGAAGGAATCCTTAATGCAAAAGACCGACTCCACTTGAAAGAGTTTGGAACCTCAAAATATCTATCTATCTATCTATCTATCTATTCCAGTCTTTTGATATCTATTTATCTGTCTCAGTCTCCTTCTCTTTCTCTCTCTCTCTCTCTCTCTCTCTCTCTATCTGTCTATGTTCATTTGTTCTATCTATCTATCTATCTATCTATCTATCTATCTATCTATCTATCTATCTATCTCAGTCTGTTCATTATCTATCTATCTATCTATCTATCTATCTATCTATCTATCTATGTTTCATTCTGTTCCCATCTTTTCACTCTCTATCTATCTTATACTATTTATACGCATTTTATTGCACACTCACTTGTATATATATTTTACCCTCACCTCCATATATATATATATATATATATATATATATATATATATATATATATATATATATAATATAATATAAAAGGGAAGAGGTTATAGTTGTTCCAACGAGAGAAAAGTGTCTATTTTAAAGAGAAGAGAGAAACCACAAACGTTTTGGTTGCAATGTGGGTGTTTCTAAATATATATATATATATATTTTTTCCATATTCAGGCAAATAGTGGTTCTTTCCACATATTATTAAAAGAAATTCATTTTCTTTATATTTTCTGATGTTTAATCGTTGTCTTTTGTGTGTAATAGTAATCCAAATTTTTCTTGGATTTGTGGAGAAAAAAATTCTTCTGCTTAAGAAGTAATAAAACAATTAAGATTAGTCAGAGAAAGGGCGAAGGAAGGAAGGTCTTTGTCCTTATTTTTTTATAACTCCTGCATATTCTCAAAACTTTCTCCATTTTTGTGTAAAAACCAATATTTGCCTGATGAAGGTCGAAGACCAGAAACTCGTGTAGCAAAAAACATGGGAAATAAAAAATACAGATTATAACCAAAAATGTTTGCGTTTAATATATATATATATATAAAACACACGCATATATATATATATATATATATATATATATATATATATATATATATATATAGAGAGAGAGAGAGAGAGATAGGGTGGTTTACATAGAATTTGTAAAATATAATATCAACAAGGTCACAACATACTGACCGGGTTAGGAAATGAAGACATTCCTTTTGATATTAAAAGAATTTTTAAAAAAATTGCATCTTCAGTTAAAAAATAATAAAAAAAAAAAGACATCCTTGATAATGGATAATATGTTAGTCGAAAGCGGTCAGATCCACGGACTGTTTAAGACAGCTATCAAGTACTATATGTCCCAAAAAGTAATTAGTTTTACAAAGGCAAAAAAAAAAAAAATAGTAAAAGGCTTAATCCCCGTGCCTTATCAGTCGTCTTCAATGAAACGTGTATAAAAGAGGGATTGCTCCTGAAATGCAAAATGACTGAAGACTTTGAGAAACGTAGAACCACCTCTTAATTGTTGTTTTTCCCAGGTCCATCCTGATCCAGGGTAGCACTTATTAGGGTCATTGGTATGAACAAATAGTCAAGTTCCAAACAAAAAAGAAAACACTATAAAAGTATAAAAACACATTTTCATAGTAAAAATACCAGCAATACATTTTTTATAACAAAACGATCAACATTTTATCTGCAGTTGAAGCCATAAAATTGTGTTCAAAATATTTACATTTCTGCATTAAATTAGTCCATACATATTAACCAAGTCAAATATACAATTACACACATACACATATATATATATATATATATATATATATATATATATATATATATATATATATATGTATTTAAATAAAAAGAAAGAACAGTAAGATATATAATCCGTTGTTCTTATAGATATTTTTATTTTTACAAAATAGTGCTCAATGTAAATTTACAGAGCATTAATATTATAAATTAATTGATTTAAAATATGTTTTTTTCCGCTACACAGTTCTGACCATGTTTCAAAAATGGAAGATAAAAGCCGCGAATTTAATTTTGCAATTAAATTAAAGACATTAGTTCCATTTTAGCTGTGTCTTTAAAACCCAGTAATTTTAAAAGTTACTCCAAAATTCGCTTGAGTATTAATATGAGTAAAAGTTTGTCCCTTAGCTGATTGAAGTTACCTTCAGCATCCTGACTCCAGATTTTCGAAAGCGGTCTACGCTTCAGGTGTTATTAACACATTATTGCTTGATTATTTTCATATCCTCTTACATTTGCATAAAGACATACACAGATGAATCTCATTTTACTTATCATATATATATATATATATATATATATATATATATATATATATATATATATAAACTTTTAACTCAACTTTCCAAGTTTTTGTTCATCTCTGCTGTAGTCAGGTATTGAACTCACAACTCTTTGCGTCAAGTCACTGGATCCAACCAACGATTTTATTCGCTGGCCATGTATCCTTAAGGGCAAATAGCCTAGTGGATAAATAAAGGGTTACAATCACCTGCAGGAGGCTGGAGTCTGCAATGTCCGAAACGTATGCCAAAGCAGATGAAGACAACAGTACGAACAAAGTTAATAGTGTAAATAATATATATATATATATATATATATATATATATATATATATATATATATATATATATATATATGTGTATATATAAATATATGGATATAAATATACAGTATGAAAAAGAAAATATATATATATATATATATATATATATATATATATATAATATATATATATATATATATATATATATATGAATAAAGATTAAAGGAAAAGTTATTTATAAACAGAAGTAATAAGGTCGTTATTTCTTTAAGTATTTTTTAAATTTAAAAACTCTTATTAATACGTTCCAGCATAGGTGTGATGTGAGACAAGCAAGCTTGTCTCACAAGACCAATTATGACAGAGTAGTGAGTTTGATTCTTACTGGGTGCCCCATATTTTCGGCCTTGAGCCACATTTCAGCTACGCCTAGTAAATTACCATAAATTACTCCAGGCTAAATGAAGGTAATTTATGGAGGATCGAAGTCATATAATTTAATATCTTATAAATGAAACTCGGTTAAACTTGTTATTGCTGATTTTTTTTAATAATGTAGTAATTATTTATATTATTTTAGTGTCGGGTATGTTTAGCAAGCTTCTATCGTTAGAATAATTACGGCCGAGTAGTGAGTTCAATCCTCACTGAATGCAGCAAACTTACACCTTGTGTCTCATTCGAGGTACGCTTAGAAAATCCAATTAAAGCATTTTAACGTGGTGTAGCAAGCTTGTCTCACTAAAGCAATTACGACTGAATCGTGATTTCAATCGTCACTGGGTTTCTCATACATTCGACCTTGTGCCATATGCAAACTACGCTTACAAAATCACCATAAACATACTCCAGGTTAATTCAAGTTAAATTATGAAGGATGCTAAATGATGTAATTTGACATTTTAAAAACGAAATTTGGGGAAATGTTGATTTTTTTTATAATTATTTTTTAAATTATTTAATTTAGGTTTAATTTATATATAATATATTTAAAATAATAGAAGGTTCTAAATTAAACTTTTTTTTTTAACTTTTATAATATTTTCTAGTCATACAGTGTAACCCGGATATAAGAGACCCGAATATAAGAGAAACCCGGATATAAGAGAGATTCTCTCTTGTCCCAAATTAGAGCCTGTGTTAATGTATATAAAATAGACCCAACCCGGATATAAGAGAAACCCGGATATAAGAGACTTCTACTCCGGTCCCGACAACTATCTTACATCCGGGTTACACTGTATACGTTTTATCTTGGAAAGAAGCATTTCTTTTAGGAAAGGAGATATTCGAAAAAAAAAAAAAAAATCCGAGGCGCAGATTTATATTTTCGTAAGGTTCGGTAACTACATTCTCAAAAATTTTCAGTGTAATATATATATATATTCATTTTTTGTATGTGCATTTATTTATATGTTTGTGTCTTTTGATATTATCTATATGTTGCAAAAATAAACACCCGTGAAATACAGTGTGAATACATTTTTCGCATACTCGCCACCATTAAAAAAAAACTTTAAAATCTTTAAAATCTTTAAATGGTTCGCTTTTGGTTCCAGCGTCATATACGCGTAGACGAACGCGAGCGTGGAAAAGCTGGAACCCTTGCTAAGGGGCAAAACGTGGCGAACGATTATCGTACACGCATGCGCGGACAGATGTAACGCATGTACGCATGCGTGAATGCGTAACCACTGTCGGGCTTGTAGCTGTAGTTACGTGCTCTGCTTCACACATTTGGGCTTTTTCAGGATGAAAGATGAGGCGGGGGCGTAGATAGAAGAGGGGGGAGTCAGATTTGCAGTCATAGGACTTGATGCACTTGATAACCGAGACATAGTGGCATCTGAGTTGTTGACTAAAAAAAAAAAAAAAAATGGAAAAAATAAAACTTGAAATTGCGATATACACTCGCAAATATTAGGTTATATCAAAAGTATTTTCGTTTTTTTGTGTTTTCTTTTTTTTTTTTTACTCCAAATCTTATTTCGTGTACAGCTATAAAGATTATCTGTAAGCTAACAATTATTAATATTATTACTAAGGATCAGATACGGATGGTTGAAATTTGAACTGAGGGTTCGGAGAAGTTGACACTCACAGGATGTATTGATGGCAAGAGAGATAGAGAGACAGGGAGTAGCTAACCAGCTTGTGCAGATAGAGGATTGAGAGGAATGAAAACCTTACAAAGAATAGGAAATTGTGAAGAGCCATAATCGCTCATGGCCTGAAGGGACATGGCACGCAGAAAAAGATGAAGAATTATCTATATCAAAAGTATTTTCATCTTTTAAAGATGTACACAGAAATGTCTTCTATGGTTACACATTATTATTATTATTATTATTATTATTATTATTATTATTGAGTGTGAATCACGTCAATAAAGTGAGGCTGGAGTAGAAATAGACGAAGCAAAAAAGAGTCGTCATAGCATCCAGTGAGATGAAGTCATACCAGGTACATTATTATTATTATTATTATCATTATCATTATCATTATTATTATTATTATTATTATTATTATTATCATTATTATTATTTTTATTTTCTTTGATTTCTGGCGTTTACACATTTCTTTCCGGGTCCCGCCCAGGGACCTAAGGTTAGAAATGGCGTCATGACACTTTCCACTGACAAAAAAAAAAAATTACATAGATAAAGCCCTTCGTAAGGTGTGGGATGTACTTGTCAGAACAATTTGTTGTATCTCCTTGAGGCATGGACTTCCAGGAATCCCTTCAATTAGTCTACTGCAATCTTTTCCAACTACAACAGGGATTGTTGATGTTCTCATATGCCACATTTTCGAGATTTTTATTTTTATTATTATTATTATCATTATCATTATTATTATTATCATTATTATTATTATTATTATTATTATTGTGTATGTAATGTTTCCCGCTTTCTATCCTGTAGAGCCGAGTCCAAACTATGGTCCTTAGGCCCTATAGGAGAATTTTCATTTAAAAAAAAAAGGTCCATAGTTACTTTGTTCAAACTTTTTTCAATAAATAATTGTGGCTTTTTAAAAAATTAAAAACAAAAAGTTTATCAGTCAACATGGCATGAACAAAATTAATAGCACTTTTCTTAGTATATGGGATTTTCCTGGTAGGGTGACCTTGTGGGTAACTTATATGTTGATGTTACTTGGGACACTGTTAGTCGGATTGTCCATTCCTTTTCTCACGAGGCCCAGTACTCCGATTACTATTGGTACAGTTTCAGTCTTCATTCCCTACATCCTGTTAATCTCGATCTCCAGGTCCTTGTATTTGGCCAATTTCTCGATAATTTTTATGTAGGTGCTTTTCTTCCAATGGTACTGCTATGTCAATAAGCAGACACTTCCTAAATTTCGTGTCTTTTATGATAATATCAGGTCTATTGTCTTTTATTTCCCTGTCAATTTGAATTGTCATGTCCCAGAGGATAGTTACATCGTTATTATTATTATTATTATTATTATTATTATTATTATTATTATTATTATTTTCCTTTGATTTCTGTTGTATACACATTTTTATTCCGGGTCCCCAAAATGGACCTATGGTTACACATTGCGTCATAACATTTTCCACCAGTGATTTTTGTAAAGAAACAAAACAAAAGAAATAAACTAAAATCACACACATTTTACATATTGTTGAAACTTGACTAATGCATGGAATAATAATGCAACAAAAAAGGTACTTAGAACAAAATGTATTGAAACAAGAAAGTGTACACAATATTTACATATAGTCTTTTGTATATTCCTGGTAAGACCGTTCCTGGAGAATGGGTGAACTGAGTCGCAGTCGGGCAGAGTCTCTGGATTGCATCTCTTCTTCCTCCCACTCGTCTTCCCGGTACCAACCATATTTATATGGTCGGTACTCCACTATGCAAATTAGGTGGATCCTACCACAACACATATATAAATACGTAGTCAGCACTTGTGAGTACAATTTTTTTGTGGGTCGTTAAGCCATGGACTACCAGGAATATCTTTATTGAGTTTATCAAAATCTTTTCTAATCAATACAAGCGATCGAACTTTACTGGAATTATCGATGTCCTCTTGTGCCACATTTCTGAGATTTCCATTTCAAAGTCCTTGTATTTTGATAGATTTTTTAAGATCTTCAAAGATACATTGCAGTCTTCAGCGACTGCCATGTCCATAAGAACTAATATTGTTTTATGGTGGTTTTTGATTACGATATCTGAGCGATTAGCTTTGATTGAACTGACTGTGTATATTGTAAATTCCATAAAATAGTTCTAGGACCTATCTCTGTAACCAAATCTGGGCGATATTCATACCAGTTCATTGCAGTTACTTTCCTGTAAAAGTTGCATATTTTCCAATGCCGATATTAGTCCACTCTATGACGCCATGTTTTATATTCAGTGGGTGCAACCTGATACAAGATGGTCAATTATTTTCTGTATATTTATCAAACTCTGTATTTAGGTTCAACACAATTTTTCAGTATATGTGCTTTGTAATTTTTAGTTAGCAAGAATTGATCCTGTGCAGCAAAAATAAAACCTTCGTTTTCAGCTTTTAACCCTGCATTGCGTAACCACTGATGGGTCCAGGGTTTGTCTACATCAGCTTGTTTGGTACGGGGAAAATTATTGATCATTTGGTGCATTGCATTTGCCGCTACAGTCGGTGTATTCTGGTTTATTTGCTCTTCTTCGCCCACTTGAAATTCCCTTTGGAATTTGTTGGCTTCCTTTAATATTGAATAAAGGTTCTTATTTCATTCATGTTCTTTAGCACAGACCATCATCCGGTCGTCTGTAATTTCCAGATATCTTTGACAGTTGAATGTTGTAGTTTAGTAAGACAGTTCTAGTTGAACTAATCCTCTGCCTCATTCGGATCTGGACGCATCCAAACGATCAGCATCAGCTTTAGGATGATGCATGTGGTGGCAAGAGAGAAGCTTTCTTGTTTTGACATTCATTCGCTAATTGTTAGCTATAGTCCAATTAAGGATGTTGAAATTGTATTGCATCATAGAAACAGCCAAAGTATTTATGGCTGATATTCTGTTTTAAGAATCCAACTCAGTATTTAACATCAGACGTACACGCCTGTAGAACTCTTTTCTTTCTTTTCTCTTCATTTGGGTCTGTTGTATTCCATCTCCATCGTTGACACCTAGATATTTATTGGCGTCTTCTTGTTCCGGTTTCCTAATGTTTGTGACAAAATCTATATTTGCCATGTGTGTTTCTGCAATTTCTCACTTTCTAGAATGTTACTTTTGCACATTTATCTAATCCGAAATTCTTAACGATACTATCACTGAAACATTTTACATTATTAAAGAAACCCTTCAACTCATTGTCGTCCTTGGGAAATAGTTTGATATCATCCATGTAGACAAGGCGATTATTATTATTATTACATTTTTTTAATATGTGTATTTTGAATTTTTGTATGTTTAGCAAATATTAAACCAACTGTTGTACAGGGGTTGGCAACCTACGGCACGCGTGCAACACATGGCACGCCAAGCAACTTCCAATGGCACGCAGCCGCAAATAATATCACGATGTTCGAACCAATAGCTACTACAAAATATTGTAGAACAGATATATTGACCTTGACTTGTATAATAATATGTATGCTGTTGACATACTGAATGATTTTAAAAATCTAAGTCGGCACATAGTTAACAAAAGGTTGCTGACCCCTTCGTGCTATTCATCAAATACTAAGAAACCGCGTAGGGACAATTTTTCCTTATATATTAACGTTTTTTATTGTTTTATACAACAGTTAGTAAATAGACCCTTTTGGTGATAACATCGTGTTTGTTGAATTATTTCCGTTTGATTTCCAAATAAATCCGTTACACATTGTGTTAAAAATAATCCGTCGTAGGCCCACACAACGAAACAAGGCATCTTTCTGATATGTTTTTAATTATTTCCCTCCAAGCATGGCGTTAATGCCCCTAAGACGCAATGGCATACTGAGAATGAAAGAGAATGAGAAATTTTAGTGAGGAGAAAGAACAATAAATGAAAAGGAACCGGGAAGCTAGAATATAGCGATTGATGTTGCATTTAATTTTTTGATGATTGTAAGTAGCAGGGAATCAAAAATAAATAAATAAATAAGAAAAAGAAAACGATGAGACCTAACAGCCAATCTAGTAGTACGTTTAGGTTCATGTGATTGAAGCATCAATGTGAACAGAACATTAGAAGCAACTAACATGGAGGCATTAGAGCAACTGACATGAAAATATTTATAGAAGAGACAGTGGAAATCTCTATGGCAAAATGACTGTAGTCGAGATGTCAGATTAGTACCGATAATATTACAGACCTTTTTTCTGGATATTGTTGAGAAACTCGAGATATGTAACAGAAGCCCGAGACCAGATATGTGGCAACAATATTTAATGCAAGGACTAATGGTACATTTATAGACGTGCAAGATCTGGAGTATTTAGATTTCCTATAAATGTAACAACGGAAAGGACATTGTAGAGAGGTATGATCACCTTCGTCTTAATCCTTTCTAACTGATGTATTGAAGGATATCTTAGATGTAACTATACATTGCTTCGCTTCAGATTTTCGTAATAAGTTTGTCCTTCATTCAGTTGAATTGTATATTGGCCGTACTGATAATCTTTATTTTGTATGTGTAAGTGTTTATAAATAATTAAAAAAAATCAGCTTCGACAGGCAGTGAAAATGAAAGAAATAATATTGAAACAGAAAAATAAACGTGAGCGCACTCTTTCGCTTATCGGATTCAGATTTTATTCTGTGTAACGTAGCGTGGAGGAATACATATGCGTTTGATTTTTACGTGCGTGTCTCTGTTCCTTTTTAAAGTGCTTGTGCGCATGTGCATGCGCTTGCGTACGTCTGATTTTTTTTTTTCAATTTTTTTTTTTTAGGAATGAACAAAATATCGATATCTTTATTCAAACACACGAAGAATTCTTTGGGCTTCTCAATAGAAGTTCTATTTTCAATCAGCATACACTGTCTCTCCTCCATAGAATTCTAAATAAAACACCAAATCATTGGACACTTTTCAATTTTTCCTTATTTATTTTTCTTCGAAAGAGTACAGAAAACAAAAGAAAAATGTCCTTTATTGATTTACTCGCAAAACGTAACGAGCACATACCATTTCACATAAATAACTTTAGGAAAGGCATGAAACCAACTTAATTTGTATACATTCATATGATCACTAATCTAGATCTTGTAACTGGTATGCAACGTAGGTAGATAAAAAATATTAGTATGGCTGTATACTGACAGTTCAAATCAGGTCCCTTTAATTCAGTAATATGACTTTCTGAGTCGGTTCTCTGCAGATAAGTGCTACTAATATTTTTATTATATTCAGGTGTGACAGATGAAAATAAAAGTTTCGGATTCAATGGTATGTTAAAATGTACGATGGTTTTCTTTCGAAATATTTTGCTTTATAGGAATATTATTTACAATATCTTTCCTAGCACCGATGACACACTTGGATTTCTATTTTAAACATTTCAAAAATAACAGTTAGAATAATGCGTGGATGTGCAGTCGGTGTAATAGAAAAAAAAGAGGCTCGGAATGTGAAATCGGAGAACCGAGTTCGAATTTCAGGTTCGATTCGTTACGTTCACTTACAGGCAAATATTCCTGGGGGGGGGAAGTAGGAATTAATTTCCTCACAACTGAGGATTGAATAACATAACTAGCGTCCAGGAAAATCATTGTTATCTTCAAAAACTGATAGCGTAATATACACAAGCAAAAGAAATTCTTACAATTTAAAATGTATTTTGGATCTAAATAACCCAGAAAGGGTTGATAGGCCGTAAAAAAATACAAATTAATCAAGGTAATGCCAGTTGTAGCGTAATTGTAACCTACTATCTTTGAGGATTTAGTTTAAAGTGACACCTATTTTCAAGAGGAAAAGTTGGAATTTTCCCTACATATAAAGTGTGAGCTGAAAAGTTCATAGGATGACTATGAAATCGTGACGTTAGAACTGAAATCTTGAATGCATTAATTTCAACTCTTCTTATTAATAACTGCATTGTTTCTTTCCCGGTACGAGGGTGGGCTGAAAAGTTCATAGGTTGACGATGAAGGAGTGATGCTACAGATGTGAAATCTTGAATGCATTAATTTCAACTCTTCTTATTAATAACTGCATTGTTTCTTTCCCGAAGGGGTGGGATGAAAAGTTCATAGGTTGACGATGAAGGAGTGATGCTACAGATGTGAAATCTTGCATGCATTCATTTCAACTGTTCTTATTAATAACTGCATTGTTTCTTTCCCGGTACGAGGTGGGATGAAAAGTTCATTTGACGATGAAGGAGTGATGCTACAGATGTGAAATCTTGCATGCATTCATTTCAACTGTTCTTATTAATAACTGCATTGTTTCTTTCCCGGTACGAGGGTGGGATGAAAAGTTCATTGGTTGACGATGAAGGAGTGATGCTACAGATGTGAAATCTTGCATGCATTATTTCAACTCTTCTTATTAATAACTGCATTGTTTCTTTCCCGGTTGGGATGAAAAGTTCATAGGTTGACGATGAAGGAGTGATGCTACAGATTCTCTTCTTATTAATAACTGCAACGAGGGTGGGCTAAAAAGTTCATAGGTTGACGATGAAGGAGTGATGCTACAGATGTGAAATCTTGCATGCATTCATTTCAACTGTTCTTACAAGGTACGAGGGGGCTGAAAAAGTTCATAGGTTGACTATGAAGGAGTGATGCTACAGATGTGAAATCTTGAATGCATTAATTTCAACTCTTCTTATTAATAACTGCATTGTTTCTTTCCCGGTACGAGGGTGGGATGAAAAGTTCATAGGTTGACGATGAAGGAAAAATGCTACAGATGTGAAATCTTGCATTCATTTCAACTGTTCTTATTAATAACTTCATTGTTTCTTTCCCGGTACGAGGGTGGGATGAAAAAGTTCATAGACTGA
Source organism: Acanthosepion pharaonis (assembly GCA_903632075.3). Taxonomy (NCBI): domain Eukaryota; kingdom Metazoa; phylum Mollusca; class Cephalopoda; order Sepiida; family Sepiidae; genus Acanthosepion; species Acanthosepion pharaonis. The sequence continues at coordinate 288,971 of CAHIKZ030000841.1, read as the reverse complement.
TGCATTCATTTCAACTGTTCTTATTAATAACTGCATTGTTTCTTTTCCGGTACGAGGGTGGGCTGAAAAGTTCATAGGTTGACGATGAAGGAGATGCTTGTGAAATCTTGCATGCATTCATTTCAACTGTTCTTATGATTGTTTCTTTCCCGGTACGAGGGTGAAAAGTTCATAGGTTGACGATGAAGGAGTGATGCTACAGATGTGAAATCTTGAATGCATTAATTTCAACTCTTCTTATTAATAACTGCATTGTTTCTTTCCCGGTACGAGGGTGGGATGAAAAGTTCATAGGTTGACGATGAAGGAGTGATGCTACAGATGTGAAATCTTTGCATGCATTCATTTCAACTCTTATTAAAACTGCATTGTTTCTTTCCCGGTACGAGGGTGGGATGAAAAGTTCATGGGTTGACGATGAAGGAGTGATGCTACAGATGTGAAATTTATTTCATTTCAACTCCTCTTATTAATAACTGTTGTTTCTTTCCCGGTACGAGGGTGGGATGAAAAGTTCATAGGTTGACGATGAAGGAGTGATGCTAAGATGTGAAATCTTGATGCATTAATTTCAACTCTTCTTATTAATAACTGGTTTCTTTCCCGGTACGAGGGTGGGATGAAAAGGGTTGACTATGAAGGAGTGATGCTACAGATGTGAAATCTTGCATGCATTCATTTCAACTGTTCTTATTAATAACTGCATTGTTTCTTTCCCGGTACGGGGACGAAAAGTTCATTGGTTGACGATGAAGGAGTGATGCTACAGATGTGAAATCTTGCATTTCATTTCAACTGTTCTTATTAATAACTGCATTTTTCTTTCCCGACGAGGTGGGATGAAAAGTTCATAGGTTGACTATGAAGGAGTGATGCTACAGATGTGAAATCTTGCATGCATTCATTTCAACTGTTCTTATTAATAACTGCATTGTTTCTTTCCCGGTACGAGGGTGGGCTGAAAAGTTCATAGGTTGACGATGAAGGAGTGATGCTACAGATGTGAAATCTTGCATGCATTCATTTCAACTGTTCATATTAATAACTGCATTGTTTCTTTCCCGGTACGAGGGTGGGATGAAAAGTTCATAGGTTGACTATGAAGGGTATGCTACAGATTAAAATGCATTCATTTCAACTGTTCTTATTTGTTTCTTTCCAGGTAAAAGTTCATAGGTTGACGGAAGGAGTGATGCATGTGAAATCTTGATGCATTTTTCAAAGATTAAAATCTTCAAAAACTAACTAGTAACTAGTAGCAATTTCTCTTGAAAACGGAGGGAAGTTGGCATCGTGTTCTTATCAAATACTTGTAGGAAAAGGTTTAGCCCCTAAGAGGGTACAGGCAAACAAGGTTGATACATTAAGGGATGACACTCCAGCTTCATCAAAAGTTGGCAGCTGAATTTAGGAACGGAAGGAAGAGTGTTGAAGATAACGCCAATGTGTGGACATTCTGCAACTATCACGACCGAGGAAAACATTGATCGTGTTCAGAACATGGTGATGGATGACAGACAATTGACAATAAATCAAATAGCCAATGATGTTAGTATATGCCGTGAGATAGTCGAGGATTTTCTGCACAATGAATTTGACATGACGAAAGTTTCTACTCGTTGGGTGTCACGACTTCTGACACCTGATCAAATGCGCACCAGGCTGACCACATCACAAAAAAATATGATATTGTTTGATGGCAGATCCAGCTGGTTTCCCTGAACGTTTCCTAACCCAGAATGAATGTTGGGTTGATCACTTTGAGCCAGAGACAAACACAGACAATCCATGCAGAAACAAGGGGAAACATTCCTACTCACTTGCTCCAAGAAGGCAATAGTCTTTTAATTTTGCTCCATCTGTTCTTTCTCTCATTTAAATATATATATATATATATATATATATATATATGTGTGTGTGTGTGTGTGTGTGTGTGTGTGTGTGTGTATTAATGGGCACGTAACTAAGGTCTACTCAGCATAGTCGCAGTATAAACCACAGGTGGGCTCTGTGGGTGTTGAACAAGCACAAATGCGCCTGAGCAAGCGTCTGCAATAGGGATTTGCTAGCCTCCCCAGTAGACTGGTATCCTCGAATATGAGGGCCAGCCACACACACACACACACACACACACACACACACACACACATATATATATATATATATATATATATATATATATATATATATATATATATATATATATATATACAGCATATCTTCATTCAAGCATGCTTGGTTGAATAATCTGGGCATATTATGTCTATTTTATTTTAATCCTCTCAAATTCTCAGATCAAATTCTTAATGTTGAAATAAATTTCATTAAGAAAGGCGCTGTAGTTTTTTTTTTTATTATTTCTTTCATTTTCCCAAGTCCTTTCAGTCTCATTCAAGATCATCTTCAGGGTGAATTGTTAAGACAAAAAAAAAAAATAATGTAATTTATAGTTTCCGGGCTACTCTAGTAGTGTGACGTTGATCCTGTTCAACACATTCTGAATAACATTGGAGCGATGGCATGAAACAACATCAGGCTTACATATATTCCAGAGATTTCTTTTTTTAAAAAAAAACATTTCACTCCAAGCAAAGCAATGAAGCCACTAAGACGCAAGGTATTACTGAGTGTTAGAGAATATGAAAACATTATACTATTGAGGAGAGCAGGCAATAAAAGAACAAGAATTAAGACGATAACGATTGACATTGGATTTAAATATTTGAACATCGAAGTTGACTGGGAAGCAAGAATCCGGAACAGAGTTCCACAGGCGATAAGTGCGAGAGAAGAAGCTCTTAGCATAGAACTTACGCTTACATCTAACCATTTCAACTCTAAAATGATAAAAACTTACCACCAATCTAATACAGCCTTTAAATTCATAAAATCTAGGTGCCGTAGAGGAAAATTCATCAGAACAATTACCATGAATGTATTTATAGAAAAGGCAGAGGGAAGCTATGTTACGGCGGTGGCAAATTGGCTGAAGCCGAGATGCCAGGTCAGGACAAATAACGTTGCAATTCATATGTAGTTCCAGTTTGTAATGCAATCGTTCCACACACCTTGAACCATTCACCGTTGTCCCAGGAGACCAGCGGTAAAGTCCAGCTGTTCCAAATCATCTGGTTTGGTAGGGGCTTCATGGTCTGAATTGTGTACTTTTCATCAAATCTCTTACCAGGGGGCCTTCTAATGTTTCTTTTACACACAAGGAACTGTAGCAGAGTAGCTTCGTCTGAAAAAATAACTTTGCTCCAGACTTCAAATGTCCAGGTTTCATATTCCTTAGCAAATACCAGGCGCTTGGATTTCATAGCTGCAGTTTGCTGTGGTTTACGAGCCGGCTTGGATGAGTGCCGAACAATCGCATATATCAGACAGCATAAAACTGTCTTATAACTGACGTTTGTACTATTTACAAACAGAGCAGCGTGTATATCCTCATTGGGGATCGGGTAGAAATAAATTTCATCAAATGGTCATCTTTAGCTCTTGTTTTCCTTAGACGACCATTTCTCCCGTTGTTGCTAAATATGCCAGACTTTGAAAATTCATGATAGCCTACTTTTACACAATTTTGTGTTAAGAATGTCCTTCATCGTGTATAATCTTAATTTGGGTCCTTCGTTTAGGTGAAAGTCAGGAGGAATTACCCATCTTCTAAGCCTAATTCACTACACAAATACTGATACAGTAGTTACTAATTTATCAATGAATTATTTTTTTTTACTATGAACATTGTGTGAATAATGTCCGACGTACGAATAAAAAAAGTTATTGCATCATTCAATATCATATGATAAAATGTAATACAAAAAAAAATGAACCATAATATATATATATAATCAAACCTAGAGAGCCAGACAAACCTTCCCAGGTTTCACCTAAGCGGATCGTCAGGAAATGCTGGCGTTTTTAGTTAGTTAATTACTCGTATCGGTTTTTTTTCATTGGGCTTTGGGTCTGTATGCTGTACAATTATTTTCGATAGACGTTCATGTTCCTAGCTCTTTCTTTTTTTAAAATCATTTTTCCTTCAAAATTGATTTGATCATTAGCAAATCAAGAAACCGAAGGTTTTCCGAGACGAGTGTAGTTACCTATATATATATATATATATATATATATATATATATATATATATAATAAATTCAAAATCGCCTCATACGTGGAATAAGCTTGTTGCGTGTGGTAAGCTGAGTGAAGTGTATCAGAATGGAAATTTTTATAGGGTAAAAGTTATGCGTGTTTGTAATTTGGATTATCCCACAACAAATAGATTACACAAAGAACATAAGGACAATTGCATCGTAAGGAATGACTGAACAACGTGATTAGAGATCATCAATAAAGAGATTTTTATATACAATAAATACACATGCAATGATAAACAGAATTTTTGTTGTGAAGAATGTTCATGCAGAATTGTGGTAAGTAAAAGCTGATGCTTTTGGTTTGTTATTAAAATTAAAATAATTTTTGTTTCTGTGTAGTAAAATATCAAAATGTATTGTTCAACTGTTAGTGTGTGTGTGTTATTCATGAGTCAGAATTAAAGTTGCTAAGAGTTGTTTGCCTTTGACTGATAGGCTGAATTGATGAATGTACAATTACTTTGACTCTTTAAGTCAATTGTAGGTGATGAATATCCACGCGGACAATGGTTATTTGAATGCTGCGTTGAGTTTGTTGAGAAACTTTAAGTGGTTGTGAGTCAGTAAATTGAACAGCGTGGAGTTTGTATGGATCTCTTGAAATTTGATGACTGACTATATTTATTGTATGAGGAAATACAATTATGGCACAAGGCTGAAAAAGGGGGAGGGAATGAGGCTGGTCTTCACTAACTATCTTATACCTAGCTAATCCGATTCACGACCCATACATACATTACAATTTCCAAATTCACCATAAGAACTCGTCCGTCACCAATCAATCCTCCATACACCATAATACCGCATCCTCTCAAGGGGTACTTACAAAACGCGCCCCATGCCATAAAAATATAATGATTATATATCTACAATTAAAAATTTACGGATGAAATTTGATGACTGACTGACTTGAATTGAGGCATGTGTTTGTTTATATATAGTTCGGTGTTTAAAATTCGGCTCCAGGGACCTTAGGCGGGAAAAGGTTCTGTTTTGACTTTGCTACAGTTTTAACCAATAGAAGATTGAATTTTACTGAAAAGAAATGCTGATTGGTTACGGCTTTGTTTTATAGAAGGACACTTTTTTCCGAAAGGGGTGGAAGGTTAATATGGAAGATACCACAAGCTTATTTCAACCGACGAAAAAATAAAATTCGTCAGTCTTATTCAACCCCGATGCAGAATGAGTTCGTGTCGGAATTAGAAGTTTAACTATGAAAGCTACAAATAAAAAAAAATCGAAAAAATAATATTCAGTGTTGAATCAGACTGACGAATTTTATTTTGGTTTTTGTCAGTCGAAATAAGCTTATTCCACATATGAAATGATTTTTGATTTTATTGTGTATAAATTTCTGCTCTGTAATAATAAATACATTGAGCTCTTTTTCTGGATCAGTTTTAATATTTTATATTAATAGGATCCAATTGGATTATATACCAACGGATTTGTTACCTTTACTATATATATATATATATATATATATATATATATATATATATATATATATATATATGTATTTATTTATATATATGTGTATGTATTCTGCATTTACGAGCGCTTTCGTCTATACTTTTTATACTTTTAGCCATTATCAAGGCTGATTTTCCTTTTTAACTGAATTTATCAGTTGTGTGTATGTGTCTAGAGTTATAAGAATTTTTATTTTCAAAACACAGTCAGCACATTGTTCGCAGTTAATGTTATTGAGTGTTGGCTTTTTCTTTTTTAATATTACGGCTTCCATTATTTTTAATCTTTTTTTTTTACATGGGACTGAAGTTTTTATGCTTGTATTTTCTATTTGTATGCTTCGGATGAAGTCTGGTAGGTCTGTGTATATGAGTTGTAATGGAGTTGTGGTTTGATACGTATGACGTAAATGGTTTGAACAGACATAGACTAGAGAGACGGGTGTAATTATTTATGAGTTTGGTTTGATCAGGAACACAAATCATTAAGGGACATTTGAACTTTTAAATAATCTTCGTTCGTTGCAATTTGGATTTTGCCGGTGTGTTGTTACTTTTCGAGTATAAGGTGAACTAATTTAAATCTTTTTGTAATAGATAATTAATTAAATTTTTTGTTCGGCTCAACTGGAGTAGTGTATTTCTTTATGATATTTCTACGTGAAGATTCAACTTGCTTATAGATGACGTACATTAGGCTTTTGTAGAAGATATTAATGTTATTATTTTTGTCCCTGTGTTCAGTATCGTTATTAATTACTTTGGAAAGAAATAGTCTAAACTAGTGGTCGATGAGGCAGTTAGGAAAACCATTGTTAACTAGTGTATATTTTGCATTGTTAAGTTCTTTTATACGAGAGGATGAATTCTCATGTGCTCTCTTTAGGAAATTTTTATTATTGATATTTTGTATCTAAGTGGTCATTCACTCTTAAAATTAAAGTGGCAAGAGTGTCTGCTACTGGGTTTTTATACTATCTACCAATTACAGCATCACGTCCCAAAGTCTAAAAAGTATAAAACCAACCAAAGTTATTTTAATGTCACTCGACGTTGAGAATTTATTCACAAACGTCCCGTTGATAAAAACATTGACATGTTCCTTAACTCCGTGTACACTAATAATTTTATTCCATCTCCATTCATCAAACCAAATATCGTACAAAAAATATTAGATGCATGCACAACCAACGTCCCCTTCTACGACCATAATATTAACATCTACAGCCAAACCAATGGTGATAGTATGGAAAATCCGCTCGATCTGAGCTTCTCCACGATATTTAAACTAGTCACTAAACTCAAAATACGTCGAGGATATTTTTATTTTAGCGAAAAACACACAAAAAATACTAATAAGATCACAAGAAATTTAATTTTCGACATTAAATGACACATAAGAAGTAGATATGTCGTTAAACAAGCGAATCAAATCAAACCAACACACAAACAAACGCAAACAAACATGTAATGGTTAGAAACCTTGTCTTACTAGACCAATTACGACTGAGTAGTGAGTTCAATCCTTACTGGGCGCCCCATACTTTCGGCCGTGTTGAGAAGACGGGCTTAGATGGAGCAATGGTTAGCAAATTTGTCTCGCAAGATCAATTACGAGTAGTGTGTTCGATCCTCATTGAATGCCATATACTTTCGGCATTGAGCCACAAGCTACGCTTAGTAAATCACTATATATATATATATATATATATATATATATATATATATATATATATATATATATAAATGGAAATGGAAAGTCAACAATTATTTTATTTTATGTTTTATACGTTCTTTTTATAGATACAAATATTTACTTTACAGATATTTGTATCTATAAAAAGAATATATAAACATAAAAAAATGTCTTAAAATAATTGTCGGGCTTTGTCCATTTCATATGTGACGTCATTTGTGTACATTTTGGATACGCATCGAGCAGATATGATCATACGAGAGAAAATCATGGAGAATTGTAGTTTAAAAACAATAAAATCGACCTTGCTAACCGAAACGCTCCTCTGTGGCCCAATCGGTTAAGGCACGTCAGGCTACATCACGGTTCCATGTAGGATACAGGTTCAATTCCTGTCGGAGGACACATATTTTCTATGAAAAATTTCTCGGACATTTAGGCAGGTAAATGTCGTTTAATACTGTTTATTATAAACAGAGCATTTACTTTTGTATCTATAAAAAGAATGTATAAACATAAAAAAAAATGTCTTAGAAAATAATTGTCGGACTTTGTCCATTTCATAATATATGGAAGTGTATATTTGAACGTGTTTGTATTTATTATCTCATCTTCTTGTTCCCATGCCAACTCCATCAGTGATATTGATAATTTTACAAAAGAATGACGTCATCAGATTTGACAGCGACTGACGTCATAGCAATTTTTCCCGTCTCATTAAGGATGACGTCATGGCCGCTCCCATTCTCTGGTCTAGACACAACACTAGTTGCCTTTATATATCCACACATTGCAATAGATCTAAAATAATTTTAATTATCCACACCAATACTCAATATGGATACCTCGACGCGGTGTAATAGTTAGCAGGCTTGTTTCGCTAGTACAATTGCATCGAAATAGTGAGTTCGATCCTCACTGGGTGCCCCATACTTTCTGTCTGACACATCTAAGCCGCGCTTAGTAAATCACGAAACCAATATACAATTGATTTTACGAAGAACAATGGCAATGTTCTAGAGTCGGGATTAAAGTTAAGTATCTGTTCTTTACCCCTCTGTTTTGCTTCTTTCTTCTGGTAGTTCACTGAAAGGTTTTTGAAAAATACCTGATCACAGGGAATCTAAACAATTCAACAGCTCTCACATTGCATTAACAGACGCCAGCATGACAGTCATCGTGGGAACCTTGTAATATTTTGGGTTAGCCGATGGCATCTTACCACCTTAGGAAGTCACATAATGACCCCGGTTTTCCAGCTGTGATCATATAGTATTGGAAAGCGTATCCTTGTGATTTCAAAACTTACGGGGGGTGTTCTTCATTCTACTGAAGACAATAGTTGCGTGGATTGGGCCATTTTTCTATGGTCTGTATGTACAAGTATTGAACAGCGTTAAACAGACCCAACTTATCACCAAAGTCAAACAACGTCGATGCATCTAGTTCAGTCCCTAGAGGGTGACCGTTTGGAAATACCAGGTCTTGTTGTGGCGTGTCTCAAACGAACGACGGGGTCGCCAATGAAATGTGGCGGCCTTTCACCACATTTATTTAATTTTCTTAATTTGTTTGGGGTCACAAAATGATGTGAAGAAAGGGACATGGAAAGTTGTCAATATATACAAATTGTATTCAGCAAAACATACAATAAAGAATATATACGAAAAAGCAAGCAACGAGTAAGACGAAAGTTGTCTCTCTTTGACTATCAAAGTCTATCAAAGTTCTCTGAAAGAAAATGAAAGAGTTATTAGTCTGTTATAAATGTTTTAAACAGTTCTGCCGTGCAAGAGGAAAATATGTAAGTTTGAGAGAATATGCAGTTTGAGAGCTGAGTGAGAAGATGGGCGCATAGCTTCAACTGTCGTCGATTTCTATGGCAGCTGAATCTCACTAGTGCAGTGCCTCATTTCTTATGCTTATATAGGTGGCAATTGAATCAGGAGCGCCGCGCGGGAAAAATCACCACACTGTAAGCTTGGATATGCGGGTGGTGTAATGGATACGGGCTCGGAATTAGAATTCAGAGTTCCCGTTGGGTTCGTTATATTGACTTACACGCCTTACACCTTTGGGAAAGATATAAATCCACCTGTTCTCTCCCAGATATTTGTTAATTAGTACTTTTATATTACTAAACCGTTACAATCGCCATAAAATATTCTACAATCTGAAAATAATTTCTGGCTTTAAATAACCTGCAAAGAGTTGGTACGCTGTAGATAACGAATCAACCAATCACTAAAACCTTTCGAAGTTGCTCCCTTTGTACATTACTTGAATAATATGCTCTTAAAAAGGAGATTTTGAAGGTCCGGTATTATCGAGCAATATTTTGCATTTAACGTTATCTACTGTGCTAGGATACTTTTGAGCACTTTCGAAGCACGCTTTTGTTATTTTTTCTCGTATTTCCCGCCTCGATGACATTAATTAGTGTATGCATATTATGTACGCATCAACTATCCTCATTGTAACATGTGCAGTGAGCCGAGTATAAAATGTTTATTTCAGATTAAAAAAAAAGCAAACGCATGAAACTAATAGTAGCGGTCGGTCAATGTACACCGGAAAGAAAGTAAGAAAACTATATATATATATATATATATATATGGATATATATTGGGAAGGTCTTATTTATTAAGTACGTAGGCCAGTAGAGGATATTAATACTGCGTAAAAGAAACGGAACGTCTACTCAAATACGGGCATCATTTAAAAATAATGTTTGATTAATAAATGTCAGATTAAAAAAAATAAAATCTTTTAGTTCATTAGAAATTGTTTGTATATGAGTCGGATACGAAGCTGAATAGATATGCGTTTCGAGAAATATCTGAAGTCCTGAGAGAGCTTTAAAGGTAAAAAATACCACTTTGCTTATTTGTTGTGTCATTGGTAGCCGAGCGTTAAAAGCCCACCGGGTAAGATGGGTGTGGATGGATGTTCAAATCTTGAGTAGTCAGAACAAATACTGTTTAAAATGAACAAAACGTCTTCTCAGATACGGGCGTCCACTAAAAATAACGTTTTAAGAAATAAATTATCTATCTATCTATCTATCTATCTATCTATCTATCTGTCTGTCTGTCTGTCTGTCTGTCTTTTCTCTACATACAACGTGTGAAAGAACATGTGATAACCTGCCCTCGTCAGCTGACAACCAGGGGAGGGTTTACAGTTTTGGTGGCTAAGGCAGTACTGCCACCCCTGGTGCCACCAGCAGCTTTTGCCACCGGATAGGCTATTGTTTTTGAATACGTGTCCATCTCTTGCGATTTCTTTTCACAAATTCAACGGAAATTTTCAAAGTTGTGTTAAAATACACAAGGGGATCGTAGCGACCGTTCATAATGTCGTAGAATGGAATGTAAACAGATGTGTTTCACGTCAGAAGTGGCATTGTGTTGCGAGCATGGCAATATATATATATATATGTATATATATATATATATATATATTCAAGTATAGGATTGGTGTATACGGAATAGATTCCAATAACCAATAGATACTATTCTTAAAAGAGTGCTCAATACAGAGTAGAGCAAATATAATTATTTATTTGAAAATTATAACATAAATATGTTATAAAATCACTACAAAAATAGCCATTTTGGTTCAACACTTCTGGTGTCTTATCAAGTGATGGTGTTGAATGTAGATTAAAGGGTTTTAAAAGGTTCAAGTTAGTCAAACACCCCTTGCTAGGGGAAACACTGTAACATAAGCTGGAATAACCAATCAAAATACAAGTATACGAGAATTAGCGTTTCCATCTTTTTTTTTGTAGTGATTTTATAACATATTTCGAATATATATATATATATATATATATATATATATATATATATATATATATATATATATATATATATGTATTATATATAATATGTATACATATACATGTACTAATTACTTGTAATGGGACGGTATGTGTGTGTTTGTGTGTCTTTGTGTATCTGTGTGTATGTGTACAAATGTGTTTACTAATTCCTCGTAGTGAGACATTGTGTATGTATGCAGAGAGAATATACACATATATACACGCATGCTGACAAAAAGACACGAAAATAGAAATAGATCTAAGAACACACAGGGGTCATTAAAAGATAAGTATGCCGATAAATACTTCATCAT
>CAHIKZ030000841.1:237500-275000 GCA_903632075.3 Acanthosepion pharaonis | reverse complement strand
TCTTCTTCAGTTGAGCGTAGTCTTTCTCGCTTCTTATTTTTGATGTTATTTAGGGCTAAGAAGCTTAATTCAGATAAATAAGAAGTAGAAAATTGCAATAAAACTGATAAATTTTAGCTAATGTGGGATAAAAAGTTTAATACTGACTAGCAGTATAACCCGCCTTTGCCCGGGTTTTTCATTACTGGGAATTTTTGCCGTTTAATTAGAGCAAGTTAAGCTTAAAGTCAGTCCACCCAAAAATCAATATTAGTAACAACATTTGGCTGCAACTGAGGCACATCCCCAAATGAGGAGTTAACATTTTGAATGGTGGGTTGGCCCTGAAAAGGGAACTGTATATTAATACATAATATTATTGTAATAATTTCAACTATTTATTTTATTATTAAAGTATTTATGAAATATATATATATATATATATATATATATATATATATATATATATATATAGAACAGATAGTAAATAGTAAAACGTTGCTGATAGTCATAATGGACAGGAAGTAGTGGAGAGCCATTGTCACCAACAATATGGACTCAAAACCGGCACTGAACAATCAAACAAAAATGTCTTCGAAATCGGATGAAAACTGTGGAAATGCATAAATAATATCCGATCACACACACACACACACACACACACACACACACACACACACACACACACACACACACACACATTTTGACAATTATAGATATAAGACTCATTTATTCAAATAGTAACGCTGCACCACGCGCGTACACACACACACATATACTTATTATAAAACCCAGGTTGTGTGTGTGTGTGTGTGTGCGCGCGCGTGTCTGTACGTTTATATATTGGATCGGATTTCCTACATTTTTCAACTGATTTCAACAAAACTTCACAGGACTGCGTAAAATTACTTTGCGGTGATTCTGACAGCGCCAAAAAATTGGAAAAACACAATTGTTTTTGCACGAAATCAATTTGAAAACGCGATTAAGAGGCATTAATGAAAGGGGGACAATTCATATCGAGTTATACTTAAAATCCAGGTTGTTTGTGTGTGTATGTGTGTGTGTGTGTGTGTGTGTGTGTGTGTGTGTGTGTGTGTGTTCGTTTATATATGGGATCAGGATTTCCTACATTTTCCAACCGATTTCAAATAAAACTTCACTTTTTTTGGCAGGTAGTGTTTCTTATTGTCTTGCACACTTTTTTTCTTTATTTTTTACATTCAGAATGCTTTAAATATTCCATTTACAAGACAATTGTTTATAATAAAATTCTATTCAGTCGATAGATTCATAACAATTGAAAACAATGTTTTTGTTTGAGTTTGGCTTTGACCAATTCGTAAAAAAAACAAACTAATTAAGACATGCGTGTCCGTCAACCTTAAACAATAATCTTTGTCAATTTTATTTTTCAGTCTTTATGATGGTCGATACTTGATCTATCTCTTACTACAGTTACATCCCCGGGCAACGCCGGGCTCTACTGCTAGTATATATATATATATTTCACGCCAGACTTAAGAGGATCACTAGTGTGCCGCGGCGGTTAACGTCTGATAGAATTCAAATTTGCCCATTCCAAGTAGATCACTGTCAAAGTGCGGATATATGTTTCTGTACAACAACAACACCCCTATATATATATATATATATATATATATATATATATATATATATATATATATATATATATATATATTGAAGTATATGATTGGTGTATACGGAATAAATTCCCATAACCAACAATTACTATTCTTAAAAAGAGTGCTCAATACAAAGTAGAGCAGATATAATCATTTATTAAAAAAAAAAATTATAACATGAATATGATATAAAATCACTACAAAAATAGCAATTTTGTTTTAACACCTCTGGTGTCTTATCAAGTGATGATGTTGAATGTAAAAAGAAAAAAATATGATTTTTTTTTTTTACATTCAACATTATCACTTGATAAGACACCGAGGGTGTTGAAACAAACTGGCTATTTTTGTAGTGATTTTATAACATATTTATTTTATAAATTTTTTAAATATATATATATATATATATATATATATATATATATATATATATATATATAGTGCTCATCTACCTGTCTTTATCAAAGTACGAGAAACTATAATCAACACTGTATTGGTGAAACATCTCTCTTCACACAGGTCACACAGGTCCCTTTCAGACATACAATATGGCTTTCACTTGTCTAAAGTAAAAAAAAAGGTGTTACCAGTAAAGAAAAACGGCAAATTTATTCTTCGAGAAAATACCATTTATAATTGGTCCATCTCAGTCGTCCTCAAAAGCGCATGGATTTTCGGTATCTCACTTGCAAAACCGTCGTCGTGACATCGTCGATTTTGATTCAATGAAATGGAACTTAACTGAAGCTTGAAATGAAATTTTTCTTAACACTATCCGCAAAGCTACTGATTTATTCCTGAATTTACCAACGTTACTAAACTATTATAGATTAATTAACACCTTAAAATATACAGGGTGCCCAGTAAAAAAAAAAAAAAAAAAAAAGTGGCAAATTTATTCTTCGAGAAAATACACCAATTGTAATTGGTCTATGAGAGTGGTCCTCTAAAAGTCCAGATTTGAATGTTATGGATTACTGTATCTCACTTGCAAAACCATCGTCGTGACATCATCGATATTGATTCTATGAAGTGGAACTTAACTGAAACTTGGAATTAATTTCCTCATTTGAAACTATCCACAAAGCTACTGCCTTCTACTTATCACGATTACAACTTTATATTGAATATTCAGGCAGACGTTTCGAACATCTAGGATGATTGTTCAGTTTGTGTATGAATCATGATAGCTAAATATATTTCTCTCTGAATTTACCGATTTTTTTTACTGGGAACTCTGTAGGATTTTTTTTACTCGGAACTCAAGGATGTTTCCTCATTTTACTGTTGAAATACTTAGATAGAACCGTAAGTTCTATTCTAATAGTTTCTTTTCTCTTAATTCTCGCCCGTGAAACTCTTTACTGGCGCAGTCGATCTTCAAAAGGATAAAGGCAACATCAATAACCATTTTCTGTATTCCGGAAATCACTTCTATTTTCTTTTCTCCTCTCTGGCAGATTTCTCATATTCTTTGTCTCTCTGTGACCACACTTTTGTCTAGAGGGCACAATCGACTTGCATCAAATGAAATGACACACACACACACACACACACACACACACACATACATATATATATATATATATATATATATATATAAAGGCTGTTTCATTAAGACGGATTATATATAAGGGTGTTTCATTAAGAGGGATCCAAGTCGGCAATAAATAAATCAGTGTTCTTGGTGAAAATTTATTTATTTCTCTATTGGATCATGTTATTTAAGTCAAGGCAATTATGTGTGAAAAATAATATCGCCTAAATGTCCGCCAAATCTGAAAGAAACAGAAAAAAAATCATTAGACGCATAAACTTAATTCACATTTAAAATCGGTCCAAGTTATTGAAGCACCCTTTATATAGAGAGTGTATCCATTACACTCACTTACGTGCTAATACCCTTGAGAAAGGTATGAATCCTCTTCTCCCACCTATGTGTAAATAGCAGGACAGATCGGATTTTATAGCCTTGAATGGCAATTGGTCTACCGCCGAAAGAAATTACGCTCTACGGCGGGAAAAATCGTCAGTCAATATCGACAGATACAAGAACGCCTAAGAGTGTATCACGCATAGCACATGACTGATTGTATCAAAAATACTTTTACAAACTTTGGAGGCAGGTTCCTCACATCAAAACCAAATTCCTTATAAACATATATCCACAAATCCTTCGTTTTTATTTATTAAGTTTACAGTTGATGGCGCGGTATTGCTTTGTAGACTAGGTTACATTTGTCATTCGTGTACACTTGTGGCTAGTCTGTCTTCAAAGTTTAACGTTTGTAGTCGTGAGAACTGAGAAGTCTTCTGTTTAACAATGGCTGGTTATTCATATCGTGGGCAAGCGAATGGTAATGGACGCGAAGCCGCACGGCTGTATCAGATTGTGTTTCCAGAACAAAGGCAGCCGAGTAATCCAAATTTTGCTGCTGTTTATCGTCGTTTTGGTAAAACAGGATCTGTGGCACCTCAAACTCTAAAAAGAATGAAAAATGGTTTTAATAGAAAGATTTTATAAATTTCAACCTGTTTTCTTGAAAAATTGTCTTAATAAAAAGATTTTATAAACTTTAACCTATTTTCTTGTGAAATTGTTTTAATAAAAAGATTTAATAAATTACGTACTATTTTCGTGTAAAATTTATTTAATAAAACGATTTTATAAATTTCAACCTATTTTCTTGAAAAATTGTTTTAATAAAAAGATTTCATAAATTTCAACTGAAAGCGGCGCTGGCTGCTCTTTCAATGAGCGCCAAATCTCGAGCAGACATTCAGTGAATATCAAAATGTCCGATAACTTTTTTTTTACTATTGATGGGAGTTTCCTTCCTAGCTTTTTATTTGAAGTAGTGTGGAATGTCAACATCTTGATTTTGTAATTATTTTCTCTTTAAGTTACATGTGATATCCATTTAAACAGTTTCTGTTATTTGGTACAGTTCTTTGTTGGTGATTGTGTAGCGCCAGTCCACAACGTTCGAAGAAGGATGGTCTTCGTCAAGACACACAGACTTCACTGGCTCTAAGACATTATTAAATATTGATCTTAAAAAAACGGTTTCATACAATTGAAATATTAATATAATAATTGGAAAACTATATTTAAAGAACCACACGTAAAAGTCAAGGATTCAAGAAATATAACTCTAAATATGTAAACTGCATTTAAAATTATCTTGGGTATTTTTTAATCGATTTCACCCTATGCAAGGCAATAAAGCCACTGAGACGCAAAGGCTTACTTCGTGTGAAGGAATTGCAAACAGAAACATGAATATTTTCTATGAAAATTTCTCGGACATTCAGGCCGGTAAATGTGGTTTAATACTGTTTATTAAAAACAGAGTATTTACTTAATTATTTGTATCTATAAAAGGGATGTATAAACATAAAAATGTCTTAAAATAATTGTCGGACTTTGTCCATTTCATAATGTGTGACATCATTTGTTTACATTTGGATACGCATCGAGCAGATATGAATGTACGTGAGAGATTCATGGAAGATTGAAGTTTAAATACAGTAAATTTGCCCTTGCTAACCGAACGCTCCTTCGTGTCTAAATCGGCAAAGGCACATCAAGATAATGACGGTTCCGTATAGGATACAGGTTCGAATCCTGTCGGAGGACAAATATTTTCTACGAAAATTTCTCGGACATTCAGGCCGGTAAATGCTGTTTAATACTGTTTACTTAAATATTTGTATCTATAAAAAGAATGTATAAACATAAAAATGTCTTAAAATAATTGTCGGACTTTGTCCATTTTATAATATATATATATATATATTGCTGGGTGTAACAGCAAAATTATTCAAATTATGTAACTGCATGGGATGATTATCCATCTTACAAAATGTTTAATATCTAAAAAAACACTAAACTAATATGTATACCCGTATTAATAAACGAAATATTTAAATATTTTTTTAATTCTTCGCCTTTCGAACTTAAGAATTTGAATGATATAAATTATAAATAATTAATAAAAAACAATTTTGAATCATCGTGACGAGAACGTTGTCCGCACCTGAAGATTGCAAGACAACATGAAACTCCAAGTCGTGCTTTTGTCGCTCGATATTACATATATTCATTAATATATATATATATATATATATATATATATACATATATATATATATATATATATATATATATATATATATATATATATATATATGTATGTGTGTGTGTTTGTGTGTGTGTGTGCAAAGAAATATACAACTTCAGTAGGCAAAAAAGAAAATTATATTAAATATCTTCTATTAAATTTTAAAACTGCAAACCGCATTTTCAAAAATAATAATTCACCTACAAGATCCAAATGACAGAGAATTAATATTATTTCCGAAGTTACATCTCCCTTCAGGAATTGTGTGCCTGAGCAATCCAAATTCATTTATATTGGATATACTACAACATGCCTAACAAGAAGACTCCCTTTACATCTTTCTGACTATAGCTCAATTAAACCTCATTTAAATACACACGAAGACCTACCAGATTCCACCCCCCAACATACTCGTTGATAAGACAACTATAATAGCATCATCTACATGTATGAAAGCATTAATAATAATAATAATAAATCCACCACTCAATGATATCAGCTATAAACACGGCTACAATATACTGACCGTGTTTGGAAAATTAAATGTTTATCTAGATACATGCAAAAAATAATCCATACATTCAGTTAAAAGTAAAACTAAAACCATCCTGGACATACAAAACATTTGGACAATATCTACATAATTTATATTCAGAAAAGAAGAACATTATAGGAACACAATAAATTTATATATATATATATATATATATATATATATATATATATATATATATATATATATATTTGAACGAAGTAGCTAAGTGGATACTACAACCAAGTAGAATATGGTAGCAGTAATCGACTGGTACGCGTCGTAGTCGCAGGTAAGAAGTGTAGATCAAAGGCGTAGTCCAAGGGGCATCGTTATAGACTTAGCTCTCAGACTAAGGCTTTTGACTCACCTACACGTCCGTCCCTATTTATGACGGACACCAGCCAATCATATTCCAGTGAGGGGGAACATAGGTGTATGCATATTCCATTATATCAGTATGTATGTATGTATTTATGTATGTATATGTATGTATGTGTATGTGTGTGTGTCTGTATTTGTATGTGTGTATGGTGGACTGTTCTATCGTGAACGATAAATGAAGGTCAGCAGTGGATGGTGAATTTTGTTTTACAGTTATGCATGCTAACAGAAAATCTGGTAAGGTTAAGACATGTTTCATTTGTGCTTTCTTAAGTGTGATACTACACCAGCCTTGCTGTGGATGACAAAGCCACACTGACAGCTGAATTTTGTTAAAGCAGGATTTTGATGGCGTCTCTGCTTCAGAGCTTGACGAAGACGATCACGCTGTTTCAGTCTACTGTCTTCAAAACCCTTTAACTTAATGAAACATGTCTTATGTCACTCTTTTCGATTTGATGCTTGGACTTCACAAATTTTCAGATCAAAGTTGAAACGTTTCAAGTTGTCTTTCAATTTGTCTTTGTAGAGTAAGAGTGGATGTCCATTTGAACGCTTGGAGTTTGGTAGTTGTCCACACAGCACCTTCTTTAGAAGACTATACTCATCCATTCTCACAATAGCACACCTAAGTTGTATCTTTGCTAGAATACATACATACATATATATATATATATATATATATACACACACACACACATATATATGTATGAAGAAATATAGTTATAAGATGTGATATATTTATGGGATAAAGTGCTCAATATCAGAGATAGAGCGTGTGTAAATATAATAAGTGAACATAGGTCAACACTTAGCAGCGACAGGCTGTTTCATGCTATATGCAATCGTCAGGACACGTGGCCTGACGATTGCATATACCATGAAACAGACTGTCGCCTCTAAGTGTTGACTTCTGTTCACTTTTATATTTATATATATATATGTATGTATTTATGTATGTATATATATATATATATATATATATATATATATATATATATATATATATATATATATATATATATGCATGCATATATTCTAGCAAAGAAACAACTTAGGTGTGCTGGTCAGGTTGTGAGAATGGATGAGAATATGCTTCCCAAAAAGGTGCTGCATGGACAACTACTGAACTCCAAGCCAATATATACATAAATTTATATATATATAAGTAAAAATTCGCTTGAAGATGAAATGGAACTAATGCTTTTAATTTAATTGCAAAATTAAATTCGGGGTTTTTAGCTTCTATTTTTGAAACATGGTTGGAACTGTGTAGCGAAAAAAAACAAATTAATTTATAATATTAATGCTCTGTAAATTTACATTGAGCACTATTTTGTAAAAATAAAAATATCTATAAGAACACCGGATTTTATATCTTACTGTTCTTTCTTTTTATATATATATATATATATATATATATATATATATATATATATATATATATATATATGTGTGTGTGTGTGTGTGTGTGTGTGTGTGTGTGTGTGTGTGTTTAATCAATTCACTCCAAGTAAGGCAATAATGCCACTAAGACGCAAAGGGGCTTCTGGGAGGAAAGTAATTGAAAAGACTTTACAAGGAATAAAATAAAAAAAATTGTCTAAAAAATTTCAGATCGTAGTTGGAAACATTATAAGTATAGAGGAAAAGTAGACCGTATACTGAAATGAAAGCCCAATCATAAACAGGAAAAACGTTATGAACTTGTACTCCTGTTTAAAAGATCAGCGACGACTGTCAACCGGACGGCATGCTTACCAATCTACTATTGAAGCAAAATTAAATTAATAAATAATTAGTGAATACAGTTTCAGAGTTTAGGCGGAAACCTTAGAAGGAACTGGAAACCCTATTCTAAACAGTAAACTAGGAATAAATCTTTACTCTTGTTCAACCAGCCGGAGAGACGTGTGAACCGGGCGATAGGCAACCCTATAAGCAACATTTGACCGATTCCTATAAACAATTAGAACATTCTTATTCAGTAAGCGTCTACCTTGAGTGGCACCAAGGCCTTGTATTGAGATAACAATATTAAAACAAGCACAGCAAAAGCAAACAAAAGAAAAAAATTAAGAAACACACATTGACTTTGAAGATATCGTTGACGTCATCGAAAATCTATCAACTGGCAAAAATGTTTTTCCTATTATAAAAAGAGTATACATTTTCAAATTCTCTTTGCTAATTTATAAACGGGAGTAATTTTTTTTGGACTGGCGGTTTCACACTGTGACCTTTCCGTTTGTGCGAATTTGGCGAAAAAGCCACGTCAATTTCCAATCATACAAGGTTAAAAAGTACAAGAGAGAACTATCAAAAATATAATCTTCGATTTCGAGAATGAAATTTGCTTGACACAATCAAATTGAACGCAAACTATTCTTTGTCTCCGTCAGGAATAATAATACGAGAAAAGGAAAACCAAAAAATTGATTGCAATTTTTCGAAACAAAAGATTTATTCGTAAAGTCTATCGCATAAACAATCGACAAATTTCCGAAATGTTTGTACGGATCAAAAATGAATGTGTGCCTTTTCTATCGCTTCTTAAGTAAAAGTCGCTCAAACTTTTGGAGAACCAGATAAAACAAATAAGAAAGAAACATTTCATATATATATATATATATATATATATATATATATATATATATATATATATATATATGTGTGTGTGTGTGTGTGTGTGTGTGTGTGTGTGTGTGTGTGTGTGTGTGTGTGTGTGTGTGTGTGCATTTAGAAAAAGAGAGAGAGAGGAGAGTAGAAAAGGAGAAAAAAGAAGGAGAGTAAAAAACGATGATAAAAGAACGGCCGAAAACAGAGAATAGGTGAAAGGGCGAACGAACGAGCGAAAGAAAGAAAGAAAGAAAGAAAGAAAGAAAGAAAGAAAGAAAGAAAGAAAGAAAGAAAGAAAGAAAGAAAGAAAGAAAGAAAGAAAGAAAGAACGAACGAGCGAAAGAAAGAAAGAAAGAAAGAAAGAAAGAAAGAAAGAAAGAAAGAAAGAAAATGAGTTAGAAATGAAGGAGGAAAGAAGGAAAGAAATCAAACAAGGATGGAGAAAAGAAAAAATCAAATAGAAAGAAAGAAAGAAAGGATCTTGATAAGCGAATAAAAAGAAAGAAAAAAAGAATCTTGAAAAAGAAAAAAATATAAAGGAAAGGAAAAGAGAAAGCAAAAGGACGAATATAAGAAAGAAAGAAAGAAAGAAAGAAAGAAAGAACGAACGAACGAAAGAAAGAACGAAAGAAAGAAAGAAAGAAAGAAAGAAAGAAAGAAAAAAAAAAATGAGTTAGAAATGAAGGAGGAAAGAAGGAAAGAAATCAAACAAGGATGGAGAAAAGAAAAAATCAAATAGAAAGAAAGAAAGAAAGGATCTTGATAAGCGAATAAAAAAGAAAGAAAGAAAGAATCTTGAAAAGAAAAAATTAATATTAAAGGAAAGAGAAAGCAAAAGGACGTGAATAAGAAAGAAAGAAAGAAAGAAAGAAAACGAACGAAAGAACGAACGAAAGAAAGAAAGAAAGAAAGAAAGAAAGAAAGAAAGAAAATGAGTTAGAAATGAAGGAGGAAAGAAGGAAAGAAATCAAACAAGGATGGAGAAAAGAAAAAATCAAATAGAAAGAAAAAGAAAGAAAGGATCTTGATAAGCGAATAAAAAAGAAAGAAAGAAAGAATCTTGAAAAGAAAAAATTAATATTAAAGGAAAGAGAAAGCAAAAGGACGTGAATAAGAAAGAAAGAAAGAAAGAAAGAAAGAACGAACGAACGAACGAAAGAGAGAAAGAGAGAAAGAAACTGAGTTAGAGATGAAGAAGGAAAGAAAGAAAGAAAGAAAACAAGGATGGGGAAAAACAAAAAGAAAGAAAGAAAGAAAGAAAGAGAAGAAAGAAAAAAGAAAGAAAGATAAGAAAGAAAACAGAGAGATAAAATAATGAAAAAGACAGAGAAAAGAACAAGCATTGAGATAGGATTAAATCGAGCGAAAGACCGAAGAAGGGGAGAGCGAGCGCGAGAGTGCGAGAAGAGAGAGAGAGAGAGAGAGAGAGAGAGAAAGAATAGAAACAACAATAGAGAAAAAGTGAGGCAAGTAAAAAAAAGGTGGAACAATGCAGAAAGAGCGATAAAAGATAAAGAGAGATAGAAATAGAAAAAAAGGAAGTAAGAAAGAAAGAAAGAAATTACGAAAGAAAGAAAGAACGAAGAACGAAAAGAAAGTGATAGAGACGAAGAAAGTCTCACGAAGAATGAAAAAACAAAGGCGAGGAAAAGATAAAGAAAAAACAAATAGAAAGAATGCAAGAAGAAAAGAATAAGAGAAAAAGAGAGACAAAGAGAAAACATAAAAATAGGATGAAATCAAGGAAAAGACAAAGAAAAATAAAAGAAAAGAAAGAAAGGAAGAGAGAGAAAAGATAGAGAGGTAGAAATAGAAAGAAAGATCGAACGAACGAAATGAAGAAAGAAAGAAAGAAAGAAAGAAAGAAAGAAAGCGAGTTAGAAATGAAGGAGGAAAGAAGGAAAAAAATAAAACAAGGATGGAGAAAAGAAAAAATCCAATAGAAAGAAAGAAAGAAAGAAAGAAAGAAGTAAAAAAGGTGGAACAATGAACGAAAGAGAAAAAGATAAAGAGAAGTAGAAATAGAAAGAAAGATCGAACGAACGAACTGAAGAAAGAAAGAAAGAAAAGAAAAAAGAAAAAAAGAAAAGAAAAAAGAAAGGAGTTAGAAATGAAGGAGGAAAGAAGGAAAAAAATAAAACAAAATGGAGAAAAAGAAAAAATCCAATAGAAAGAAAGAAAGAAAGAAGTAAAAAAAGGTGGAACAATGTAGAAAGAGAGATAAAAAATAAAGAGAAGTAGAAATAGAAAGAAAGATCGAACGAACGAACTGAAGAAAGAAAGAAAGAAAGAAAGAAAGAAAGAAAGCGAGTTAGAAATGAAGGAGGAAAGAAGGAAAAAAATAAAACAAGGATGGAGAAAAGAAAAAATCCAATAGAAAGAAAGAAAGAAAGAAAGAAAGAAAGAAGTAAAAAAAGGTGGAACAATGTAGAAAGAGATAAAAAGATAAAGAAAGAGAAATAGAAAGAAAGAAGAACGAACGAACGAACTGAAGAAAGAAAGAAAGAAAGAAAGAAAGAAAGAAAGAAGTAAAAAAAGGTGGAACAATGTAGAAAGAGAGATAAAGAGAAGTAGAAATAGAAAGAAAGATCGAACGAACGAACGAACCGAAGAAAGAAAGAAAGAAAGAAAGAAAGAAAGAAAGAAAGAAAGAAAGAAAGAAAAGGAATAAATAAAAGAAAGACAAGTTTTCAGATTAGGAGAGAAAGAAAATTAGAGTGAGAAAGAAAGATAAAGAAAAAAAAAACCTAAGTGAACGACTAAAAGGTCATAGGAAGCAGTTTCCCACTTTTGCGCGTTTACGGAATTTGAGATTACAATTTAACATCAAAGATTAAGAAAGTTAAAAGAGAAAAGATCGCTTTCTTTACTGAAGCCGATACTGCTTCATTTCGTTGTAATTCTTTTTACTTGCGGGTACAGGCAAGTGTTCAAGCGGAGAGCAACATATCAATGTCGTTGATCACAACTCTTTAGGTAAGCAATCATCTTCACCAAAGTTTTCCTAAACAAAGAAAAATATTGTCTTAAGTTGTCCGAATCTCTTTGACGAAGCATTCCTATTATCGATAATATTTAACCAATTCTTCAGTCATCTCCTGCTTTGCAAACACGTAGAAGTAAAATATTAAACCGTCATATTTTCTTTTTTTTTTGGTAAGGAGTTAACATTTTCCCTTACACATAATGTGTGGAAGGTGTAAAGGATAGCGGCTCGCAATGTGAAATCAGATAAGCCGAGATCGAATTCCATTCGCGGTCATTACATTCTCTTGCGCGCAAATATCGTTTCGAAAGTTATGAATACATCTACTCTCCCCTGCTAAGGGTTAAATAGTAGGAGGAGTATCTGAAAAAAATCAAACAAATATTTTTATCTCCCCCAAAATTGTTAATGTGATATACATTCATAATAAAACAAATATATTTAAAACTAAGTGAGTTGAAGTTTGCTACTAGATTGGCATCTAGGTCCCACCCTTTTAGGGCTGAATTAAGAAAATGTAACCGCCATTTTTACTCCAACAATTTCTTTTCCCGCCTGTGGAACTCCCTTCTGTTTAATTGCTTCCCTTATAATCTTCAAAAATTTAAATGCAATGTCAATGGCCATCTTCCCTCTTCTTGAACTCTGTTAAGCTTTTATCCTTTCCTCCGTACCACCTATAACCATTATTTTCTCTCATATCTTCTCTGTAACCTCCTACGTATTAGTGGCATTCACGACTTGATTGGTGAAGTGATTAAAAAAAAATGTAAAAATATAGTTCGATTTAAACCTTTGAGCCCTGTGTTCCTGAACAATTTGAACCTTTCTGCTTGCGCTCCTGAGTCAAAATTCACGGTAGATATAAAAATAGTTTACCCACCGAGCATTAAGTCATTTTTCTCTACCACCGTTCAACCGGTGGCTGGGCATTAAGTAATTTTTTTTACTCATGTTGAACGTAATTTTTCTCTATCACCGGTAAAGGGTGATCTGGGCTCAAAGGCTTAAATGACCACAAAATGTTGATAAGCTGTAGCAAAGGAACAATCGGCCATTGTCCTTATTTTCATGAAACATCGTATCACTTTCTACGCATCAGTGTTATTCAAATTTGTGTTGTTTGTCCCTTTCTTTCACTCATCTATAGCATGTGTCTCTCTCTTTTTCTCCTCCTCCTCCTCCTCCCCTCTCTCTTCTATATATATATATATATATATATATATATATATATATATATATAAAGATGACAGTTCGTCGCCAACACGGCAAAGGATGACAGTTCGTCGCCAACACGTACGGCGCGACTCAGAGAATTTAATATACGTAATTACATGCAAACGTTGTTCCGAATATTACATTGGGCAAACCGGCCAGTCACTCCGGCAAAGGATAACAGTTCATCGCCAACAAATTAGGGACCCCACACCAGAAAAAATATCACTTAGCCAGCGTATAGAGAAATGCAGAGGACAAAACCTGCAAAATTTTACCGTCTTCCAATTCTAACAGTGCGATTACACAACCACAGAACAAAGCCAGATTAATAAGGAAACATTTTTTAAGGCAATTCATTCCAAGCAAGGCGGGTGTGCCACTAGCAGGCAAGGGGTTACAGAGGATTGAGAACAAGAGTAAAGAGGCGTGTTTGAGGAAAGGATACAGAGAAGGACGGGGAACAAATTCAGGGTATCAGATGTCGATCAAAACTATATTAATTCATGGAATAAATAGATTCTACCAAATTCCACTCACCATAAACAACATATATAGCCAGTTACGCCCATTGATTTTCATTTTTTTTTTTATTGGTACAAAACATAAGGATCAACAAGTGGAGGTAGAGACAGTTAAAACATTTGGAAAAGCTAAACGAAACCAGTTAAAGTAAAAAAAAAGAAAACAAATTATTTTTCTAAGATAAAAAACAAAAAAAATCTAATTGTAAGTAACAAATGTTTAATTCTTCTCTATAAAAATTTATATATTATAAATAAATGACACTATAAAGTGTAACCCGGATATAAGAGAGTTGTCGGGACCGGAGAATAAGTCTCTTATATCCGGGTTTCTCTTATATCCGGGTTTGGTCTATTTTGTTTTGGTAAGTATGGGAACAATTTGAGGCCAGAGAAAATCTCTCTTATATCCGGGTTTCTCTTATATCCGGTCTCTTATATCCGGGTTACACTGTATTAAATATTAAGCGGTTTTTTTCCCAATCCTCATTTTAGTCTATACAATAAAATTTTGTACAGAATGTTTCTAACAAAAATATTTTTACCTACCTACCTACATATATATATATACACACACACACACACATATATATATTTTTTTCATATGTATGTATATTTTCCACTAATATTATCTACCTGGATCCTTCCTCTTGGAAATTTTTTTTCTGAAAATATACATGTATGGGAATTTTTTAGATATATTTTTCATATGTATGTATATTTTCCACTAATATTATCTATATATATATATATATATATATATATATTGAACAATAAAAAAAATATAAAAAAAATTAAAATCTTTAGACACACTGGGTTGTAGATTAATATTCTTTCGTTTTTTTTATTATTTTTCAACAATTATTTTATTATTTTTCAACATATTATTATTAAATTAAATATACAATGAAGATATTCATATATATATATATATATATATATATATATATATATATATATATATATATATATATATATATGCAGAGAATATCTTCATTCCAGCATGTTTATATATATATATATATATATATAGAGAATATATATATATATATATATATATATATATATATATATATATATATATATATATATATATATATATATATGTAGAGAATATCTTCATTCCAGCATGTTTGGTTGAATAATCTAAACATATTATGTCTATTTTATTTTAATCCTTTCAAATTCACGGATCAATTTCTTAGTGTTGTTACAAAACTGAGTAAGAAAGACGCCATAGTTTTCCTTATTTCTTTATTTTCCCAAGTACTTTTAACTTCATTCAATATCAACTTCAGAGGTGAATTGATAAGACCAAAAATAATGGAATTGGTAGTTGCGAATTTTTTTTTTTTTTTGTAAATGCGCATGAAACATTGATTGGTACCAGCGAGTTTTGCCCCAATTGATCGTGAGAGTTAGATCAGCAGGCAAATCAGCTGCCGAGTTCTCCTTATCTAGACCAGCGTTTCCCCACCGCTGCGCCCAGCCGGCCTAATGCACACTGAAATGTACCCAGGTGCCCCCGGGCGCTCTGAAATGTGGTGAGGTTCACCCAGTTGCCCTAATGTGCCCTGAAAAGTGGTAAGGTTCACCCAGGCGCCCTAATGCGCCCTGAAAAGTGCTTAAATTCACCCAGGTGCTCTAATGTGCCCTGAAAAGTGCTTAAATTCACCCAGGTGCTCTAATGTGCCCTGAAAAGTGGTGAGGTTCACCCAGGCGCCCTAATGCGCCCTGAAAAGTGCTTACCACCCAGGTGCCCTAATGTGCCCTGAAAAGTGGTGAGGTTCACCAGGCGCCCTAATGCGCCCTGAAAAGTGCTTAAATTCACCCAGGTGCACTAATGCCCCTGAAAAGTGGTGTGAGGTTCATCCAGGCGCCCTAATGCGCCCTGAAAGTGGCGTGCCCTAATGTGCCCTGAAAAGTGGTGAGGTTCACCCAGGCGCCCTAATGCCCCTGAAAAGTGCTTAAATTCACCCAGGTGCCCTAATGTGCCCTGAAAAGTGGTGAGGTTCACCCAGGCGCCCTAATGCGCCCTGAAAAGTGCTTAAATTCACCCAGGTGCACTAATGTGCCCTGAAAAGTGGTGAGGTTCATCCAGGCGCCCTAATGCGCCCCTGAAAAATGCTTAAATTCACCCAGGTGACCCAATGTGCCCTGAAAAGTGGTGAGGTTCACCCAGGCGCCCTGCGCCCTGAAATGTGCTTAAATTCACCCAGGTGCCCTAATCTGCCTTGAAAAGTGGTGAGGTTCACCCAGGGGCCCTGAAAAGTGCTTAAATTCACCCAGGTGCCCTAATGTGCCCTGAAAAGTGGTGAGGTTCACCCAGACGCCCTAATGCGCCCTGAAAAGTGCTTAAATTCACCCAGGTGCCCTAATGTGCCCTGAAAAGTGGTGAGGTTCACCCAGGCGCCCTAATGCGCCCTGAAAAATGCTTAAATTCACCCAGGTGACCTAATGTGCCCTGAAAAGTGGTGAGGTTCACCCAGGCGCCCTAATGCGCCCTGAAATGTGCTTAAATTCACCCAGGTGCCCTAATCTGCCCTGAAAAGTGGTGAGGTTCACCCAGGGGCCCTGAAAAGTGCTTAAATTCACCCAGGTGCCCTAATGTGCCCTGAAAAGTGGTGAGGTTCGACCCATGTTGACAGAAGAGTAATTTATGAATTATTTTTTATAATTAAAAACTCATTGTCTTTAAAGCCCATGGTTTCCATGTCTAACTCACGTATTTTTATCAAATGGGTTTACGGCCACATCACATTGAAAATCTGGTTCCAGTACGATCACCAAAGCCTGGCCTGTATCTAGATGGGCGACCGCTTGGGAATATCAGGGGCTGTAAACTTGGATGTGCGAGTGGTGTAATGGGTAATGACTCGGAATTGTTAATTGGAGAGCCGAGTTCCAATTTTCGTTGGGTTCACTTATGTGCGGATACTCTTAAGAAATGTATGAATTCACCTCTTCTCTCTCATCTATGGGTTAATTAGAAAGACTTGTATCACTAAAATCATTATTATATTAAAAAATTCTTACAATCTAAAAATATTTTCTAGCTTTAAATAATCTGTAAAGGGTTGATAAGCTGTAAAAAATGATTCAATCAATCATTTTATCAGATGAAAACTATTTTTAAACCTCATTTTTTTGTAATGTGCCCTGAAAGGTAGCCAGGTGCACCGGGCTTAAAAACGTGCCCTGAAAGATAGCCAGGTCCCTCCAGTCGCCCTAATGAGCACTGAAAGGTGGTGACGTTCGCCCGGGTGCCTTAATGCACCTGAAAGGTAGCCAGGTGCATCCAGTCGCTCTAATGAGCACTGAAAGGTGGTGACGTTCGCCTGGTGCCTTAATGCACCTGAAAGGTAGCCAGGTGCATCCAGTCGCCCTAATGAGCACTGAAAGGTGGTGATGTTCGCCCGGTTCCTTAATGCACCTGAAAGGTAGCCAGGTCCCTCCAGTCGCCCTAATGAGCACTGAATGGTGGTGACGTTCGCCCGGTTGCCTTAATACGCCTGAAAGGTAGCCAGGTGCATCCAGTCGCCCTAATGAGCACCCTGGTGACGTTCGCCTGGTTCCTTAATGCACCTGAAAGGTAGCCAGGTGCATCCAGTCGCTCTAATGAGCACTGAAAGGTGGTGACGTTCGCCCGGGTTCCTTAATGCACCTGAAAGGTAGCCAGGTGCATCCAGTCGCTCTAATGAGCACTGAAAGGTGGTGACGTTCGCCCGGGTGCCTTAATACGCCTGAAAGGTAGCCAGGTCCCTCCAGTCGCCCTAATGAGCACTGAAAGGTGGCGACGTTCGCCAGGGTGCCTGAATACGCCTGAAAGGTAGCCAGGTCCCTCCAGTCACCCTAATGAGCACTGAAAGGTGGTGACGTTCGCCCGGGTGCCTCAATACGCCTGAAAGGTAGCAGGCATCCAGTCGCCCCAATGAACACTGAAAAGGTGGTGACGTTCGCCTGGTTTCCTTAATGCACCTGAAAGGTAGCCAGGTGCATCCAGTCGCCCACTGAAAGGTGACGTTCGCCCGGGTGCCTTAATGCACCTGAAAGGTAGCCAGGTGCATCCAGTCGCCCCAATGAGCACTGAAAGGTGGTGACGTTCGCCCGGTGCCTTAATACGCCTGAAAGGTAGCCAGGTCCCTCCAGTCGCCCTAATGAGCACTGAAAGGTGGCGACGTTCGCCAGGTGCCTTTAATACGCCTGAAAGGTAGCCAGGTCCCTCCAGTCGCCCTAATGAGCACTGAAAGGTGGTGACGTTCGCCCGGGTGCCTTTAATGCGCCTGAAAGGTAGCCAGGTCCCTCCAGTCGCCCTAATGAGTACTGAAAGGTTGTGACGTTCGCCCGGGTGCCTTAATACGCCTGAAAGGTAGCCAGGTCCCTCCAGTCGCCCTAATGAGCACTGAAAGGTGGTGACGTTCGCCCGGGTGCCTTAATACGCCTGAAAGGTAGCCAGGTCCCTCCAGTCGCCCTAATGAGCACTGAAAGGTGGTGACGTTCGCCCGGGTGCCTTAATACGCCTGAAAGGTAGCCAGGTGCATCCAGTCGCCCTAATGAGCGCTGAAAGGTGGTGACATTCGCCCGGGTGCCTTAATACGCCTGAAAGGTAGCCAGGTGCATCCAGTAGCCCCAATGAGCACTGAAAGTTGGTGACGTTCGCCCGGGTGCCTTAATGCGCCTGAAAGGTAGCCAGGTCCCTCCAGTCGCCCTAATGAGCACTGAAAGGTGGTGACGTTCGCCCGGTTCCTTAATGCACCTGAAAGGTAGCCAGGTGCATCCAGTCGCCCTAATGAGCACTGAAAGGTGGTGATGTTCTCCCGGTGCCTTAATGCACCTGAAAGGTAGCCAGGTGCATCCAGTCGCCCTAATGAGCACTGAAAGGTGGTGACGTTCGCCCGGTGCCTTAATGCACCTGGAAAGGCAGCCAGGTGCATCCAGTCGCCCTAATGAGCACTGAAAGGTGGTGACGTTCGCCCGGGTGCCTTAATACGCCTGAAAGGTAGCCAGGTGCATCCAGTAGCCCTAATGAGCACTGAAAAGTTGGTGACGTTCGCCCGGGTGCCTTAATGCGCCTGAAAGGTAGCCAGGTCCCAGTCGCCCTAATGAGCACCGGAAAGGTGGTGACGTTCGCCTGGGTTCCTTAATGCACCTGAAAGGTAGCCAGGTGCATCCAGTCGCTCTAATGAGCACTGAAAGGTGGTGATGTTCTCCCGGTGCCTTTAATGCACCTGAAAGGTAGCCAGGTGCATACAGTCGCCCTAATGAGCACCGAAAGGTGGTGACGTTCGCCTGGGTGCCTTAATACGCCTGAAAGGTAGCCAGGTCCCTCCAGTCGCCCTAATGAGCACTGAAAGGTGGTGACGTTCGCCCGGGTGCCTTAATACGCCTGAAAGGTAGCCAGGTCCCTCCAGTCGCCCTAATGAGCACTGGAAAGGTGGTGACGTTCGCCCGGGTAGCCTTAATGCGCCTGAAAGGTAGCCATGTCCCTCCAGTCGCCCTAATGAGTACTGAAAGGTGGTGACGTTCGCCCGGGCGCCTTAATACGCCTGAAAGGTAGCCAGGTCACCCAGTCGCCCCAATGAGCACTGAAAGGTGGTGACGTTCGCCCGGGTGCCTTAATACGCCTGAAAGGTAGCCAGGTCCCTCCAGTCGCCCTAATGAGCACTGAAAGTTGGTGACATTCTCCCCGTGCCTTAATGCGCCTGAAAGGTAGCCATGTCCTCCAGTCGCCCTAATGAGCACTGAAAGGTGGTGACGTTCTGAAAGGTGGTGACGTTCGCCCGGGTTCCTTAATGCACCTGAAAGGTAGCCCCGGGTGCATCCAGTCGCCCTAATGAGCACTGAAAGGTGGTGACGTTCGCCCGGTGCCTTAATGCACCTGGAAAGGTAGCCAGGTGCATCCAGTCGCCCCAATGAGCACTGAAAGGTGGTGACGTTCGCCCGCGCCTTAATACGCCTGAAAGGTAGCCAGTTTCCTCCAGTCGCCCTAATGAGCACTGAAAGGTGGTGACGTTCGCCCGCGCCTTAATACGCCCTGAAAGATAGCCAGGTCCCTCCAGTCGCCCTAATGAGCACTGGAAAGGTGGTGACGTTCGCCCGGGTGCCTTAATGCGCCTGAAAGGTAGCCAGGTCCCTCCAGTCGCCCTAATGAGTACTGAAAGGTGGTGACGTTCGCCCGGGTGCCTTAATACGCCTGAAAGGTAGCCAGGTCACCCAGTCGCCCTAATGAGCACTGAAAAGGTGGTGACGTTCGCCCGGGTGCCTTAATACGCCTGAAAGCTAGCCAGGTCCCTACAGTCGCCCTAATGAGCACCGAAAGGTGGTGACGTTCGCCCGGGTGCCTTTAATACGCCTGAAAGGTAGCCAGGTCCCTCCAGTCGCCCTAATGAGCACTGAAAGATTGTGACGTTCGCCCGGGTGCCTTAATGCGCCTGAAAAGGTAGCCAGGTCCCTCCAGTCGCCCTCATGAGTACCGAAAAGGTGGTGACGTTCGCCCGGGTGCCTTAATACGCCTGAAAGGTAGCCAGGTCCCTCCAGTCGCCCTAATGAGCACT
Source organism: Acanthosepion pharaonis (assembly GCA_903632075.3). Classification (NCBI taxonomy): domain Eukaryota; kingdom Metazoa; phylum Mollusca; class Cephalopoda; order Sepiida; family Sepiidae; genus Acanthosepion; species Acanthosepion pharaonis. Next base: position 254,437 of record CAHIKZ030000841.1, on the reverse strand, counting down.
GAAAGCTGGTGATGTTCGCCCGGGTGCCTGAATACGCCTGAAAGGTAGCCAGGTCCCTCCAGTCACCCTAATGAGCACTGAAAGGTGGTGACGTTCGCCCGGGTGCCTTAATACGCCTGAAAGGTAGCCAGGTGCATCCAGTAGCCCTAATGAGCACTGAAAGGTGGTGACGTTCGCCCGTTCCCTTAATGCACCTGAAAGGTAGCCAGGTGCATCCAGTCGCTCTAATGAGCACTAAAAGGTGGTGATGTTCGCCCGGGTGCCTTAATGCACCTGAAAGGTAGCCAGGTGCATCCAGTCGCCCTAATGAGCACTGAAAGGTGGTGACGTTCGCCCGGGTGCCTTAATGCACCTGAAAGGTAGCCAGGTCCCTCCAGTCGCCCTAATGAGCACTGAAAGGTGGTGACGTTCGCCCGGGTTCCTTAATGCACCTGAAAGGTAGCCAGGTGCATCCAGTCGCTCTAATGAGCACTGAAAGGTGGTGATGTTCTCCCGGGTGCCTTAATGCACCTGAAAGGTAGCCAGGTGCATCCAGTCGCCCTAATGAGCACCGAAAGTTGGTGACGTTCGCCCGGGTGCCTTAATGCACCTGAAAGGTAGCCAGGTGCATCCAGTCGCCCTAATGAGCACTGAAAGGTGGTGACGTTCGCCCGGGTGCCTTAATACGCCTGAAAGGTAGCCAGGTCCCTCCAGTCGCCCTAATGAGCACTGAAAGGTGGTGACGTTCGCCCGGGTGCCTTAATACGCCTGAAAGGTAGCCAGGTCCCTCCAGTCGCCCTAATGAGCACTGAAAGGTGGTGACGTTCGCCCGGGTGCCTTAATGCGCCTGAAAGGTAGCCAGGTCCCTCCAGTCGCCCTAATGAGTACTGAAAGGTGGTGACGTTCGCCCGGGTGCCTTAATACGCCTGAAAGGTAGCCAGGTCACTCCAGTCGCCCTAATGAGCACTGAAAGGTGGTGACGTTCGCCCGGTGCCTTAATACGCCTGAAAGGTAGCCAGGTCCTCCAGTCGCCCTAATGAGCACTGAAAGTTGGTGACGTTCTCCCGGGTGCCTTAATGCGCCTGAAAGGTAGCCATGTCCCTCCAGTCGCCCTAATGAGCACTGAAAGGTGGTGACGTTCGCCCGGGTTCCTTAATGCACCTGAAAGGTAGCCAGGTGCATCCAGTCGCTCTAATGAGCACTGAAAGGTGGTGACGTTCGCCCGGGTGCCTTAATGCACCTGAAAGTTAGCCAGGTGCATCCAGTCGCCCTAATGAGCACTGAAAGGTGGTGACGTTCGCCCGGGTGCCTTAATACGCCTGAAAGGTAGCCAGTTTCCTCCAGTCGCCCTAATGAGCACTGAAAGGTGGTGACGTTCGCCCGGGTGCCTTAATACGCCTGAAAGATAGCCAGGTCCCTCCAGTCGCCCTAATGAGCACTGAAAGGTGGTGACGTTCGCCCGGTACCTTTAATGCGCCTGAAAGGTAGCCAGGTCCCTCCAGTCGCCCTAATGAGTACTGAAAGGTGGTGACGTTCGCCCGGGTGCCTTAATACGCCTGAAAGGTAGCCAGGTCACTCCAGTCGCCCTAATGAGCACTGAAAGGTGGTGACGTTCGCCCGGGTGCCTTAATACGCCTGAAAGCTAGCCAGGTCCCTACAGTCGCCCTAATGAGCACTGAAAGGTGGTGACGTTCGCCCGGGTGCCTTAATACGCCTGAAAGGTAGCCAGGTCCTCCAGTCGCCCTAATGAGCACTGAAAGATGGTGACGTTCACCCGGGTGCCTTTAATGCGCCTGAAAGGTAGCCAGGTCCCTCCAGTCGCCCTCATGGAGTACTGAAAGGTGGTGACGTTCGCCCGGGTGCCTTAATACGCCTGAAAGGTAGCCAGGTCCTCCAGTCGCCCTAATGAGCACTGAAAGCTGGTGATGTTCGCCCGGGTGCCTGAATACGCCTGAAAGGTAGCCAGTCCCTCCAGTCACCCTAATGAGCACTGAAAGGTGGTGACGTTCGCCCGGGTGCCTTAATACGCCTGAAAGGTAGCCAGGTGCATCCAGTAGCCCTAATGAGCACTGAAAGGTGGTGACGTTCGCCCGGGTTCCTTAATGCACCTGAAAGGTAGCCAGGTGCATCCAGTCGCTCTAATGAGCACTAAAAGGTGGTGATGTTCGCCTGGGTGCCTTAATGCACCTGAAAGGTAGCCAGGTGCATCCAGTCGCCCAATGAGCACCGAAAAGGTGGTGACGTTCGCCCGGGTGCCTTAATGCACCTGAAAGGTAGCCAGGTGCATCCAGTCGCCCCAATGAGCACTGAAAGGTGGTGACGTTCGCCTGGGTGCCTTAATACGCCTGAAAGGTAGCCAGGTCCCTCCAGTCGCCCTAATGAGCACTGAAAGGTGGTGACGTTCGCCCGGGTGCCTTAATACGCCTGAAAGGTAGCCAGGTCCCTCCAGTCGCCCTAATGAGCACTGAAAGGTGGTGACGTTCGCCTGGGTGCCTTAATGCGCCTGAAAGGTAGCCATGTCCCTCCAGTCGCCCTGTAATGAGTACTGAAAGGTGGTGACGTTCGCTCGGGTGCCTTAATACGCCTGAAAGGTAGCCAGGTCACCCAGTCGCCCTAATGAGCACTGAAAGGTGGTAACGTTCGCCCGGGTGCCTTAATACGCCTGAAAGGTAGCCAGGTCCCTCAGTCGCCCTAATGAGCACTGAAAAGGTGGTGACGTTCGCCCGGGTGCCTTAATACCCCTGAAAGGTAGCCAGGTCCCTCCAGTAGCCCCTAATGAGCACTGAAAGTTGGTGACGTTCTCCCGGGTGCCTTAATGCGCCTGAAAGGTAGCCATGTCCCTCCAGTCGCCCTAATGAGCACTGAAAGGTGGTGACGTTCGCCCGGGTTCCTTAATGCACCTGAAAGGTAGCCAGGTGCATCCAGTCGCCTAATGTGCACTGAAAGGTGGTGACGTTCGCCCGGGTGCCTTAATGCACCCGGAAAGTTAGCCAGGTGCATCCAGTCGCCCTAATGAGCACTGAAAGGTGGTGACGTTCGCCCGGTGCCTTAATACGCCTGAAAGGTAGCCAGTTTCCAGTCGCCCTAATGAGCACTGAAAGGTGGTGACGTTCGCCCGGGTGCCTTTAATACGCCTGAAAGATAGCCAGGTCCCTCCAGTCGCCCTAATGAGCACTGAAAGGTGGTGACGTTCGCCCGGGTGCCTTAATGCGCCTGAAAAGGTATCCAGGTCCCTCCAGTCGCCCTAATGAGTACTGAAAAGGTGGTGACGTTCGCCCGGGTGCCTTAATACGCCTGAAAGGTAGCCAGGTCACCCAGTCGCCCTAATGAGCACTGAAAGGTGGTGACGTTCGCCCGGGTGCCTTAATACGCCTGAAAGCTAGCCAGGTCCCCGCAGTCGCCCTAATGAGCACTGAAAGGTGGTGACGTTCGCCCGGTGCCTTAATACGCCTGAAAGGTAGCCAGGTCCCTCCAGTCGCCCTAATGAGCACTGAAAGATGGTGACGTTCACCCGGTGCCTTAATGCGCCTGAAAGGTAGCCAGGTCCCTCCAGTCGCCCTCATGAGTACTGAAAGGTGGTGACGTTCGCCCGGGTGCCTTAATACGCCTGAAAGGTAGCCAGGTCCCTCCAGTCGCCCTAATGAGCACTGAAAGGTGGTGATGTTCGCCCGGGTGCCTGAATACGCCTGAAAGGTAGCCAGGTCCCTCCAGTCACCCTAATGAGCACTGAAAGGTGGTGACGTTCGCCCGGGTGCCTTAATACGCCTGAAAGGTAGCCAGGTGCATCCAGTAGCCCTAATGAGCACTGAAAGGTGGTGACGTTCGCCCGGGTTCCTTAATGCACCTGAAAGGTAGCCAGGTGCATCCAGTCGCTCTAATGAGCACCAAAAGGTGGTGATGTTCGCCTGGGTGCCTTAATGCACCTGAAAGGTAGCCAGGTGCATCCAGTCGCCCTAATGAGCACTGAAAGGTGGTGACGTTCGCCCGGGTGCCTTAATGCACCTGAAAGGTAGCCAGGTGCATCCAGTCGCCCTAATGAGCACTGAAAGGTGGTGACGTTCGCCTGGGTGCCTTAATACGCCTGAAAGGTAGCCAGGTCCCTCCAGTCGCCCTAATGAGCACTGGAAAGGTGGTGACGTTCGCCCGGGTGCCTTAATACGCCTGAAAGGTAGCCAGGTCCCTCCAGTCGCCCTAATGAGCACTGAAAAGGTGGTGACGTTCGCCCGGGTGCCTTAATGCGCCTGAAAGGTAGCCATGTCCCTCCAGTCGCCCTAATGAGTACTGAAAGGTGGTGACGTTCGCTCGGGTGCCTTAATACGCCTGAAAGGTAGCCAGGTCACCCCAGTCGCCCTAATGAGCACTGAAAGGTGGTAACGTTCGCCCGGGTGCCTTAATACGCCTGAAAGGTAGCCAGGTCCCTCCAGTCGCCCTAATGAGCACTGAAAGGTGGTGACGTTCGCCCGGGTGCCTTAATACCCCTGAAAGGTAGCCAGGTGCATCCAGTAGCCCTAATGAGCACTGAAAGGTGGTGACGTTCGCCCGGGTGCCTTAATACGCCTGAAAGGTAGCCAGGTCCCTCCAGTCGCCCTAATGAGCACTGAAAGGTGGTGACGTTCGCCCGGGTGCCTTAATACGCCTGAAAGGTAGCCAGGTCCCTCCAGTCGCCCTAATGAGCACTGAAAAGGTGGTGACGTTCGCCCGGGTGCCTTAATACGCCTGAAAGGTAGCCAGGTGCATCCAGTCGCTCTAATGAGCACTGAAAGGTGGTGACGTTCGCCCGGGTGCCTTAATGCACCTGAAAGGTAGCCAGGTGCATCCAGTCGCCCTAATGAGCACTGAAAGGTGGTGAAGTTCGCCCGCGGTGCCTTACGCCTGAAAGGTAGCCAGGTCCCTCCAGTCGCCCCTAATGAGCACTGAAAGGTGGTGACGTTCGCCCGGGTGCCTTAATACGCCTGAAAGGTAGCCAGGTCCCTCCAGTCGCCCTAATGAGCACTGAAAGGTGGTGACGTTCGCCCGGGTGCCTTAATACGCCTGAAAGGTAGCCAGGTCCCTCCAGTCGCCCTAATGAGCACTGAAAGGTGGTGACGTTCGCCCGGGTGCCTTAATACGCCTGAAAGGTAGCCAGGTGCATCCAGTCGCCCTAATGAGCACTGAAAGGTGGTGACGTTCGCCCGGGTGCCTTAATACGCCTGAAAGGTAGCCAGGTCCTCCAGTCGCCCTAATGAGCACTGAAAGTTGGTGACGTTCTCCCGGGTGCCTTTAATACGCCTGAAAGGTAGCCAGGTCCCTCCAGTCGCCCTAATGAGCACTGAAAAGGTGGTGACGTTCGCCCGGGTTCCTTAATGCACCTGAAAGGTAGCCAGGTGCATCCAGTCGCTCTAATGAGCACTGAAAGGTGGTGACGTTCGCCCGGGTGCCTTAATGCACCTGAAAGGTAGCCAGGTGCATCCAGTCGCCCTAATGAGCACTGAAAGGTGGTGACGTTCGCCCGGGTGCCTTAATACGCCTGAAAGGTAGCCAGGTCCCTCCAGTCGCCCTAATGAGCACTGAAAGGTGGTGACGTTCGCCCGGTTGCCTTAATACGCCTGAAAGGTAGCCAGGTCCCTCCAGTCGCCCTAATGAGCACTGAAAAGGTGGTGACGTTCGCCCGGGTGCCTTAATGCGCCTGAAAGGTAGCCAGGTCCCTCCAGTCGCCCTAATGAGTACTGAAAGGTGGTGACGTTCGCCCGGGTGCCCTTAATACGCCTGAAAGGTAGCCAGGTCACCCAGTCGCCCTAATGAGCACTGAAAGGTGGTGACGTTCGCCCGGGTGCCTTAATACGCCTGAAAGGTAGCCAGGTCCCTCCAGTCGCCCTAATGAGCACTGAAAGGTGGTGACGTTCGCCCGGGTGCCTTAATACGCCTGAAAGGTAGCCAGGTCCCTCCAGTCGCCCTAATGAGCACTGTAAAGGTGGTGACGTTCGCCCGGGTGCCTTAATACGCCTGAAAGGTAGCCAGGTCCCTCCAGTCGCCGTAATGAGCACTGAAAGGTGGTGACGTTCGCCCGGGTGCCTTAATACGCCTGAAAGGTAGCCAGGTCCCTCCAGTCGCCCTAATGAGCACTGTAAGGTGGTGACGTTCGCCCGGGTGCCTTAATACGCCTGAAAGGTAGCCAGGTCCCTCCAGTCGCCGTAATGAGCACTGAAAGGTGGTGACGTTCGCCCGGGCCTTAATACGCCTGAAAGGTAGCCAGGTGCATCCAGTCGCCCTAATGAGCGCTGAAAGGTGGTGACGTTCGCCCGGGTGCCTTAATACGCCTGAAAGGTAGCCAGGTGCATCCAGTAGCCCTAATGAGCACTGAAAGTTGGTGACGTTCGCCCGGGTGCCTTAATGCGCCTGAAAGGTAGCCAGGTCCCTCCAGTCGCCCCAATGAGCACTGAAAGGTGGTGACGTTCGCCCGGGTTCCTTAATGCACCTGAAAGGTAGCCAGGTGCATCCAGTCGCTCTAATGAGCACTGAAAGGTGGTGATGTTCGCCCGGGTGCCTTAATGCACCTGAAAGGTAGCCAGGTGCATCCAGTCGCCCTAATGAGCACTGAAAGGTGGTGACGTTCGCCCGGGTGCCTTAATGCACCTGAAAGGTAGCCAGGTGCGCCCCCAAGTGAACAGAAGTGTAACTTATGGATTATATTTAAATTATAAAAAATATTTATTTTTTAAGCCCTAGAGACACTAAGCAATATTATGTCTTCAAAATAAACGCTTAATTCAGGAAACTTCTTTAATATTTGCCTATTATCAAATTTCAGAACTTATTGTTCTTTATTGATATTTAAAGTGCACCCCAGATTTTAGTTATTCGACCAGTGACGCCCTGAAGTAAAAGAAAATGGCTGAGAAACACTAATTTAGACTGTTGAAGGGTTAGGGTTAGACCGTGGTATCGTACACATGTATATTTACTGAGAATATTCTTTGGAGGATCCCTAATATAAAACAAAAAGCGCTTTGGACCGAAAAGAAAATCTTTCGAAGCCTCAGCATTGATGTCACATATTTTAAAGGACTGGTCATTAATGGCGACCTTCAAGAACCTACCTAATAGGAAGGATTTGATAATCAAGAAGGCTCTTCCAGAGATACCTTTTTCTCCCTGGTGCGTCGACTACATGGATTTAAGCGCAGTACTCGATTGGCATCTAGGTCCCATCCATTTACTGTTGAAATAGCTGAATACAACAGCCACTTATAATCTAACAGATTCTTTTCTTGCACTTCTGTTGTAGAGTAGTTTTTACAGTGGAGGCTTGTATTTCAAAACGTTAGGTACTTGAAATAAGAGTTAATGACGCAGCAATCTAGTTGTGATGGTTGATACTTCAATGTCCGACATCGACTGACTCGCTCAACATCACTGAGCCCAACTGGCGACCGCTACTACTACTACTACTACTTATTATGTGTGGGAGAGTCTATTAATAATAGAATAGGTACGTTCGGGTATAACAACTTCCTATCCGTGGAACACCCTTCCGTTTATTTGCTTTCCTGATAACTACAATCTTCATAAATTTAAATGTAACATCAATCGGCCTTTTTCTGACTTCTTGAATTCCGTTCAGCTTTTGTCCTTTCTTCACTCCTCCCTATACGCATTCTTTGATCTCAATTTCCCTATCTGTAACCCCTGAGTTAACATCATTTCACCCCAAGCAAGGCAATAAAGCCACTAGGACGCAAAGTGTTACTGAGTGTTAGAGAATGCGAGAAAACTACTATTAAGGAGAGAGGACAATAAAAGAACAAGAATTAAGAATTTAGAAATAACGATTCAAATTTTATTCGTTTCTCTCCAAGCAAGGCAATAAAGCCACTAAGACGCAAGGGGTTACTGAGTGTTAGAGAATATGAAAAAAAAAACTACTATTAAGGAGAGAGGACAATAAAAGAACAAGAATTAAGAAGATAGGAGATAACGATTGATATTGCACTTAAATTTTAATCGTTTCTCACCAAGCAAGGCAATAAATTCACTAAGACGCAAGGGGTTATAGAATGTTAGAGAATATGAAAAAAACTACTATTATGGAGAATAAAAATACACGAATTAAGAAGCTAGGTGATAACGATTGACATTGCATTTAATTTTTGGAAGATCAAAGTTGGCTGGAAAGCAAGAAGTTCCACAAGTGAGAAGTGCGATAGATGAGACTGTTAACACAGAGTCTACAGTTATATCTAGCCATTTAAACTGTAAAATGTTGAGACCGTGACGCCAATCAAGTACTGCGCTTAATTTCATAAAATCTAAATCGTTAAATTTGTTATTAGTCCCCACCTGCCTTTTATCATCATTATCAGAGCTGTTTAAGTTTGAAGACATAGTGTGATTTTTCATTTTCAATATGGCTGCTCATTTCCGTGATGAAGCCCATTTGAGTTTTTTCAAAACACACTCCATATACACTATATTATTATATTACACTATATATTGTATTATTACATATAATAAAAGCATATATATTATTATATTATAGTATAATTAATGTATAATAATTATGTAATAATTAATATATTATATGAAAATATTATATCAAAAATATAAAATATATTAAATATTTATATAAATAATATAATATTCCTATTATATTAAAAATATAATAATAATAATATGTAATAATTATAATATAGTATTATATAATATTATATAGTTGTTTCATGATACATTTTTAGATGCATCAAGACGGGTCTTTAGTGATGCACTATCTTCATCGCCATTTTCGGTTTTTGTATCATATCGGTTCAAACAGCAACCCCGACCTTACTCGGGATGAGTCAGACTGCCTCCTTAAAGGCGTTGTTCTATGCACCTCGACATTACAAAAAAAAAAAAAAAAATCCACCGGCATAGCCAAGAGGCCGACCGTTCTTATTGCAATAAGTCAGTCAGTATCAGCCAAAGAAAAAAGTTGGTTTTTTTTCTATCATATACCTATACTATTACCAACACGTATCCAAAAATTAGTCTGACTTACAACTTGTTGAAGCGTTTCTAAAAAAAATAATTCACTATTCATGCTAACAGATAAATATTTAAATTTACATTTACCTTATAAGGTTAATAAACGAAATTCTTGAATTTTTTTCTTTTTCAATACATGGATGTACACCCTCACATCTACATATATGTAGTATATAATATAATATAAATAATATTAGTATTTAGGCCTTTTATTATATATATATATATATATATATATATATATATATATATATATATATATATATATTATTTATTTAAAAAATATGATTTCAACTCGCGACATAAGAGGTCTCATGTTTCAAAACAAGATCCGAAAACTTCAATATAATTATTTGAATTAAATTGAGTTAAAGTAAGCTCTGTTCCATCATCGAGCGAAATTTTTTTGAAATAACGTATTTCTGAAATTTACGTGTTTTAATAATTGAAATAAAAATTTCCATGGTAACAGCTAGGGCGAATTGTTTAAATTGGGTAGGCGTGTGTTGGGTGTTAATAATAAGTATCAGTATAGAGTTACTTTCATAGATGTCAAGTCAGGGTAAAGTGGGGGTGTCTAAATTTGAAACGGGAGATGTTTTTAGTTCAGTCTGGATTACGTGTCTATGAAGATTTATTATATATATATATATATATATATATATATATATATATATATATATATATATATATATATAAATACTATATTTTATATACAAAGGGTGTTTCATTAAGACGGATTATATATAAAAGGGTGTTTCATTAAGACGGATCAAAGTCGGCTGTAAATAAATCAGTGTTAATGGTGAAAATTTATTTATTTGTCAATTGGATCATGTTATTTAAGTCATGGCAATTATGTATAAAAAATAATATCACCCAAATGTCCGCCAAATCTGAAATAAAAAGCAAAAGAATTTGTTAGATGCTTCAAATAAATTCACATTTAAAATCGGTCCAAGTTATTGGAATACCCTTTAGTTTACATAGAACAATACACTATAGTTTATACGGCTTTGAATTAAGTGTTGTTCTTCTACGGTTAAAGGGCCTCGTCTGCTCTGTTCTTTAACCCATAGTTCGGGGACGAAGAGTTGGATTCATACTTTCCACAAGAGTACAGGTTTGGTCAAAATTAACAATTAAATGATAGAAATCTTTTAAATCACAAAACATACCTTATATGTGCAAGATGATATACAGGATGGTGGTCTCAAACTGTTTGTCATCGTCTTCAGCAGACAAATACCAGCGAGCAACAGAAGCATTTAAAACCTGGACAGTCGTTCCACGGGAACCAGATGATTGCATGTTCTGTCTTTGAGGCCCTCGTTACCACGAAGAACTCTCTTGCCATACACATTCTTCTATTCCATCACCTGAAATCAAAGGGCATCAATCGATGGACGGTCGAGGCCAACGCAGTGGTCCACCGTGATCTATCAATCGACCTGGTCGAGATAAGCACAAAGAGTATGGTGGTTTTTTCTTAGCTTAGATGCGACACAAGGCCGTGTGTATGGAGCACCCAGTGAGGATCGAACTCAATACTCAGTCGTAACTGATCTAGCGAGAGAAGCGTACTTTTACATCAAGTCGAAGTGCCCTCAGCACGGACAGGATGGGCAAATATATTAGGTTGGTGCAAAAATAATGACGTAATAATGTCGTTCTTTGACGTTAAAAAATACGTCAAAAAACGACATTATTTTTGCATCAACCTAATACTAATGACAACTATTCTTTTATTTGTAAGAAGAGAAATATACTGATCGCAACCTTAATTCGAACTCCGTTCAAAGGTTTCTTGTTCCGAACCTCTACTCATTACACCACCTGCTCATCCGACCCGCTTTTCTCCAAATAATAGTAAAATAAAATATATTCACTACAAGTGGTCACAAAGTTAAGCAAAGACAGAGACATTCGTCAAAGGAAAATGTAGAAGTTGGAACTGTTCTTAAATAACACCCAAAAGAAACGAAAAGACAGAATTAACGAAATTAGAAGTTAAAATTCAAATAAGAAAACGGAACAATTTACGAATAAAGAGGAAAAAAAATCAATCGCTTCTAAAAAAAAAATCAAATAATAATAAAGAGAGGCAAATTAAAAAAAAAATATATAAAAAAAAATATTTAAAAATGAAATCAAAATAAAACTGGCCAATTTATCAAGACAGAACTAATCGAAAATAGCTAACATCGATTTGGATGAATTATATGTAATATAGCCAATAGATAGTCCATACCAGCAAAGAGAATTATCTTTGACAAATTAGATACCAACAAAACCTATTTTTACCGAAAGCAATTTTTGAGCAAGAAAAGAAAAGCTTAAAAAAAATTCTATTGAGGAATTAAAGAAAAAGCGTTTTTTTTTTCTGCAATGATGGCTACTTAAGCGTTCGACAAGAAATGATGAAGAGAAAAACACAAGAAAATAGTAAGCTATTAAAATAGACAACAGAAAATACAGAATAGTAGAAAATAAAGAGACAAGAAAGAAAATGTATTTTTTTAAATCATATTTTTTTAATCTTATCTTTAACTTGTCTTTTTTGTCGTTTCATTTAATTGATACTTTTAAAAACCGTTTTATTATTTATCCGCCATTCTTTTCTGAGGTTGGAAATTTTTCTTTTTTCTTTCTTTTTTGTTTTCATTCAATTTTCTTTTGTCGTTCCTTTAAAGTTGTTTTCTCTTTTTTTTTCACCTTATTTCCATTCATTTTTTATTTTCATTTACATTTCTTTCATTGATTTTTATTTCCTCTTTCCTTAGTCATTCTTTTTCGTTCTCCACCTTCTATTTTCTTTTTCTTTTCTTTTTTTTTTTTACCCAGGATTCTGTTCTTTATTTTATATATTTCTTCTTTTTTCCACTTCGTTTTAATTAGTTTTCGTGAAGACCTCGATTTCATTCTCCTCAAGGTGATTTCTTTCTCTTCTTCTTCTTCTTCTTCTTCTTCTTCTTTGACATTGACATAACCCGCTTTCATTATCCTTTCTCTTTTGGCCTCTTCTTCGTTTATTTCTGTCTTCCTTCTCTTCTTTCTTTTTCTCTTTTTTCCTCATTTGCTTTTCATCTTCTTTATCGAGGATACTCTTCTTCTTCTTCTTCTTCTTCTTCTTCTTCTTCTTCTTCTTCTTCTTCTTCTTCTATCCCACTTTCGTAACTTTCTTTATCTTTCTTTCTTCCTTTATCGCCTTCTCCTTCATTCAATTCTTGCCCTCTTTCTCTTCTTTCTTTATTTCTTCATTTTTATTTCCACTGCTTTTCTCTTCTTCTTTTCTCTCTCCCCATCTTCGTTTCAATCTTATTATTTACTGCTTTCTTTTTCTCTTCTTTCATTTCTTCTTCTTCTTCTTCTTCTTCTTCTTCGTCACTGTTGTAAATCTCTTCTACCTGCTTTCCTTCTTTGTCTACCTCCTCTTTGCATTGTTCAGTTAATCCATATCTTTTTTCTCTTCTTAACTTATTTCTTCATTTTCATATTCATCATTTTCTTTCTTTTTCAACGACGCATCTCTTCTTCTTCTTCTTCTTCTTCTTCTTCTTCTTCAGTGTCCTACCCCCACTTCTTCTATTCCTTTTCTCCCACTACCACCCTCTTAATTCTTGCCTCATCTTTCGTCATATTCTTTTTCATAGATAAATAGAAAAATGAGAAATCGACGATACAAGACTAATGTTCCTGCTTTTTTTTCACCTTATTCTTTACCTGTTTCTCTCTTTTTCTTTTTCTAAAACCTCCCCCTCCTTCTTCGCTTTCTTATTTTTTAAAACCTCCTCCTCCTTCTTCTTCTTCAACTTTTCCTACTCTTCCTTCTCTCTCTGCCCACCTTTTCGCTTCGTTAATCTCAAATATCTTCCTCTTTCTCCTGATTTCGTCTTAACAATTTGCCTCTTTTAAATTTTACTTTTAATGCCAATCGACAAATTATTTTTTCCTCTACTCTACGCACACTTGCAACATTCACAAAATTAAAAGAAAACCTTTGAAATATTATTTTTTCGTAAAACATCAATACTGTTTCCTCACATCCACCCAGAGATTTTTTTTTATCCCCACCCGTAACTTCCCCGCCAAATAGAAGGCGTCCATAATTTCAGACAAGAGAACTAAATTGGCGGACTAATTATTTGTCAAGATATTTAAAAACTTTTATTAAATTTGTTGATATTTTAAAACAAAGTTCTTCGAGTCTGGTCGGCATTACGAGTCGGTAAATTTTAATATGCCACTATGTTGATTAAATCTTTTCTTTCTTTCTTTCTTTCTTTCTTTCTTTTTCTTTCTTTCTTTCTTTACTTATTTATTTTTCTCTCGTTCTTTCGTTCGTTCGTTTTTCTCTATTTTTTTATTTTTCCTCTATTTCTTTTTCTTTTTCTTTCTTTTTCTTTCTTTCTTTCTTTTTCTTTCTTTCTTTCTTTCTTTCTTTTCTTTTTTTTTTCTTTCTTTCTTTTCTTTCTTTTTTTTCTTTTTTTTCCTTCTTTCTTTCTTTCTTTCTTTTTCTTTCTTTCTTTCTTTCTTTACTTATTTATTTTTCTTCTTTCGTTCGTTCGTTTTTCTCTATTTCTTTATTTTTCCTCTATTTCTTTTTCTCTTTCTTTTTTTTCTTTTTCTCTCTCTATCTTTTTTCTTTTTTGCTTGCATTTATTTTCTTTCTTTTTCTCGGTTTCGTTTTTTTTCTCGCTTTTGTTTGTTCTTTCTTTCTATCTGTATTTTTTTCTTTTCTTTCTTTCTTTCTTTCTTTCTTTCTTTCTTTCTTCGATCTCCATTTTTCCTTCTTTTTCGACTACGACTTAGCTTTTCTCTTCCATTACGTTGTTTCTACATCCTGTTCTTTTCTATTTTTCCTTTTCTACTTCTATTTTCCTTTTCTTTCTCAGCTTATTCCTTTCTATCGTCTTTTTCACATTTCTTTCTTTTTTTCTCCTCTTCTACTTTCGTGTTTTTTTTCTTTTCTTCATAGATTCATTGGTTCATCCTCTTTTTCTCTCTACCATTTTCATTAAGTAACTCCATCCTGATTGATATATCTTTGTTATTAACATTGAACTAGATAGATAGATAGATAAGATAGATAGATAGGAACGGATTGAACTATATCTATCTATCTATCTATCTATCTATCTATATATATATATATATATATATATATATATATATATATATATAGAGAGAGAGAGAGAGAGAGAGGGAGAGCGATAGATAGATAGATAATGAAGAGTAACTCCATCCTGATTAATATATCTTTGTTATTAACATTGAACTAGATAGATAGATAGATAGATAGATAGATAGGAACGGATTGAACTATATCTTCATCTATCTATCTATCTATCTATCTATCTATATATATATATATATATATATATATATATATAGAGAGAGAGAGAGAGAGAGAGATAGAGATAGATAAGATAGATAATGAAGAGTAACTCCATCCTGATTGATATATCTTTGTTATCAACATTGAACTAGATAGATAGGGACAGATTGAACTCTATCTATCTATCTATCTATCTATCTATCTATCTATCTATCTATCTATCTATCGAGATAGATAGATAGATGATAGGAACAAAATAAGTAAGATAGATAGGTAGATAGGAACTGAGTGAACTATATCTATCTTCATCTATCTATCTATCTATCTATCTATATATATATATATATATATATATATATATATATATATAGATAGATAGATAGATAGGAACAGATTGAACTCTATCTATCTATCTGTTCCTATCTATCTATCTATCTATCTATCATCTATCTATCTATCGAGATAGATAGATAGATAGAAGGAACAAAATAAGTAAGATAGATAGGTAGATAGGAACTGAGTGAACTATATCTATCTATCTATCTATCATCTATCTATCTATCTATCTATCTATATATATATATATATATATATATATATATAGATAGATAGATTGGAACAGATTGAACTCTATCTATTCATCTGTTCCTATCTATCTATCTATCATTCTATCTATCTATCTATATATATATATATATATATATATATATATATATATATATATATAGGGAGAGAGAGAGATAGGAACAAACTAAAGTAAGATAGATAGGTCGATAGGAACTGACTGAACTATATCTATCATTCATCTGTCTGTCTATCTATCTATCATATCTATCTATCTATCTATCTATCTATATATATATATATATATATATATATATATATATATATATATATATAGATAGATAGATAGATAGATAGATATAGATAGATAGATAGGAACAGATTGAACTCTATCTATCTATCTATCTATCTATCTATCTATCTATCTATCTATATATATATATATATATATATATAGAGAGAGAGAGAGAGAGATAGATAGATAGATAGGAACACATTGAACTATATCTATCTCTATCTATCTATCTATCTATCTATATATATATATATATATATATATATATATATATATATATAGATAGATAGGAACAAACTAAAGTAAAATAGATAGGTAGATAGGAACTGATTGAACTATCTTTCTCTCTCTCTATATATATATATATATATATATATATATAAAGAGAGAGAGAGAGAGAGAGAGAGAGAGATGGATAGATAGATAATGAAAAGAAATTAAGTAATTCTATCCTCATGATAACCCCGACTATCATCAGCCCTATCCCGATTGATATATGATTATTATTAACAATCCTTTCTATATGTTCCGACATTAATCTCTTATATTTCACCGCTATATTCCAATGCCTTATTATTATTATTATTATTATTATTATTATTATTAGTAGTAGTAGTAGTAGTATTTAAAGCTCTTATTCTTCATCATCTTCGTTTTCTTCTTCTTCATCTTTGTCTTCTTCATTGCTTTTAGTGCAGTGAAGAGAATGGCAAAGCGAGTGTTGCTTGTTGGCCCTATTTTCGATTGGTCGGGTTTTGTGATCAAGTCGTTATAAGCTTATAAAAAACACATGACAATAAACGCCGTCCCAATCAGTACATTTCTTTCTTATTATTTCAAATTATACTCAAATTATCATTATTATATTTTCTGGTGGCGAGCGACGTTCTGACGTTATTCAGTCGCCTTTCATTGTAAATCCTCCATTGTTAGCTGTGATCATTTCACTAAAATCGCTCACTCTTTAGATAAGCATTTTATAGGTAGAATTTCATATTACCCGTTCGACGAGAATTAAGAGATAAATAGATAGATAGATAGATAGATAGATAGATATGAACAGACTGAGAGAGATAGACAGATAGATAGAAAGATATAAACAGATTGAACTAGATAGATATAAACAAAGTGAATTGATTTATAGATATGAAAATAGATATGAACAAACTGGACTAAATAGATAGATAAATATGAACAGATTGAACTAGATAGATAGATAGATAGATAGATAGATAGATAGATAGATAGATATGAACAAATTGGAACATATAGATATGAACAGATAGCAATAATTAGAGAGATAGATAATGAAAAATGGAGATAAAATTATATATATATATATATATATATATATACATACACACACACACACACATATATATATATATATATATATATATATTTTGAGATAAATAGATAGATAGACAGATAGATATGAACAGGAAATGAAATGAACAGGTTGGACTAAAGATAGATAGATAGATAGATAGATAGATAGATAGATAGATAGATTGGAAGAGATAGATATGAACAGATAGCAATAATTAGAGATAGATAATGAAAGAAACGGAGATAAAAAGGTATATATATATATATATATATATATATATATATATATATATATATATATATATATATATATATATATATATATAGATAGATAGATAGATAGATAGATAGAACTTTCTTAATGCTCTTATCATTCATAATGAATACTGAGTATTTTGTGACTGGATCTGTTTACTGAATTTCTAATAATCG
>CAHIKZ030000841.1:155000-230000 GCA_903632075.3 Acanthosepion pharaonis | reverse complement strand
GAAATATTTTTTGGTGGGAACTGTTGCTAATTCATTTCACTTTTCGGATCTTCTTATCCTTGAGTTCCTCCGCGCCATATTTTGGTCAACTTGGATTCGCTCGTTTGATGATTCAGAACGAAGAACTGGATTTTCTTTTTCTGCAGTAAAAGTTTTTGTAGGCTTACGCTTCCAAAGTAAAGCCGTTTCATCAACATTAAAGAACTGCTTGTAATCATAGCTTTCTTCATTTGAAATTCTGTTGTGACTTTTTGCAGCTTATTCACTCAGCTTTGCCAGGCTCACATAAAATTCTAACATTGTGCAATTATTTCGTTCTTTTTTGTTAAGCCGCACAAACACTGAGAGCTAGCTATAATTTTTTTCTCCCATTGCTTCATTGTCTCCTTTCAATGTCGAGGTTACGTTCAAAGCTTTCGTTTTAATACTGTAGGTACTCAACGAAATGGGATTCCGATTACACTTCTAAAGTCATATTAGTAATAAACGTTGTTTTAATTATTTTTTCACTTCATATTCGAAAAGATTGCATAGCAGTTGCTAAGTTTGCTGATAGGAAAGTAGGCTCAATGTGCTAAAAAGGACCTCTCGTCAGAATCTATCTTGCACATTTTTAAGTCTGCTATTCGTTTGTGTGTTACATATTTTTGGTGCACTTGATATATATATTTTTGCATATTATTCACATTGTTCGGACTGTTGTCATCATCTTTATTACCATATTCACGACGTTTCGACCATTGTACGCTCCGGCCTTCCTGAACCATTTATCTCGTCCACCGTGATAGATTGTTCTAGTTCTACGTGCCATGCCTCTTCTGGATGTCTCAGTTATCTCCCTTTAGGTCAACTCTCCAAACTTTTGTTCACCACTGCAGTAGCTGGGTATTGAACTCATAGCTCTTTGGGCCAAGTCACTGGATCCAGCTCTCTTACCAACTGGGCGTTGAGAACATCCGTATATAATTTGGGGGGGGGACTCATAAACCTAATATATCAGTTCCTTTTTTTACCAGAGCTCATATTGCAACTTTGTTATTATTGCTTTTCTCTATCACTCCTTATTACTGCTTCCCATATTGTATTCATTTCTATATTTGGTCGGCTCAGGAGAGTTTTGTGGCCTAGCATATGTGCTGATTCCTTAAATTTTCGTATCTCCCAGTGATGTTCTCTGTCTATTATTTCAATATCATCTCACAGGAGGTGGGGGTGATTTCCTTTTTCCCTCCATATGTGGTCAGCGACGCCCGTTATTTCTATTTTCCCTCGTGCTACGGTTTTACGGTGTTTTTGCAGTCTTACCTTAAGTGGGCGGCTTGTTTCTCTTTTATATTTCTTCCAGGGCTGCACTGGATTCCTGAGCGTACAACGACCGAAATGTCGTGAATATGGCAATACAGATAAAGACAACAGTCCGAACAATGTAAATACTGTAAATAGTTACAATACCCCATCTCAGAAATTTAGACAGATCCTGAAGAACACCTAAGTGTACAACGGCCGAAACGTCGTGAATATATCAATAAAGATGAGGACATCAGTCCGAACAATGTAAATACTGTAAATAGTTACAATACCCCACCTCAGAAATTTAGACAGATCCTGAAGAACACCTAAGTGTACAACGGCCGAAACGTCGTGAATATATCAATAAAGACGAGGACATCAGTCCGAACAATGTAAATACTGTAAATAGTTACAATACCCCATCTCAGAAATTTAGACAGATCCTGAAGAACACCTGAGTGTACAACGGCCGAAACGTCGTGAATATATCAATAAAGATGAGGACAGCAGTCCGAACAATGTAAATATTGTAAATAGTTACATTTTCATCCTAGAAATGTAGACGTATATCGCCGACAAAATCTAGAGAAAGGTCTGTAATGTTATCATCCTAGAGAAATATAGCCGATGGGTCGTTTCTTGACAACATCCAGAGAAGACTCTGCAACGCTATCGGTCCTGATCTGGCATCTCGCCTTCAGTCAATTCTCAACCATCTTACCGTAGCTTCCCTATTCTATATATATTTTCACGGTAATTGTTCTGATGATAGCTCGACTTCACGAATTTAAGCGCAGTACTGTATTGGCAGTTAGGTATCATAATTCCAATGTTGAAATTGCTGATTTCAGCCGTAAGACCAATGCTGTTTTTTCCCCTTCTAACACACATTTCGATTGTGGAATTCACTTCCAGCCTCTTGCTTTCCTGTCAACGACGATCTCCAAATATTCAAATACAATGTCAATCGTCATTTTCTGTCTCATTGTGCTTAAATAGTTTTTCCTGTTTCTTTCTCTCTCATTGATCTCTTACATCTTAGTGGCTTTATTGCCTTGCCTGTGAAATGCTTATATAAAATTGATAAATAGTTCAATCGCTTTTTTCTTTTTTTAAATCTGAAAAATCTTTCTTCATTTTTTGATCGTCATCAACTTGCTTTGAAATACCTAGCGTAGTATAGCTTACAGCCACATCACATTGAAACACTGGTGAGCGTACGGTTGTGCCTGGTCATTGCCTAGATGGGTGACCGCTTGGGTATTCCAGGAGCTGCAAGCTTGGATGTGCGGGTGGTGTAATAAACAACAGCTCGGAATTGGAAATCGGAGAGCCGAGTTCTAATTCCAGTCGAGTTCGTTATATTTTCACTTACTCGCAGATATTTTGGGGAAGTATAAATCCACCTTTTCTCCCCTCCAGATATGGGTTAAATAGTATGAATTGTATTAGTAAGTGATTATTATCTCCAAAAAATGTTTACTGTCTAAAAATAGTTTCTGGCTTTAAATAACCTGAAAAAGGTTGATAAAATGTAATAAAACAAATATAAAACTTGCCCAGTGTCGAGGGTATCTATTCTCATTTTCACCGTATCTATCCCTAACTATACCTGTTTTTTTCTTTGTTAGCAAATAAATCCGTTTTTGTCTTCTCAGTAACGTAACTATATTTCTTCTCTAAATTCTTCAGGTAACTTACTCTGTCTCTTCGTATATACAGTGTAACCCGGATATAAGAGAGTTGTCGGGACCGGAGAAGAAGTCTCTTATATCCGGGTTTGGTCTATTTTGTTTAGGTAAGTATGGGCTCTAATTTGGGTCCAGAAAAAATCTCTCTTATATCCGTGGTTCTCTTATATCCGGGTCTCTTATATCCGGGTTACACTGTAATATGAGAATTGTTTTAGTCTGCGAGAAAAAAAGATCTTTCATAATGTCTACCTTGATAAGTTTTGCCTATTGACAGCCCGGCTTTAAGGTGATCGTTTGATTGATCTTATTCATTACCCATACGCAGACTCATCATGATTTATCTACGTTCATTAATGTGCTACCCCCCGATATAAGCACAACGTGTTCAAGTTACTTGAGATTACTTCCTTTACTTTGTCAACTCTCTCCAAATGATTTTGCCATCCTCAACTTCCCCATGCACGCGTTCACAAACTGAGGTTTCAGTACTTCCGGTTTAGCTAGCCTATCTAGTGATGGAATATTTGCCCTCTTCTCCGGTTAGGTGTACATCGTTAGAGCCCCTAAATTGAAAAGCTTAACAGCTATATCGATTTAAAACACAGGCTCTCGTACGATCGCAACGTCGAGTCTATTCAATTGGTGACCTCTTGGAAATACCAGCTTGAATATCAGGGTGATGTAATGGATAACGAGCCCCAATTCCTGTTGGTTTCGTTGTATAAACTTACGCACGAATAGCCCTGGGAAAGGTTACGAATCCACCACTTCTCCCCGAACTATGGATTAATTAGTAGGAGTCGTATCAGTAAAATCATTATTATCTGCAATGAATGCTTCCAATCTAAACATTTTGTTGGCTTTAAATCGCCTGAAAATGGTTGATAAACCGTAATTAAAATTCAATCAATCAAAACACTTAATCGAAATAAATTCATACACTGTTCTACCCTAGACATAGAATTCTATTCCTATTTAGGGTTTTAGCTATGAGCTTTCCTATATTCACTGATTTATTTTTTACGGTTTAACAACCCTTTGCAAGTTTTTAATACTTTAACATATTTTCCGGAAGAATAATTGTTGTGGATTCCGGGATGAAATCCGGTACCAATAAATAACAAACGCCAAGAATGAATATAGGAAAATAAATGTATTAATGTAATAATACAAACTGGTAATGCAAATTAGTAGTTCGAGGAATGCGGGTTAGTAGCAAAATTTATATATACAGTTTTTGGTATCGACGTATCACTGTATGACTTCTTACTGAGTCTACGTGCTTTCTCACTGTGACTCTTGCTTGTTACGTCCGCGGTCGTTCTTCTCCCGGGTATTCACTGGCAGTAGTATATGTATACCCTGGGTGAGTCCATTTGTGTAAAAAGGGGAGAACCCCTCAACAATAATGATTGTCTTTGCTAGTGAATATTGCATAAATACGTTTTCTTCGGAATAACGATGGCTTTACTCAGATACAAGTCCGACTATTTAACCCATAGCTTCGGGGGGAGATTTGTAAGGAAATTGACTGCAAATTGATAGGATTCTAAATTAATTTGGTTCTTAGATTCAGTGATCGATATTCTTATTCTAGGTGCCATATACATTTAAAACATTGGCTATCATGGCTCTCCACATCTTCCTATCCTTTGTAGCTCTTTCGTCTTCTCGCCATCCCTCCCAATCCTTCTTCTGTCACTCATTTACACAAGCTTTCTAATTAGTCTACTCGCTGTATTCATCTGTCCATCTTGTCTTCAATATGCCCTGTGAGCGTCAAATTCTCCAAGCCTTCTTTCCTCATTATATGTCATGGACATTTCAGCTGTCCCTGTTTGTAAGAATAGGAGTTTTATTTAGTTTATTTTTTCCTTAAAACATACTCACATGTTCTATCCGTCATCTGAGAGGAGATTGTCCAAGATGAACTATTTTCTTTCTTATATGCTATAGTACACAATATGTCTTACTATTTAACCCATAGTTGGATGGAAGCAAAAGATTTGTATATGCCCGTAAGTAAATGCAACGAATTCAACTGACATTCGAACTCGGCTCTCTTATTTCTCATTCTGAGTCGCTCACATATTCTGATGCGCCCATAATTCGATGGCCTCGTGCCAAACTAATCAAAGAACACTAAGCAATTGCATATATGATTAAAAAAAGTTTGCTCATTGCGGTAAAAGCCGAATTAAAGAAACTGGGGTATGAATATTTTTCCGTTAGTGCTCCAAATTGAGAACGCCAACTAGTCTTGATTTGGTTTGTTTTTTTTTTTTTACGGCATATCAACACCTCAATGGGTTATTTAATGCCAACGAAATTTTAGGATAGGTTCATAAGAAAATAATATGTATTCTTTGTAAGAAACCATTTTGTAGGTTTCATTGACGTATTTTTGTAAAGAGATTCTTTGTCGAGAGTCTGGATTGGTTTGGTTTGTTTTGTTTTACGGCATATCAACACCTCAATGGGTTATTTAATCCCGACAAGATTTTTAGGATAGGTTCGTATGAATAAAATATGTATTCTTTGTAAGAAATCAGTTTGTAGATCAGGTTTCATTGGCGTATTTTTGTAAAGAGGTGCTTTGTCGAGAGATTGCTTTGTTTTTCTTTATTTTGTTTTACGGCATATCAACACATCAATGGGTTATTTAATGCCACATGAAATTTTTCATAAAAAAAATAGTTCATATGAATAGAATATGTATTTTTGTAAAGAGATTTTTGTAATTGGTTTGGTTTGTTTTGTTTTATATCAACACCTCAATTTATTTAATCCCGACAAGATTTTAGGATAGGTTCGTATGAATAAAATATTCTTTTGTAAGAAATCAGTTTGTAGATTTTCATTGGCGTATTTTTGAAAGAGGTCAAATTGCATTGTTTTGCTTTATTTTTTTTACCCAAAATCAATGGGTTATTTAATTCCGACATGATTTTAGTATAAGTTCATATAATAAAATGTATTCTTTGTAATTTCATTTTTAGATCACAGTTTTTGTAAAGATGATTTAACTCTTGCCCATAGTAATATTTTTTTCCAAAATGACCCTTGTACATTTGCTATCACCTCAATTTCTGAATCAGTAACTACTTGTCCATAGCCGGGACCCGAACAGGTGCTATCACCTCGAGTCGGGAGTGGGGGCAGTGAACAACACTAATTAGGAGGTGGTCCCACGTGCCTCAAAACCTCCCAATCAGAGGACTTGTTGCAAGATGTAGTTTATCATCATACCCAGGTCGCCACAATTTGGTAAAAGAAACAGGTTCAAAAAGTAACCTATGAAAATGAAAAAAAAAATGTGTAGCCATGATAGTTATAAAATATCTTCGTCAACATTTCGTATTATTGCAATAAAATAGCTATGAATAGATCTATTTTCTAATATTAGCACCCTCTCACGTAAAGAAAGTAACAAAACCACGCCTGTTTTCCTTAAATATAAATCCTTTATTTCCAGCTATTTTATTGTGAAATGCTCAAAATACAATGTATTTTTATTTCCATGTTTATCTATATTTATCGGCGTAATTACTTATTTTTAACCACCCACTTACGCCCACGTCTACCCAGGTACACACAGATTGATTTAATACTTATGACGCCTAAGTACACGTATGTAAACATTGCGCATGCGTAAGTCTGTTCTCTTTCGTTAATTCTCTTTCTTTATTCTCGTTCGTCCACTTGTGGTCTTTTCCAAACCAACACATCACGTCACACGAGACTCTCGTTTTTCCCCGTTTATTTTTTTTTAATTTCTTTAACCTCAACAACGGCAAACGAAAGACAATATACGCAATGTGTAGGCACTGATCTTCTGCCACCTGCGTCAGCAAGGGCACCAGAATGGTTTTAATGACGAGAACTGACCACTACTTATTGTCGGAATGAATTGTGCGCGTCTCTCTAGAGTTCTCAACAAAAGTGTCGGTCTTGTCGTCAGCTTTGCCGAGCAAGTGAATCGTTTCGAAGACGGTAATGATGCCGCTGGGTAAGAGGGAGAAAATGCTTGCATCATTGTAGAGGGTCACTGAAGCACAGAATCATTCGGACGTCATGGTGACAGTTGATGCAAAGAGGGGAGTTCTACGAGATGGAAATCTTTTTGAAAAAGGTCGATTAAGACGGATAGGAAGAAGGTAAGAAAAAAGAAAAAGAAAAAAATATATAAGAATATAGAACAAAAACAGTTAAAGAATAGTTGTTTTTTTTTACCGAGAGGTTCATCCTATACAAGTCCCGAGAGCCACTCTAGGTAGAGGGTTACAATGTAAAAAGCACACTATCTGCGGATATACAGGAAACATAACGGTTAACGCTAGACTTGAACAGGTTAAGATTGTAGTGATCAGGAAAACAACATCTTGGAAGTTGGTTCCACAGAGTAGTGGTCCGTGGGAAGAAGTTGTCTCAGTGGAACTTACATAAAAGCTGCTTTGCTAAAATGTGCGTAGTATGGCAGGACTTTTATCATTATTTGATCAACAAAGATAAACATTATCTGATTCATTTTTTATAGGTACTATTTTAGTAATCTTATTGAAGATATCTAAACCAGTGTCGATAAAATCTTTTAATCATATAAGTAATTCCGAGAAACATGCTGACATTTTATCATTATTCGATCAACAATGAAAAACATTATATGAATCATTTTTTATGAATCATTTTATAGATATCTAAACCAGTTAAAAAATCGTTTTATTGAATTCATAAACATGTAAACCATAATCGATAAAAATGAAAAACAATTTATTCATATAAAGTTTAAACGTCTTATTGAATTGTTGATCGAAAAATTATATAAAGTCTTTAATTGTTGATCGAAAAATTATCTTCATTTATTCTTTAACTGCTTGCATTCATATATATTCCAACATTATTTTTTTTAAATTAAACAAGTAAAACAAATTAAATATCTTGGAAGTGAAAAGTATGACACTGAAATACAAGCTTATTTATCATTGCGTGGTGAGTCCTAAAAAGGACGAAATGGCCATCCAGTGCTTTCTGCATTCTGTTGAGGATTCTTGTTCTAGATTCGATGTATTATTATGAGAAATTTTTCAAATCTCCAAACATTTCTATCACTTATAAAGCTATGCTTGATTCAGTTTCTAATGCTCTGGATGGATCGCCTTGGTGAAGGAGGAGGTTGCTCTTGAGCCCGGTCACAGTGGGTTATGTATGCTTGGATGAGTATCACCACCGGAATTAGTAGTAGAACAGTAGTAGCTTCGTCACAGAGGCCCGCTGGCTCAGTGGTATGATGCTTGGTTCGTATCGTAACGGTCCGGGTTCGATTCTTGGTAGTGGATGCGCACTGCTGCTGAATCCCCAAAAAGACGAAACGGCTGTCCAGTGCTTTCTGCATTCTGTTGAAGTTTTTTATTCTAGACTCTATGAATTATGTGAAATCTCCAATCTTTGTCTATATAAGCCTATACTTGATTCAGGTTTAATGCTCTGGAATGAGTGGCCTTGTGAAGGAAGACGTTGTTCTTGGGGCCGGTTCCAGTGGGTTATGTATACTTGGATGATTATCACCATCGGAATTAGGAGTAGCTGCGTTATATTGAGGCTAGTTGGTTTCCTCTTCGTCACCGAGGCCTGCTGGCTCAGTGGAATGACGCTTGCGTTGTATCGTAACGGTCCGGATTCGATTGTCGCACTGATGAGTCCCCAAAAGGACGAAACGGCCATCCCCAAAAGGATGAAACATAAAAAAATCAAAAATCAAATGAAAACTACAGACAAAAGTTCATTTTCTCCATCAAGACATTCATTTCTGTAGTTCACTGCTATTAGCAAGCAGAAAATTATTTTTCTCCTGATGATGGCCATGTTGGCTGAAACTAGTCGAGGAATCTAAATGAAATAATAATAAAAACGAAGGAATATTAATATACAACCCAGTGTATATATATATATATATATATATATATATATATATATATTGTAACAATAAAAAATATTAAAAAATTAAAATCTTCAGACACACTGGGTTGTATATATATATGCACGAATATTATTTAAGGATAATCAAACCGAATTCATTAAAAATTACATCGGTTACACAAATGCATGCCAATCCAGTCGCACCTATTTGACCACTAACTTACCAGACCCCATCCGAAACATATTAGTACAAAATAGAAACATATTAACCGTATCTACATGTAAAGAAAAGATTAAAAAACAGTAGAAGCCTTAAGAATCAAAAAGAAAAAAGCCAACACTTAATGATATTAACTACGAACACGGCCACAGTGTGCTGTGTTCGGAAAATAAAACATCCCTATATATTTAGGAACATACACACAACCCAGTTGAAAAGCGAAAATAAAATCATCATTGATAATGGCTAAAAGTATAGCTGAAAGCGGTTGGAATTATAGAATATTTGAACAGTTTCGACAAACTCTGTGTACAAAAAAGAAAACATTTATTCGAATACAACAAAAATTAAATTAAACGCTTAATCACAGTTCCTTGTCTGTCGTCTTTAACGAAACATATATAAATGAAGGATGCTACCTAAGTACACAATATACATGCAGAGACATACGCACGCACACACGCGCGCACACACACACACACACACACACACACACACACACACACACACATATATATATATATATATATATATATATATATATATATATATATATATATATATATATGCTAATAATAGATATGCATTAGTTCCCCACCATTTGGTGCAACTTTGAGATTCAGATACGGGACAATCGTTCGGTACAAATATTATTATTATTATTATTATTATTATTATTATTATTATTATTATTATCACCAGCATTCACGGCGCTGTATTTTCTTTTAGTCATATGCTTATAAACACACAACACACACACACACACACACACACACACACACACACACACATATATATATATATATATATATATATCGAGAGAGAGACAATATAGACAAACTGTTTTCCTTGTTTTTGTAAATAAAAAATAGTTTTACATTGACACAAAAAACATTACTATCTATTTATCTAGCTATAAAATCACACGCACATGCATATATAACATAAGTACACACACACACACACACACACACACACACACACATATATATATATATATATATATATATATATATATATATATATATTCACTCTGGTATGCCAGTACCTACATTTTATTTCATCTAGGTATGTATAGAATGTATATAGCAACTTTGGTATGTACAACCGTCTACTGGAATGCCAACAGTGGGGAGTGAAGTGGCCAGGTAATATCGCGTCTTGGAATTTTTAATCTCAACGGCGAATTGTGTACGCTAGAAACCTGATTACCTCCCTTGAAAAAAATACGTAAATGCCAGTCAAACAATGCAGTAACGTCAGTGTGTGTGTGTGTGTGTGTATCTAATTTTAGCTCTGCAGATAACATGTTTATTGTTTTCTTACGTATAATATATATATATATATATATATATATATATATATATATATATATATATATATATACACACACATATATATATGTTAGGAAGATGAAAGAAATTCGAGAGTCAAAAATATTACTAATAATGATAATAAAATAATAATATTACTTTATATTTTCGTCCAAATTACATAGAAATGAAAATAACACTGATATCCCATTTAAACAGTTATATTTACCAAAATTAAATAAAAATTTTTTGAAATCCGAAAGTGTAAATTTATTCAATAAAATTTCCATTAATTTCAATCACGGCTTCCAGACGACTTCGGAATCTCTTGCAACTCTTCTGGACGGTCTCCTTGTTTAAATTGGTGTATGCTGCCATAATCCTTGTCTTCAGTTCACCTTTGGTGTTACAAGGAGTTTTGTTAGTCTCCCGCTCAATAACACTCTAAGCATAATAATCAAGGGGGTTGTAGTCTGTGGAATTAGGTTTAAGGTCTGATGTGGCCGCAGAGATTATCCATTGCGTGGAGGAACTTTTGAGAAGAGGGACAGGGTAACTTCAACATCGCCGGTGCAGACGGAACCGACATGTCATTTCACTATTTTATTTTGAATATCAACATGAACTACAAATAACAGAAATAGGGGGGGGGTGTAATCGCAGCGGGTCAAAACGCGCCGAATGAACATATGAATAAGTGAATCAACATTTACTAGCAATAAATATCCTGCATGCGGCCAGAAAACAGGTTGAGGACGCCTAGAGAACTAGAAGTCCTTTCGGGATTTATTATCTGCTGACATAATCATAACAACATAAAATATGACTGATCGAAAGAGAACTGCAGACATTCATGGACAAAGTAGAAAAGAAGATCGAGACGTAAAGAAATTATAAATTATAAGAAGACAGGGTCGTCAGTAAAAAGGACAGACGAATGTCAGAGCTACAAAATGGGGACGTCAGGATAAATGTGATGTAATGAATATGCATAAACCAGGGTCCCCCCTTACAGCAATATGATAGGCTGGTGTCAGCTATAAATACAGACTGAGGTGGAGGTACAGGATGATGCCTATTGCCTACGCCTATTGCCTACGCCTATTGCCTACCAATACGACGAGGACCAGTCCATTAAGGTTCCCTGCTAGATTGTCCTACTCGGTTACAGTTGTTACTTCGAACAAATATATCCCTTTCCGGGACATATCAAAATGAAACGCATACATTTTACCAACAAGAAGGGCAAGATCCGAAGCCGTCTCTGAATATCGAAAGCTACATTTCAGAAACGAAAAAAGTATTGCGACTTTCTAATATATCATTAGAAACATTGAAAGAAAATGCTGAAACACTGTTATATCAGTTTACCTACAGCGCAGTGAATGCTGGATAATTCATCGTTGAAGAAGAGGCCCGATTCAACAGAAATGTGGCTCTACAGGAGGATGCTGAGAATAACATAGACTGAACATGGAAGCAACGAGGAGGTTGCAAAGTTATTTTCTTTAATAAGACTTTATGCTGTCTATACAACTGAATATTAACTTCACCGTTTAAAATAATTATTACACCAACTCAAAAAGTATATCTATTCAAATTCGCCCCGGGTACAACGATAAACTACATCCGGCAGCAAGGCCTGTGATTGGGAGGTTTTGACGAGCAGAGAATCGCCTCTTAATTGCTGTTTTTCCCAGACCCATCCTGACCCAGTGTGGTAGCACCTGTTAGGGTCCTAGCTATGGGTAAATAAGTGTCCAAACATTAAGAATGTATACAAATACATTTTTCTATTAAAAATACATACAAAATATTTTCATAGTAAAAAATAATTACAAAAAATACATGGAAAAATACCAGCAATAAATTTTAAAAAATATTACCAGCAATAAATTTTAAGAAATATTACCAGCACTAAACTTTAAAAAATATTACCGGCAATAAATTTAAAAAAAATATTACCAGCAATAAATTTTAAAAGATATTACCAGCACTAAACTTTAAAAAATATTACCAGCAATAAATTAAAAAAAAAATATTAACAGCAATAAATTTAAAAAAATATTACCAGCAATAAATTTTAAAAAATGTTACCAGCACTAAACTTTAAAAAATATTACCAGCAATAAATTAAAAAAAAATATTACCAGCAATGAATTTTAAAAAATATTACCAGCAATAAATTTTTAAAAATATTACCAGCACTAAACTTTAAAAAATATTACCAGCCATAAATTAAAAAAAAATATTACCAGCAATAAATTTTAAAAAATATTACCAGCACTAAACTTTAAAAATATTACCAGCAATGAATTTAAAAAAATATATTACCAGCAATAAATTTAAAAAAATATTACCAGCACCAAACTTTAAAAAATATTACCAGCAATAAACTTTAAAAAAATATTACCACCAATATACTTTTAAAAAGAAATATTATAGCAATACACTTATGAAAAAAAAATTACCAGCAATACATTTTTGAAAAAGAAAATGTTACTAGCAATACATTTAAAAAAATATTACCAGCAATATATTTTTGAAAAAAAAAAAAAAAACATATTACGAGCAATACAGTTTTGAAAAATAATATTACCAGAAATACACTTTTGAATAAAAATATTACCAGTAATACATTTTTTGAAAATAAAAAAAAAAACAACATATTACCAGGAATACATTTTTGAAAAAAATATTACCAGCAATTCATTTTCGAAAAAAACATATTACCAGGAATACATTTTCGAAAAAATATATTACTAGCAATACATTTTTGAAAAAAAATATACCAGAAATACACTTTTGAAAAAAAAACAACCAGCAATACTTTTTTGAAAAAGAATATTACCAGCAATTATTTTTTTGAAAAACAAAAACAAACATATTACCAGCAAATCATTTTTGAAAAATTAAAACATATTACCAGCAATGATTTTTTGTAAAAAAAAATAAATTTCGCTGCTAAATGCCCTATAATGAGTTAATATCCAACTAGATAAACAAATAAACAAATCTATTCAAATAACGTTTATCGTAATAAATACAAAGTACACATTTTTGCGTAGCTAGTTTGAAAATTTGTTTTTAATGACATAAGATCGAGTGCGTTCCAACAATAAATACAAATCAATAAAGAGATAATAATAATAATGAATCTGATGGTCCTAGAATCATCAGATGTCATTCAAATATGGCTATCAAGTGTTTGTCAAATACCGCGGATGCTTAGTTCTTATTTTAAGACATAAGTTTTTTTTATGTTAAAGACTATTTTGTCCGATTACGACCTTTTCCATTTACGGTTAAAAAGAAATGACGTGTTTAATTTTTGATCGACGTTTGCTTTCGCATTTTCTTACGGACCTTGTTTTTCTAAAGCCAATGACATAAATCCATTGTTATTGTAAAGTCCGGTATTACTTATGTAAAAAAAAAAATAAATAAAATTCCGGTTTTAATTGTAAAAATGAAAATTATAAAAATTCAAATTACAGATGGCGCATAGTGTACCGCAAGGTCTCAAAAGGATCTTCGGGTTTCGAATTAGGTGTTCTCTAGACTGGTAGCCAACCAAGGCTAAATAGCTCAGTCTACTGATACCTGTGTGTATAAGGAACGGGACTAGAATTAGAACACAGTTCTATGACTTGTCATTTTGAACAGGGTCCCATATATATGTGTGTGTGTGTGTGTTCTGGAGGATTTAGGCGAATCATATAGCAATTCGTCGAGCCTAGAATAATCCTCAACAAAATATCGATTACATTTCAATATATCAAACAATTGTTTTGTCCGTGTATCGTTTGATATATTGAAATGTACTTGTCATCTTTGATAATAGTTTATGCAAGCCGAAAGCTTAGATAGGATTAAAACATTTATCAATATGGTGATTTCCTTTCGTCTTTCAATGATAATGTTATTAAGCTTATCAGACAATATGAAAGCAAACTTAAAATTAATGGACAAAACTTGTCTATATTATTTAATGAAACATGCAGCAATGAAAAATTACTGCCTAAATACACGCAATATATATATATATATATATATATATATATATATATATATATATAATGTCAATTATGAACTCGGCCACAATGTGCTCACCGTATTTGGGAAATCATTCGAGATACATACATAATAATCCATATATTCAGTCAAAAATTTAAAAAAAAGTTAAAAAATTATTATAAAAAAAGAAAAGCTTTGGATAACTTTTACACAATGTATGTCCCAAAAACAAAACAGTTATACGTACACAAGAAAAATTAGATAAAAAGCTTAATCTCAGTACCTCGTCAGTTATCTTTAACGAAAATGTACAAAGCCCAAGTGCCACTCGAGGTAGAGTGTTACGTTAAGGAACAGTTGATATGGATTAAGTAAAACATTACATGGAAACAAAAGTGACCTTTTACAAGACAACCCATTCAACGCATTAGTCGTTCACTGTATTAAGTCTCGATTTTTAAAATGCTGTTTCAATTAACAGAGAAAGTAATTTATTAAGGTGAACATATCACATTCTTCCACCGCGTTTAATGGAATTACTCACCTATCAAAATCTTATTTCATGGATGAACTTTTGCAAGCAATTGTGTCCGTCGCACTTATTTGTATCTACACGAGGATTAATTTGAATCATCTGAGGAAAAATGATGTGTCAACTCAGTGCGATGATCTCTATACTTGTTGTTTTCTTTTTTTCATATTCCTCGACATATGTGCCTGTTTTAATCTCTACCAGCGAAGTTTTCATTCGGTTGTTGTTCACATCACGTCCCGTTAAGTCACGTGTGTCGTAACCCATGGAGGCAGCTCAATTACTGCAACCATAGCAGCAAAAGCAAAGATAACCTGGCGGAGCCCATCCTTCCACAGGCTTATTTTCAATTCAAAGCTTTTTTTTAATTCTAGACTGATTACCATCTGAGGACAAAAGAACCCATCCATCCCTGCCATTTAACCCAATACTCGTGGAGACGGGGCGGGGAGGGTTATTTAGGCGAAATTGAACGTAATGAACATTCGAACTCGACATGCCGATTTGTCATCGCGAGACGCTAACCGTTAAAAGTACCCCTCAGCTTCGACTTCACTTGATCAGCTGCTAGCGCTGCTTGCAATCAGGTTTGCTTGAAGAGGAACCGTCGGTGCAGTGTCGGCTGATTGCGGGGTTTCTTTAAATAACTCAACAGTTGGTGGTGTATGACAGAAGGCATTGAATTGTAACCCAAGCCGCGAACAACCAACTGTGCCTTCTGAGAATATTATTCTTCATATCATTCGTCATCAGGTTCTTGTTTCTTTTTCTTTTATTTTGGCCGTTTCTTCGTTTTTCTTCTCACATTTCCTTTTCTAACTCAAAACAGTTCCACGGAAGACACAGTTTCTTTCGTTTCTTTTTGTCTGGCGCAAGATTATGAAGTAAATCAACACTATCAAACGGACTTGCAGAAAATTGCTCCATTAAATACAACCTGTATCGTTTCTGTTAATTCACCCCAAAATATCTATTCATCTCCAAATATAAATACACTCCAAAATATAAATTCACCCCAAAATATTAATTCACCCAAAATTCCAATTCACCCTAAAATATTAATTCACACTAAAAATTCACCGGAAAATATTTAATTCACCCAAAATGCTAATTCACCCCAAAATATTAATTCACCCCTAAAATATCAATTCACCCCAAAATATTAATTCACCACAATATATTAATTCACCCAAAATTCCAATTCACCCCAAAATATAAATACACCCCAAAATATTAATTCATCCCAAAATATTAGTTCATCCAAAATGCCAATTCATCCGAAAATATTAATTCACCCCAAAATATCAATTCACCCCAAAATATTAATTCACCCAAAATTCCAATTCACCACAAAATATAAATTCACCCCAAACTATTAATTCACACCAAAATATTAATTCAGCCTAAAATATCAATTCACCGCAAAATATTTAATTCACCCAAGATGCTAATTCACCCCAAAATATTAATTCACCCCAAAATATCAATTCCCCCCAAAATATTAATTCATCGCAAAATATTAGTTCATCCAAAATGCCAATTCACCCGAAAATATTAATTCAGCCCAAAATATCAATTCAGTCCAAAATATTAATTTACCCCAAATTAAAAAGAATTACTAAAATACGCACCAAATTCTCCCAGAACGAAGGCCTTCCACTGCACTCCGTTTGGTTTGACCTTAGCGATCGCCCCAAATATGGGTGATTTGGGGGCGCGAGTTCAAAGTCTGGGAGGTCTACATTCGCGTTCACCCCGAAAAACAAGCCCAAAACAGATTTTTAAAATTTATTTTTAAATTGTAAAAAATCCTTGTAAGTATCTCGAATATCATCCGCACTTACGGAATATGAATCACTCCCTGATTTTTGATATTTTTTCATTCTGAGGGTTGGAGTTGTTGCGAGGCAGGCTAAACAAATTTGGATTTAAAATTTATAATTTCAAAATAGTGCCAAAAATTTAATAAAAAACACAAACGAACTTATATAAAATATAAAATTTAAAATTTCTTGAATTGAATTAATATTTGCGATAAGGGGAAAAAAAAGGGGAAAATTCCGACAACCTTTATTAACGGTGGATTTTCGTTTGAAAGAGAACCTGTACACCTTCAGCGGGCAAAAGCGCTTTGTTGAAAATTAAAAGGGTGGAGGTACGAACATGTTTTTGCCGAAGCCGTTTTCAAAATAAATTTTCTACCATTTTTTTTTCAAGAT
Organism: Acanthosepion pharaonis; assembly: GCA_903632075.3. Classification (NCBI taxonomy): domain Eukaryota; kingdom Metazoa; phylum Mollusca; class Cephalopoda; order Sepiida; family Sepiidae; genus Acanthosepion; species Acanthosepion pharaonis. The sequence goes on along the minus strand of CAHIKZ030000841.1, from coordinate 212,799 downwards.
ATTTATCCTTTGAATCCGTATTAAGACATTTTTCCATTTTATGCATTTTTGGGAGTCTGCCAGGCGAACATCCGATTAATACTCTTTTTTTCTCATATTCTCTAAGATTCAGTAATCTCCTTGTGTCTTAGTGGCTTTATTGCCTTTGATCTTTAAAAATTTAAATGGAATGTCAATCATTATCTTCTGCCGTCTTAATTCTTGTTCTTTTATTGGTCTCTCACCTTAATAATGTTTTTCTTTTTTTTTTCAGATTCGCTTTCACTCAGTAAAACCTTGTGTCTTAGCGGCTTTATTACCTTGGGGAGAAACCAGTAAAAATGATTATTAACTTGACTTTGAGTAGAATTTTACTTAAAACAAAAAATGGCATAAAATGTCTAATGGTAAAAAAATACTGTTACGTTGCATTTAATTCAAATATGGTTAAAAAAAAAAAAAAGAAATTTGCCGAAAAAGAATATAGATATGTATTTTTTAAGGATTGTTGAAAAGACATTACTAATCAGGACAATAGTTACAACGAAAATCATTATAATTTGTCATGTTTTCATCAGATGTTATTCATATAGGGGGCGTGATTTATAAAGTATTATTGAGAGAGAAAATACAAAATTCCTTTAAAAGATTTCGGATACATCCCCACAAAATGGTCAGATGAATGATGATCAATAACACCAAGTAAAATATTTTAGACATATTTTCTTTGATAATAATACCAACGAAAAATGTCAATAAAATATTAAACGCGCACGAGTCAGCATGAGAAAACATCACAAATGCGGGAAAATAAGACTGAATAAATATCCTTCAATTGGGTTAATAAATAAAAAAATAACATTCAGAACATCATTTTTCACATCTCAGCATCCATTTCTTTCCCACAGTTATAATGTAACTTCCCTGTATCCTTTCTATAAATGATGAATTGTTCTGATGAACTTTCATCTATACTACCTACAATTTATTAATTGAAGCGCAGTACTAGATTGGCGGTAAGGTCTCATTATTTTACAGTTGAAATGGCTAGATGTAACCGTAAGTTCTATGCTAATCGTTTCTTCTCTCGCGCTTCTCGCTTGTTGAACTCCCCTACAACCTACAATCTTCAAAAATTTAAATGTAACGTCAATGGACATCCTCTCTCTTCCTCAATCCTGTTCTTTTATTCTCCTTTTCTCACTTCTCTTTATTAAAGTCTTCTCATTCTCTTTCACTCCCTGTAACCTCGAGCGTCTTAGTAGCATTATCGCCTTGCTTGAGGTGAAATTGTTTAAAAAAAAACGACTTAGATTTCACTGACATCGTTAAGACATTAATTGAAAATCGACTCCACTATGAATAGACTGCGAGATGTGCTTTATTATGGCTCTCTGAGAGGCACCCAGTCAGTTATATGCCATGCTTAGGTGATCATGTACCTTTCGATACATGATTGACGGGGCAGATTTTTTTCCCCGCAGTAGGTTGTCATTTCTTTCTGCGGTAAACCAGTTGCCATCCAAGGCTGTAGAACCCAGTCTGTCCTGCTATTTACCCATAGCTGGAGGGAGAAGAAGAAGATTCATACCTTTCCCAAGGGTATTAGCACGTAAGCGAATGTAATGGATTCGACTGGATTTCGAACTCGGTCCTCCGATTCCTCAATCCGAGCCGCTATCCATTACTCCACCGTGCCTCCAAATCATAATGGCGTCAAGCTTACTAAAGCACACGCAAAATATTAATATTTTGATGGGGAATTATAATTATAAAACAGCATTAAAATTTTGACGTGTTGGTTATTTTTTTTTTTCACTTTATGCTCTTTTGTTTTGTGAAGCAGACCCCGTGAAGAAAATCCAGTATATTAAAGCCGTACGCATCTGTGTGAATAAAACAAATCATCCGTAGAAAGATCGCAGCCATTCCAGTTGATATGCTAAGACGCACTATGGTTGAAATGAGAGAGCGAGTTCGTGCATGTTCACTTCGTGGTGCTGACCATCTCAGAAATGTAATATTCAAATTTTAGATGATATATTGAACTCTTGTATATCAGTTATGCATATATATATTTGGTACCCTATGTCATTTTTATAATCCAAAATACTTGCATTTAAAATGTCTCCCAGCATTTTATATTAATATTTTAATGGAAAATAGCAATTACGTATATTTCCGCGTATAAGACTACCTTTAAATCCCGCAAATCACCCTTACATATTGGGCATCGTCTTATACTACAATTCTGATATGTCCCTGTAAGGGATATATTAGAACGAAGTAGCTAAGTGGTTTTGGCTACTATAACCAAGTAGAATATGGTAGCAGTAATCGACTGGTACGCGTCGTAGTTGCGGGTAAAAAGTGAAGATCAATGGCGTAGTCCAATGGGCGTCGTTATAGCCTTGCTCTCAGACTAAGGCACTTTGACTATCCTACATGTCCCTCGGTATTTATGACGGACACCAGCCAATCATATTCCAGTGAGGAGGAACAAAGGTGTACGCATATTCCATTATATCAAATTATAAAACAATAATCCTCAAATTCTGAGTGATATTTGTCTGTAGGCTAACCTCAGCATTGGTGCGATAACAAAGAACGTACATGAAAAGATTCACATTATCAAATAAACTGATAATAAAAGTAATAAAACCATTTCTACCTTATATATTACTGGCATAACTTCATAATAAATTGTCTATTCAAAGAATAATTCCATATCAATGAAATCAACTTGTATCCATGCAAGCTCAGCTGAGAAAATGTTAACATCGAGTTATGATTGCGTTCACAGCAACTTTTATCGTACATTATTGTACTGTTATTAGAGGTATTTTGTGATTGTTGATGAAGTATAAGTGAATGGCCATTAGTAAACCAGGCTGTTTGTAACTGTTTAGATATAGGAAAAGAAGAGGAAGAAGAATCGGTAGTCTTAAGAAATCACGTGATGAAACGTAAACAAAACAATGGTTTTCTTTTTTAGGAGACGTGTGAAGGAAAAACATGATATAGAAACGGTTTTATTTTGAATTTCTATTCATACAGTAATTAACAATATTTCCAATAACATCATCTTTATATAACCAATAAGCAATCGTCTTATACTACAGATATAGGATAAATTCAGGAAAATGTGATATATTTTTTGATCTCGTCTTATCTAAAGGTAACCATATACGCGGAAATATACGGTATAAAATATCATTAAATTTTTTGACTAGTTGTTTTTTCTTATTTTTATTTATGGTTTTATTTCGGGGTGCTCGGACCGGGAATAAAAGCGACCTGGATATGACAATAAACTAAATCCGCGTCCTGGGTAAGACGATAGACTACATCCAACAGCAACGCCTCTGATCAGGAGGTTTGGAGTGTGCTGTTATTCCCAGGTTCACCCTGACCCGGAGTGGTAGCACCTGTTAGGGCCCCAACTATAGGCAAATAGTTACCCCCAACCCAAACTGGGGTCAAATAATGTAAAAATAGGTTTTAATAAGAGCAATGCATTTTTTTAAAAAAAATATTACCAGCAATAAATTTTGGAAGAAAAATTATTACCAGAAATACATTATTAAATTAAGAATACATTATTACCAGCAATACTTTTTGGGAAAAAAATATTACCAGAAATACTTTTAAAAATATATTACGGTAAATTTGCATTGTAGGCACCGAAAGCACACGGTATTAAGAATATGCCATTCTGGTGTAAAATTGCCTGGTTATTTCGAAAATGACATTAAAACATTCCATACGATTACCGTTTTTGATTCATCATCAATGTAAATTCGATCTCTTTCGCATCGCCATTAGGGGCGTTGTTTTCTTACGTTTGAATGAGGTTTGACTCGAGAGGTAATTCGCGGAAGATTACTTATTGGCCTTTTTACAGAGCTTTATAAAATCGGCCTTTTCACAGCGCGGAAGCTTACTTAGTTTTCAACCTTGGTAAATTTGCATTGTATGGCGGACGTTCTGTGTACGCGATGCGAAAGAGATCGAACTGACATTGATGATAAATCGAAAACGGTAATCTAGCGCAATGTTTTAATGTCATATTCGAAATAATCAGGCAATTTCACGCCAGATTGGTATGTTCTCAATACGAGGGGCTTTTGGTGCATACAATGCAAATTTACCAATATTAGCAGCAATAAAAAATCTTGTGGCATTAAATAACCCATTGAAGTAGTGATATGTCCCGGAAAGGGATATATTTGTTCGAAATTAGCGAAATGGTTTTGGACTACTGTAACCGAGTAGGACAATCTAGCAGGGAACCTTAATGGACTGGTCCTCGTCGTAGTGGTAGGCAATAGGCGTAGGCAATAGGCGAAGACAATAGGCGTAGGCAATAGGCGTCGTCCTTGTACCTCCACATCAGTCTGTATTTATGGCTGACACCAGCCAATCATATTACTGTGAGGGGGAATCCAGGTGTATGTATATTCATTACATGAGGTAGATATTGCCATAAAACAAACCAAATTGAGGATGAAGTCTAGCATATTAAAGCACTCTCACAATATTAATATTTTATTGGAAAATCTCATTTATAAAGAAGGGTTAATTTTTTTACGACTGTGTTTTTACTTTTTCTTTTTACTTTATGGTTTGGTTTTGTGAGGCTGACACAAGGAACAAAGTCTGTGGGTTAGGGTTTAAGTTTCGATTAACTGACGTCGGATCTTGGAATGCAGAACCTAGAATGAATATTAAAAGAATCTTTCTTTTTTTCTTTTTCTTTTTTTTTTTTGAGAAGAATGAAATAATTAATAATGGAAGTCGAAAAAGTGGGAAGAAAAACGTCGATGAAAAATTTTCAAGGTTTTTCCAACAAAAAAATGACAGAGCAAAGAAAGTCGGCAGGGTTCTCACTGCGCCATTGTTTTCGTTGAAGAATGGTAATCTGTCTTCATGAATCGCTTCTTTTTTTTTCTTTTTTTTTAAATAAAGGTATCAATAAATAATAAACCAAAAATATGGTTCTAATATATACAATGAAATCGTGTATATATGTATGTGCTATTCTAGCATGTGCTTTTTTTTACGGAGGAAACATACAAGATAGAAAAAGAGAGCAACAAAGAAGGATATATAGAAACGAACAGCAAGACGACAAGAGAGATATTTTTTCTTTTTTTAACACAATTGTTCGCCTAATACAATACCCAAGAGCCACTCAGGGTAGAGGCTTACTAAATGAGTTGAGAAAAGCATAAAGCGGTAAATTAAGAAGCGTATATTATGACAATATCTTGAACCTAAACATGAAGGGATTTAGATTGTACTTATCGTGAAGTTTATTCCACAAAATCATATTTCTGGGGGAGCTGTTTATGTGAAACTTCATCCTTTCAAATGGAATACGAAGGACATGTGGATAAATTGATCCTGAGTACCTAGCATTAGTTGTGAAGGTCTGAGTTTTTGGATCTAAGGAATCTAGCTCGCCTGAATATTTGTCTTGGAAATAGAAATACAATAACGAAACGCTTGAAACGTTTCGACTGTTGCCAGAGTGGAGAGAATACGTAGTGAAAAATAATTCATCACCCAAAAGGCCACGTAAAGGCTGGATAGGGGGACTGTGCAGCTCTAGCTTAAATATGACAGAAAACTCCATTTTTGGACAGGTTTGACTCTTTCAAAGAAAGAACGTAACAGTAAGTGTCAGATATCTCCAGATGTGGTACAAGAAATAGAGAATTTTTACAGAATATTTAGCGATAGTAAGAATATCCGAGTACCACTTGGGATCTGGAGTGAACATTATTCCCAATAGAAATTCGCGGTAATATTACATTGAGAGAACGACAGCTGATTCGTTAAAACTCAAGGAAAAAATATTGGTTAGCAGGGGGCGCATAGAGATTATTATTATAGAGGTTATTTTATTAACATGAGTAGGAAATCGCAAGTTGTTATTAAAGATACCTCTGCGTTAAACGATGTTCGAATGATATCTGTGGTTGCTTGTATATTATTCTCTTTCTATGTATATTCATGGCTCTCCACAACTTCCTATCTCGTGTTGTTATTAGTTTTTTTCTTTCTCTTTACGCAAGCTCGTCATCTAAGTGACTTGATCCTTGCTTTATCCCTCTTATCCTCAATACGCACCGTGAGGGCCAGGTTTTCCAGAACCTCTCTTCTACATGACTCCAGTTTAAATTTACGCTTGGTTATATTTCAGGTATATCTTATCACTACCATATCACGATGACTAACCGAAAAAAGAACGGTATCTAAGCAGTGAAACAATATACCGACTCACAACTATCAACCTACCAAGGATGTTGTAACTGTAAAATACTATACACGTTCTTAACTGTCACGGGAGTTATTCAGTTAGAATCAGTGTTTATGTAACGTATTTGACAGAATAAAACACGCACGGGTATTTTAGATGCGTCCCCATTACAGCAATGCATATTCAGGGAAAAGGTATTTAATGTATGTAAGCCTGTCATGTTTAATGAAAGCTATCAGTTCATTACAAAAAACTGTAAATGCACTTGATTTAACCTAGGGAGGGGTTACTGAATAGAATAATTAAACGAAGGTTGGTAATGAACGATAATACTCAGGGTACGAACAACACGAACAAGATTCGCCAGCGGCGCGTAGAAGTAGTAGTGAACTGCTGGAAGTGAGTCAAGTGAATTCCACAAGGATTCTGCAGGATATCTATCAACCGCTCCACGCGATCAGATGTGGCACTAGGCCGAATTTAATGTGGGCTCGGCCCAAAATTCGCCGTAGACCCCGCATAAAACGTAGTTAGGTAGCTGTTCCTCGAGACGAGACTCTGTCCTTCGACATAGCCTCGACAAAGGATCATCTCTTCCCGGGGGGGCTGTGAGTTTGACCAGCACAACTGGAGACGAATCTCCAACTGCAGACCAACATACAGTATTTACTACTGTATTTATATAAATGGGGATATACCCATTATCGTTCGTAGGTATGCTACAACAGCACTTTAGATGTAGTAGTAAGAATCACTGCATATAAAAAGCAAGCTATCTGAACATCACAAAAATGACATTAGCTGAAGTAAAAAAAACATTGCTATATATAAAAACAAGCTGTCACAACATCACATAAAGGACTTTAACTGTTGCAGAAACCATTACTGTATATAAAAAGCAAGCAATCTGAACACTATAAAAAGCACTATAGCAGAAAAATTAATGCATATAAAAAGTAAGCTATCGGAATATTACAAAAAATAGTTTAGCAGTAGCTGAAAACTTTACTGAATATAAAAAAGCAAGTTATCAGAACATCACAAAAATGACCTTAACTATCGTAGAAAACATTACTCTATATAAAAAGCAAGCTATCAGAATATCACAAAAAGTTGTTTAGCTGTAGAGGAAAAGATTACTATTTGGCAAGTATAATATCACGATCAAAGCAATAATTTATGTCCCCTGTTATCGTTGGGGCGTTGGTGTCTATAACACCAAATGCGGAGAAAATCCAAATATAGAAAATCCAAATAAAGCACAGTATCCCATCGCTTCAGAAGTCTTCGTTGCTTGGAAATGTAAATATAACCGCGAAACGCACTCTCTGCTTGAGATCGTCCGACAATAAAAGAGAACACGCTTAATGCAAGATCTCCGATCGGAAACGAAAACGTGTGAAATATAACAATAATAATAATAATGATAATATGTTGTCAATTAAAATGCAGTACTAATAATTGCATTAGTGGCCCTACGATGGTTGTTTTAATGCATTTTGTTAATTTCCAATTTCATATAGATTATTATGCAATTTGATGAACAGAATCACTTGGTGTCATTTAAAATCCGATTGGTTAAATACTAATAGCTGAATTAGTACGATAACAATATAATAACTGAAAAATGAATGCTAGTTTACTGATGTGGCCATACCTGCTGACAACAAGACAGCTACAATGCAAATAAAAACGTTTCCAATCTAAACTTTGCTGCTGCTTTGAATATCCAGCAACAATCATATTTAATAAACCTCTACCTTAAGTGGCTCTTGGGCCTTGTATCGGTTGAGCGATTGTAAAATATATATATATATATTAATTTGATGTTCAATACATACGGATAAATGTAAGCGATTCAGACTAATAAAGCCCATACATGTCTGCTAGTCGAGGGAGAATTGGAATCATGCCTTTAAAAAAAAAACAATGCTAAACATCTCAGCCTTAATCTGAAGTCTCTCTGATGATTCGACTTTGCATGCAAGGCCTTACGCACCTCTTGACACATGAAAAAAGTCTTTAGTAAAGAAACAAAAAAAACAAACAAGTAAAACCATTGCAAGCACACAGGAAATCGTATATGCACTTCACATGATCGTCGCTAACAGTGCAATATCGAAATAACAATGCAAATTATAGTCAGAATAACAATTCATTTATTCGAAACAATTCATTTTCAAGTGAAAAATGTGCTTGGACCTCCTCTGCGTCTTCCTGTCGGGTCAACGGTGGGTACAGTCACGTCTCGTCTGCGCATGCGTGGAGCGCTTTCTCTTCCTTTCCAGCGTAAAAATTTGATGGAATTTTTTTTGCTTTTCCATAAATTCTTCTTTTCTTTGTGTTGTTCATAACTAAACTTATTCTTTATTTTTCTGCTCGACATCATGATTCTAACTTGCATTATTATCAAATAAAGCAAGCTAGAAATATTGAAGAGCCACTTAAGGTAGAGGCTGCCTAAATATGGTTGTTGCTGCGTAATCAAAACAGCGGAACCTCCCCTTGGGTTGGAAATATATTTGAGTGGGCAGCCTAGACTCCGAGACAAGTTTCCTCCGTTAGGAGGACCCACTGGGAGAAGGTGGGATCACAAAAGGCTTCTCGGAGATTAGCTGACATCCCTTACCCTCATTCCCTATAAGGTTATTGTAGAAGCATTGCACTGTGGAAATATCGGTATTAGACTAAGAAAAAGAGTACTAAACCGCTACATAATATCCGTCCTCCTATATGGCAGCGAGTTCTGCAGGATTTCCTCAAAAATGAAGAGAAGGGTTGAAACAACAGAAATGTGGTTCTACAGTAAGATGCTGAGGATGCCGTGGACCGAACAGTTTTGATAAAATGGAAGCAATACTTAACACCAGGAAGAAGCAGCTGAAGCTTCTGGGGCATATAATAAGGAAGGAGGGTTCGGAAAATCTAATACTCACAGGACAGATAGAGGGCAAGGCGGGCAGAGAAAGACAACCCATGACATACTTAATGAGCCTGAGAAAAAGAATGGCGGAAAAAGGTCTAGGAGAAGTAACAGGAAAGCAAAGTTTATTAAGAGCAGCCAGGGACAGGTAGTTGTGGAGAGCCATGATCGCCTACGTCCTGCATACATACAGCACATAGAAGAAGAATAGATTTAAATAAATGGATGGCGAAATAAGGTTTAAGAGTGTTATGGGATCGTACCCATAATAATAATAATGGACTATTCCATACTTAATAAATACTGCGCCTCAGGAGTAGGCGAGGAGTCAGTAGAGTCAGTCAGTAGTTCAAGTCGAGTCAAGAGTCGAGTCAGAGGCAGTCCGAAACAGAGTCGCGTTCAGACAATTACTACAAGACATTGGAATAGTGATACTGGTCGCAACTACATTGTTCTCCCTACTAAACCTGATTGTTCGTACTAACACTTCTACTTCTCTGTATATATTCCTGTTTGTAATATATCTGTGTTATTCAATACCTGTGTTCGAGTTCGTCTTTATTGGTTCTACCTTGGACTATCAACGGCTCTTATTTTTGAAACATGAGAACTCTTATGTAGCGAAGGAATCATATTTTGTAAAAAATAATTATAATTTAAGCTCTACTTCTGTATGGTGCACTGTTTTTTTTATTTTTTTAAATAAAAACAAAAATACTAAAGAACATCGGATTAACGTGTTCTTTCCTATTTTTCTAAATATCTGCACACGCACACGCACACGCACACACACACACACACACACACACACACACACACACACATATATATATATATATATATATATATATATATATATATATATATATTGTGTATTTAGGCAGCAATCCCTCTTTTGAACATGTTTCATTAAAGACGACAACAAGGTACTGCGATTAAGCTTTTTAACTGATTTTTCTTGTGTTCGAACAAATGTTTTCTTTTCTGGACAGAAATGCTCCTTAAGGAACTGTGTTCCAGATAAAACCGAACTCACAAAAAATCACACTACTACATGCCTATAGAGACGCTTTACGCCATACCTATCTGACCACAGCTCTAGTAGAACCCATTTAAACACACACACAAACTTACCAGAGTCCATCTAAAACATACTAGTAGAAAACACAAATATAATAACCTCATCGACCTGTAAAAAGATAAAAAAAATAATGGAAGCCTTAATAAAAAAAGAAAAGGCCAACATTCAATAATATTAACTACGAACATGGCCACAATGTGTTAACACACAACCCATACAGGAATTTGAAATTAAAATCATCCTTGATAATGGCTAAAGGGAGAGCCAAAAGCGCTCAGAATATTTGGACAATTTCTACACGCACTGTGTTCAGAAAAGAAAACATATGAAATGCTTAATCCCAGTACCTTGTCTGTCGTCTATAATGAAGTCTCTCTCTCTCTCTCTCTCTCTCTCTATATATATATATATATATATATATATATATATGTCTGTGTGTGTGTGTATAAGAAGGCAAGAGGAACAACTATTCTTAGCCGACGCGTTTCATCCTCTGAGGACAAAACGCGTCGGCTAAAAAGAGTTTTTCCTTTTGACTTTACATTTATTTTGTTCCTTTACAAATACACTCTATCTGAAAATAACTTACGCACACACACACACACACAGATACATTAACACACACACACACACACACACACACACACACATATATATATATATATATATATATATATATATATATGCATATGTATATATACACATACAACTTGTCTGAAATCAAATAGACCTCAATAACTCGAAAACTTTCCAGCCAATATTTGGAAAAATTTAAACTCATCCATTTTCACCTTTAGTAAAATGTTTAATTAAATTTCTTGCCATTTTTAATGGTTACTTTTTGAGATATTTGGAATTTACGAAAATGAACTGACAGAATTCATTATGCAGATTAAACTAATATTAGCTTGAGACCTCTGAAATATAATAAAAACTATTTTTTCTCTTTGTCTATAATATATGTTAAAACATGGATAAACAAAAGGATCTAACAACTGCTGAAAAACAAAAAATAATAAAGTTATTGAGTGATAGAAAGTCCACATTAGAGATATCAAAAGAGCCTTGCAGAGATCATCAAACAATAAAGAAGGCTGTAAAAATATAAATAAGTTGAGACCTCGAAGCAAATGAAAAGACTTTAAGAACTTGCTTCCTCGAGATGAACGTAAATTAAAGCGAGTTACAGAGAAACAACCACTTTTGACCAGAGTTCAGATCTTTAAAAAATCTGGAATTGAAGGAGTCAAAAAGGACAAAAGGTGTAGAATAATTTGTGAACTGGCATGTGTAAAAAATCTCCAAGGCAAACTAAAGCAAATATTTTAAAGTTTCAAAATTGGACCAAGAAATACATGAAAATTGAATTTTCTAAAATAATTTTTAGGGATAGATCACAAGTGATATATGATGGACCTGACGGATGAGTCAAAGGTTGGATTTTATCTAATTCAGACATGACTGTGGCTAAAAGAAAGCAACAAGGAGGTGGTCGTGTTATAATATTGGCTGTAATTGTCAACCAAAACATTATTTAAATTAAATTTAGTGTACTAATCGAAAACGCATGAATCGAGTAATTCCTGTAAATATATTATCGAAAATCTTCCTTTTTTTATATTAGTAAATATATATTAATATGAATATGAGTATTTTTACAGGTTTAACAGCAATAGATAATGTTTTGGTTTACTTCACAACTAATTTTTAAATAAATAAAACATATTTCAATAAATAAAAATTTCAAAAGATTGCAAGGGTATTTTTGTTTTGAGATAGATTACAGTCAATAAGAAAAAAAAATGAAATCCCCTGCGGTATTTCACCCTTGTTGAGAAAACCTTTTTTCTGGTGGAAACTAGAGTCATAAATGGTTTTCGTTTTTCTTGCTGTATTTTGCAATGACTTGTCGCTTATCAGGCAATTCTTCGATAACTTTTCCGTAAGATTGCGCAAGTTTTTACCGGAAGAATTTTTCGATGAACTCTTGAATGTGGTTTTCATTAAAGAAAGTCTCCCTCATCGAAATGTTTTGCACCGATCGAGAAAGGAGACGATGGCTTCAGCTGAAGATAGTGGGTTGGGAAAAACTGATCAACCAAGGTCCAAAGTCTTGCTGTATGCGGCCTGAAGGAAAACAACATCGATTATGCACTGAAGCCCACTACATACGGGAAAAACATATTCTGTCACTGTACTTTAAATCTATGAACTAACATTTGGATGTTAAAAATGTTATTGCGTCCAGAACTGGCATTTCGACTCCAGTCTCTTTTCCGCCGTCGGAGCATAGCTTCTCTGAACCTTTTCTAGAAATACTTTCAGGGCAATTCTTCGAATGAACTTTGATCGATGGAACCTAGACTTTATAAATTTAGGCGCAGTACTAGATTGGCGGAAATGTCTCAACATTTGATAGTTGAAATGGCTAGATGCAACCGTAAGTTCTATGTTAACAGTTTCTTCTATCGCACTTCTCCCTTGTGAAACTCTCTTCCGGCTTCTTGCTTCCCAGTCAACGTTGATCTTCAAAAACTGAAATATAATGTCAATCGTTATCTACTCTCTTCTTGATACCTCTTCTTTTATTGTTCTCGGTCCTTCATAATGTCCTTCTTTTTCTTATTCTTTCTCACTCAATAACCACTTGCGTCTGAGTGGCTTTATTACCTTGTTTGGGGTATGAAATATTTAAGAGAAACACTCCAAAATGGATCACGTATCTTCCTGTTAATTAAACGTGATTCTTTCTTCTAATAATTATATTTGACCTTATATGACCCATGTAAGTGTTGCTATGCCGTTAAGTTAATCAGTCTGACGTTTTCAATACATTGGGTTCAAACAAAAGTTTGCAGAATTTTCGGTGACATTGGAACATGAGAGTTCGTTTCACACGTGATTGGAATTTATGAAACGTGTACATAGATAAGGTAACGTTTCAACGCGGTCTATAGATTTTGAAAAATAAAAGTTTTTGCGTATAAAACGAAAAATGGAAGAACGTGAAATGCATTTTCATCATTTGACAGTGTTTTATTTCCGGGGAGGGACCATACGCTGTTCAAACAGTAAAAAACTTATATGTGCCGTTTATGTTGATGGTGCCGTAGCTGAAAGTACAGTTGGTAATTGGTTCCCTAGGTGCAGAAAGGGAACTATTTATCCGGAAGCACGAAAAGCTTGCAGCAGGCATCCAGTCATAGATGGCAACCAGATCGAAACTGACTAAAAACAAATCCAGGTCACAAGAGATGGGATATCGCCGAAATACTCCACTGGTTTCATATTTAGTGTCGTAATGTATTTTCTAAATATCTGGATACGCGAATCCCTTCCATGTTTTTATTGTACTGCAATTTAACATGAAATAAATCCATCCAACGCATCTTCACTGTTATTCTCAGCTTATTTCTCTACACAAGCGATGAAAAGTATTTGTTTACAACAATGTGGAGAGAAAAAAATCCCTGGGGAAAACGAAATTGCTCATCATTAAACACCTCAAACTCCGTTCTGCATCAGACAATAGTGATCTTTGTTTGCAATGATATTCACCCTGTACAGAACCCAAGAGCCACTCGAGGTATATACAAATTAAGAGGCACACTTTATGTGGGAAAGGCAACGGTTAATTCTAGACTTGAACAGGTTAAAATTGTATAGATCGAGGGATCATCTTCTATAGGCTGTATTTATACTCGCGTCTTTAGGACGTGTTAATAGTTAAGTATATTAAGTAGACGTATACTTGAGTCTATATACTGTTTTTAACTTAAGCCTATCGGGAGATATTGGTCTTGTTTATGCTTTTTTTAAATCATTTCACCATAAGTAAGGCAATAAAGCCCCTAAGACGCAAGAGTTTACAAGGTCTTACACATAAAAACAATGCACGATAAAGGAGAGATATCAATCAAAGCACAATAATTAGGAAGACAGAAGATAACGACAAAATTTAAGTTTTAGAAAAAAAAAAGCGTACCCAAGAACAGCAGTCCCCAATTTTTCCCCATGGACCGGAATCATGCAAGTCAGTTTTTCCATGGCCAGGGCATGGTGGTACGTAGCGATCACGCACATAAAAGGATACCATAAACAAGACCGTGATAATCAATAAAATGGAAAATTATTGGTCTATGGCCCGTTACTAAACGGTCTATGGCCCGGTACCAAACGGTCTACGGCCCGGTAACCAATGGTCTATGGCCCGATACCAGATGGTCTACGGCTCGGAACCAAATGTTCTACGGCCCGGTACCAAACGGTCTACGGCCCGGTAACAAATGGTCTATGGACCGATACCAGACGGTCTACGGCCCGGTAACAAACCGGTCTACGGTCCGGTAACAAACGGTCTACGGCCCGGTAACAAACGGTCTACGGCCCGGTAACAAATGATCTATGGCCCGATACCAGACGGTCTACGGCCCGATACCAGACGGTCTACGGCCCGGTAACAAATGGTCTATGGCCCGATACCAGACGGTCTACGGCTCGGAACCAAATGTTCTACGGCCCGGTACCAAACGGTTCGGCCCGGTAACGGCCCGGTACCAGACGTTCTAAACGGTCTACGGCCCGGTAACAAATGGTCTATGGCCCGATACCAGACGGTCTACGGCCCGATACCAAACTGTCTACGGCCCGGTAACAAATGGTCTATGGCCCGATACCAGACGGTCTACGGCCCGGTAACAAACGGTCTACGGCCCGGTAACAAATGGTCTATGGCCCGATACCAGACGGTCTACGGCCCGGTAACAAACGGTCTACGGCCCGGTAACAAAATGGTCTATGGCCCGATACCAGACAGTCTACGCCCCGTTACCAAACGGTCTGCGGCCCGTTACCAAACGGTCTACGGCCCGGTACCGGTCTGCAACTCGGTGGTTAGGTACCTCTGCCCTAGAACAAACTGGAGCCTATTAACGATTTACTGTGGAAACTCTTTAATGCAACCTGATTCCAATTTATATCGCATAAAAATCACATTAAATTATATTTCGCCCATGCTCCCAGTTGATTATTGTTCAAAGATACAATACTAGCAACGCATCGAACTCCACCTTTTATTAAAATAAACTCTCTATAATATGAACAGTCTTCGAGATAATATTACAAAGTGGCGTACTACAGCGGGCGCCCTTTAGTTGTCAGCACTGACATGTCTATCATAGCAAAGAGGAAGTATTTCACTTTGAAATGTATTTGTCTATGCATGAACATCAAAATGAAAATAAGAGATTGTCACAATCTGTAACTGTTTTTTTTTTATTTCTCCATATTTTATGCATGTTCTCCTGGAAGTCGGGGAGGGTGACATGCGCATTTAAAAGGATAGAAAGAAGAGACACCTGAACAAAAGCCATTGGAGAAAACAAAAACAAACCAAACAAAAACGAGAAAAGCAAACGCAAAGTGTATGGTAGCCCCTAGCAACAACATCCGAAGCGATCTCAACCTTTTTGAAAGAAACGGCGACCGAGAGTCGTGTTGGTATCACTGCAAACAAGGCGAGCGATGAAATAATATTTTATTATGATTTCAATTTTGTAAGCCGTTCGTCTTTTCTAGAGGCGATCACGATTGAAAACTTTATGATTCTTCTGAACATTTTTCCACCGGTGGAGGTTCGTGTCATCGAGTAATTTCTACTGAATGCCGTCATGTTGTGGCAAACTTTGGCGTAGCTTCCGGCTACTGCATGGGCCTTCCGTTACGGTCTGAACGCCAACTTCCGGTTTTTCTTTGGTTTGTATATACTAATCCCACAATACTATGCGCACTTGTGTGAAAGAATTTTTCAGAAAGGCTTATGGCATAGACGAGGGGAGAGAAGTGGGAGGGAGGAGTTAAGTGTTCATGAAGAAGAAGAAGAAGAGGAGGAGGAGGAAATGGGAATCATAGAAAAGGAGACAGTAGAAAGAGAGAGAGAGAGAGAGAGAGAGAGAGAGAGAGGATTAGTTTTGCAAAAATTAAATAGAAAAAAGAGAGAAAGAGCATAAAACAAATTCGGCAAAGAGTGTGAAAAATAAAGTCAGTGTAAGTGTGTGTATAAAGGAATCTATATATATATATATATATATATATATATATATATATATATATATATATATATATATATATATATATATAACGATATATTTTATATATATATATATTATATATATTCTATATATTATTATATATATATATATATGAGATAACAATAATATATATATATATATATATATATATATATATATATATATATATATATATGAGATAAGGATACATATTTTATATATCAAGAACCATATTAGGAAGAAATGTATGATAAAATGAAAAAAAAAATGGTGAGACGCGTTTCAATACAGTAGATGAAGTTTTAAAAAATGATATGCGTAACACGAAAACTTTTTACACTTTGTCATACATTCATTCCCATATATATATATATATATATATATACACTGGAATTAAATACAGATCGCATATGGATGGGAATACAACATAATGATAGGATAAATAACAAATAGGAAACGTTTATAAATCTAATATGTTTCGCTTTTTGTTAAAGCTTCATCAGAGAATGAGTTTTGTGTAGTTTTATTAAATCTGATTAACAAATGCACGCCACAAGAATAAATATCCCAGAATTTTCTTTTTCTACAAATTTTATGAAGCTTTAATAAAACCGAAACACGCGCGCACGCACGCACACACACACACACACACACACACACACACACACACACACACACACATATATATATATATATATGAATGATATAAAGTGAGAGAAGCAAAGGCAGAAGAAATTGACAAGAGAATGTAGAACAAAGAGAATTTAAGAGGAAGTTAAATAACTTCTTTTATTTTGGCGACAAACAATTTTAAGTTCCTCAAACTTTTTAATGGCGACAATGAAATTAAAAGCCCTACACTCTTTGACTGTGAACTTTCACCTTATACCATCGCCAAGATGCAAAAACAAATGAATGAAACATTATAATTAATTAATGAATAATGAGAAAACTGAAAGAAAATATTTGATAAATGAATAACAAAAAATCATTTTGAATTTTCTCATTCGTCGATTATTTTTTTTTATTTAGGAAATTGTATTTATTAAATATGGAATGAAATTTTAGTAAATTCAGAATGCGGTGAATGAAAAGAAAAAGAAGAGGTAAAGAAGAAAAGGAGAAGAGAAAAAGAAGCAGAAAGAAAAAGAAAATGAGAATAGTGAAAAAAGCAGAAAGTTGACAAGAATGAAAAAGGGTAGAAAGAGGAAGAGAAGGAGGAGAAAAGAAAAAAGAAGTAGAAGAAATGTGGACAGAATGAAGAAGAAGAAGAAGAAGAAGAAGAAGAAGAAGAAGAAGAAGAAGAAGAAGAAGAAGAGGGGTGAAAGAGAAAGAAAAACTGAAAAACCAGGAGAAAATAGGAAATTATGGAAGAGAGAAATGAAGAAAAGCTTAAAATGAGTTGACGAATGTGAAAAAGAATTAAAAGAATTATGGTATCGAAGAAAAGAAAAGAGAGAAGAAATAAGAAAAAGCGATCAGGAATTTAAAAAAGTGAATAAAAATAAATTTGAAGTATCTTGAGTAAATAATGGTAGAATTATAGAATGTGTATTAAAAGAGAGAAAGAGAGAAAGAAAAAATAAATAAATATAGAAAGAAAGAAAGAAAGAAAGAAAGAAAGAAAGAAAGATAGAAAGAAAGAAAGAAAGAAAGAAAGATTATCGGACAAAAGCAATATCTGGGAAGCAAAAGAAAGAAAGAAAGAAAGAAAGAAAGAAAGAAAGAAAGAAAGAAAGAAAGAAAATAGAACAAAAGCAATATTTGGGATGAAAAAACGGAAGAGAGAAAGAGAGACAGACAGACAAACAGAACGAATGAAAGAAAGAAAAAAGAAAGAAAGAAAGGAAGGAAGAAATAAAAAAAGAAAAAGAAGGAAAGATAATCGAACGAAAGCAATATTTGGGAAGCAAAAAAAGGAAGAAAGGAAGAATAAATAAATAAAGAAAGAAAGAAAGAAAGAAAAAAAGAAAGAAAGAAAGAAAATAGAACGAAAGCAATATTTGGGATGCAAAAAACGAAAGAGAGAAAGATACCTATGGAGAAAGAAATAAAGGAAAAAAGAAAGAAAGAAAGAAAGAATATAGTAAAAATAATTGGAAAGAGTGAATGATATGTAAACACAAAAAATAATGAAAGAAAAACATGGCAGAAAATATTAGGAGAAAAGGGAGAAAAACATTGAAAGAGATTTAGAATGCACAATTGTGAATAAAGAAGGAAGGAAAGAAAGCAAAAACAAAAATATAAAGCATAGAAAATATCTGGAAGGAAAGAGTGAATGAAGGTGAGAATGTCAGAAAAAAAGCTAAAAAGAATCACAAAAGGAAAGAAAATGGTAAAATAATTAGAAAGAAATAATAAACATATATTTGGTAAGTAAAAAACCTGGAGAAAGAAAGAAACCAAAAAAAAAAAAAAAGAGAGACATGGCAAAAATCGCCCGTATAAAGATAATGTGAAGAAAGAATGAAACGAAAATAAGGGAGACATGAAAAGAAATGTCTTTAAAAATGTGAAGAACGAAAGGAAAAACTAAACTAAGGGAGACATGACAATAAATGTCTGTAAAAGAAAAAGCAAAGTAAGGAAGAAAATGAATAAGAAAGATACGGCAATAAATGTCTGTAAAAGAAAATTTGAAGAATGAAAGGAAAAATTAAAACAAGGAAGACATGACTATAAATGCCTGCAAAAAGAAAATGTGAAGAAAGAAATGGGACGAATGAATGAAACTAAAATAAAGGAGACATGAAAATAAATGTCGGTAAAAGAAAAAGTGAAGAAAGAAAGAAACTTAAATAAGGGAGACATGGCAATAAATGTCCGTATAATAATATGTGAAGATAGAAAGAAACTGGAATAAGGGAGACATGAAAATAAATGTCTGTAAAAGAAAATGTGAAGAATGAAAAAGACAAAAATATGGGAGACATGACAATAAATGTCTGTAAAAGAAAATGTGAAGAATGAAAAAGACAAAAATATGGGAGACATGACAATAAATGTCTGTAAAAGAAAATGTGAAGAATGAAAAGAATGAAAATGACAAAAAATAAAAGAAAATGGGAATGAAAAGACAAAAATATGGGAGAGACATGACAAAAATGTCTGTAAAATGTGAAGAATAAAAAAGACAAAAATATGGGAGACATGACAATAAATGTCTGTAAAAGAAAATGTGAAGAAAGAATGAAATACGCTAAACTAAAGGTGGCTCGTCAATAAATGTCCGTAGAACAAAATGTGAAGAAAGAAAGAAACTTAAATAAGGGAGACCTGACAATAAATGTCCGTAAAATACAATATGAAGAAAGATAGAACAAACCTAAGAGAAGGGGAAAATGGCAAAAATTGTCTGTAAAAGGAAACTGAGAAGGAAGAAAGAAATTTGAAACAAGGGAGATCTGCCAAAAAATTATCGTAAATGAAAAATGTGAAGAAAAAATAATAAAAAAAAAAGAAAAAAAGAAAGACTTGTCGAAAAATATCCGAAAATTGAAAATGTGAGGAAAATATGAAGAAAGAAAGACATTTTGAAAAAGTCAGCCTGGGCAAAATGGGTTCCTCAATGGAAATTGTGAAGAAAGATACAATAGAGAGAAATTGCGAAAAATGTTCGTAAAGTGAAAATGTGAAGACAGAAAAAAATAAAGAAATCAAAAAAAAGAAAAAAGAAAAAAAAAAGAGACATGACCAAAACATTCGTAAGTAGAAAAGATAGGATGAAATAAACTTAAAAAGGCGAGATACGATAGTAAATGTTCATTAAGAGAAAATGTGTAAGAAAGAATGGCAAAAAAAATTTCGTAGAGGGATAATGTGAAGAATTAAAAAAGAAAGAAAGAAAGAAAGACGTAAATGGAAAATGTGAGAAAAATAAAAAAATGAAAAAAGCGATACACCGAGAAAAATGTCTGTAAAGGGATTATGTGAAGAAAGCAAAAGAAAGAAAGAAATCAAAAAGTGAGACCTGTCAAAAATATTTGTAAAGGGATTATGTGAAGAAAGAAAAAAGAAAGAAAGAAATCAAAAAGTGAGACCTGTCAAAAATATTTGTAAAGGGATTATGTGAAGAAAGAAAAAAGAAAGAAAGAAATCAAAAAGTGAGACCTGTCAAAAATATTTGTAAAGGGATTATGTGAAGAAAGAAAAAAGAAAGAAAGAAATCAAAAAGTGAGACCTGTCAAAAATGTTCGTAATGGAAAATGTGAAGAAAGATAGAAAGAAAGAAACTTAACAAAGAGTGAGTGAACAGTAAATATTTGTTAAGAGAAAATATGTCAGAAAAAAATAAAGAATACAAACTAAGAAAAGAGAAACATATCAAAAATTGTCCGTAAAGGGAAAAATGTGAAAAAAGAAAAGAAGAAAAAAAGAACACCGAAGCGAGACTGTCCATAAAACATTCGGTGAGGTATATTGGGAAGAAAAAGAAAAGAAAGAAAAAAATAAAGATTGACATGGTGAAAAATGTTTGTAAATGGAAAATGTGAAAAAGAGAAAGAAAGAAATTACAAAAAGCGAGATACGTGGAAAATGTTCGTAAAGAGAAAATGTGAAAAAAAAAGAAAAAAATTTTAAAAGGTGAGACATGTCAAAAATATTCGTAGATGAAAAATGTGAAGAATGAAAGGAAGATATAAATAAAAAGAGAGACATGGCAAAAATATTCACATATGGACAGTGCTAAGAAAGAAAGAAAGAAAGAAAGAAAGAAAGAAAGAAAGAAAGAAAGAAGTAGGAAAGATAATCGAACGAAAGCAATATTTGGGAAGCAAAAAAGGGAAGTAAGAAAGAAAAAAAAATAAATAAAGAAAGAAAGAAAGAAAGAAAATAGAACGAAAGCAATATTTGGGACGCAAAAAACGAAAGAGAGAAAGATACACAGGGAGAAATAAATAAATAAATAAATAAATAAATAAAGAAAGAAAGAAAGAAAGAAAGAAAGAAAGATAATCGAACGAAAACAATATCTGGGAATAAAGAAAGAAAGAAAGAAAGAAAGAAAGAAAGAAAGAAAGAAAGAAAGAAAGAAAATAGAACAAAAGCAATATTTGGGATGCAAAAAAACAGAAGAGAGAAAGAGAGACAGACAGACAAACAGAACGAATGAAAGAAAGAAAAAAAGAAAAAAGAAAGAAAGAAAGAAAGACAAAAGAAGGAAAGATAATCGAACGAAAGCAATATTTGGGATGCAAAAACGAAAGGGAGAAAGATACACAGGGAGAAAGAAATAAAGGAAAAAGAAAGAAAGAAAGAAAGAAAGAAAGAAAGAAAGAAAGAAAGAAAGAAAGAAAGAATATAGTAAAAATAATTGGAAAGAGTGAATATGTAAACACGAAAAATAATGAAAGAAAAACATGGCGGAAAATATTGGGAGAAAAGGGAGAAAAACATTGAAAGAGATTTAGAATGCACAATTGTGAATAAAGAAGGAAGGAAAGAAAGAAAAATAAAAAAAAATAAAACATAGCAGTAAATATCTGGAAGGAAAGAGTGAATGAAGGTGAGAATGTCAGAAAAAAACTAAAAAGAATCACAAAAGGAAAGAAAAAATGTTAAAATAATTAGAAAGAAATAAGAAAGATATATTTGGTAAGTAAAAAACCTGGAGAAAGAAAGAAACCAAAAAAAAAAAAAAAAAAAAGAGAGACATGGCAAAAATCGCTCGTATAAAGATAATGTGAAGAAAGAATGAAACGAAAATAAGGGAGACATAAAAATAAATGTCGGTAAAAGAGAATGCGAAAAAATGTGAAGAATGAAAGGAAGATATAAATAAAAAGAGAGACATGGTAAAAGATTTTCACATAGGGACGAAGAAAGAAAGAAAGAAAGAAAGAAAGAAAGAAAGAAAGAAAGATAATGTGACATGGCGAATAATCTTCTTAAATAGAAAATGTGAAAAAAAAAAAAAACAAAGAAATTTATAAAAAAAAAAAAGCGATACGCCGGGAAAAATGTTTGTAAAGGGATAATGTGAAGAAATAAAAAAGAAAGAAATAAAAACGTGAGATCTGTCAAAAATATTCGTAAATGGAAAATGGGAAGAAAGAAAAAGCGAAAGAATAAAATTTAAAAAAAGAGAGATATATCAAAAATATTCGTAAATGGAAAATGTGAAGAAATATAGGTAGAAAGAAGCTTTTGAAAAAAAAAGAGACATGACAATAAATGTTTCTTAAAAGAAAATGTATAAGAAAAAAAAAAGAAAAAAGAAAGGGACTAAGAAAAGAGAGACGTAAAAAATTCTCTGTAATGGGAAAATGTGAAGAAAGAAAGAAAGAAAGAAAGAAAGAAGAAAAAAGAGTGTAAATCAAGAAAGATGTAAAAAAAGCAGAATTATGTAATAAAACGAATTAGACGTACCGTTAAATATTTGAAGAAATACTTAAAAAAAATCACATCTTTTAGTCAGCGAAGAAGTGCATCATTATTTTTTTATGAATTGTATAAACCGTCGATTTTTTGTCACAAAAGAAGCCAACCTGACTGGAGGCCCCAAGAATTTGGTCTCGATCAAGTAAAGCCTTTGAAAGCCAACAAAAACATAAAGACTTTTTTTCTTCATTTCTTTATACTTTTCGTTTCATTATTTTTTTGTTTTTATGTCGTTTGGAGGAAGAAAAACATTTTGATTACTTAAAAGATTTACCATGTTCTATGGTCGTTTGTAATAAATGATAAATCGTGGGTAGATGCTAGCTTCTTTACACATAAATATACAACCACCTCCTTTGATAATATGATTACATTTCGCAGATGTTTTATCCAATCCATCTGTTTGAAAATCAAGTGTCTTGGAATACGATATTCTCTTTCTCATAAAGGCCTAATTTTCTAATACATACACATCCCCCAAAATATATTCATATCTGATATTGTTTTTTTATTTTTATTTTTAGATATGCCAACGTTAATTCAAGTCGTAAGCAACCATGGCTTTCCACAACTTCTTATCATTTGTATCTTTGAGCGATCCGTCCTGGGTAAGATGATAAACTACATCCGTGTCCTGGGTAAGACGATAAACTACGTTCAACAGCAAGGCCTCTGATCAGGGCGTTTTGAGGAGCGTGGAGCCACCTCTTAATTGCTGGTGTTCCCAGGTCCACCCTGACCCGGAGTGGTAGCACCTGTTAGGGTCCCAGCTATGGGCAAATAGTTAACCCCCACCACCAAACTCGGATCAAAACATTATGAAAGTGTAAAAATGGGTTTTAATACCAGAAATACTTTGTATAAAAAATTGTTACCAGCAATACAGTTTTGAAAAAGAAATACTACCAGAAATACATTTTTTTTAAAAAATATTACCAGAAATAGATTTTTGGAAAAAAATATTACCAACAATGAAAATTTTCGGCATTAAATAACCCATTGAGGTAGATATGCCGTAAAACAAAACAAACCAAACCAAATCTGAGCGATGTATGTTTTTTTTTTCACTATTCCTTCCTCTAATTTCTCTGTTATTGTGTAACCTAGAGAAGAGTTAATGTATAGAATAATCAAACGAAGGTTGATAATGAACGATAATAATTAGGACAAGAACAACACGTATAAGATTCGCCAGCGGCGCGTAGAAGTAGTCAGCTGCTAGAAATGAGTCAATTGAATTTAAAAATGAATCTCCAACTGCAGGATATCTACCAACCGCCCCACGCGGTCAGATGTGGCACAGTGCCGAATTTAATGTGGGGTATCCAAGACCATAGGCTCGGCCAAAGATTCTCCATAGACCTCGTATAAAACGGGGTCAGGTAGCTGTTTCTCGAGACTAGACTTTTCCCTTCGACATAGCCTCGTCTGGGTATGCTCTCCGCCCGGAGTCAGAGACTTTGACCAGCACAGCTGGAGACGAATCTCCAACTGCTGACCAACATACAGTATTTACTACTGTATTTATGTGAATGTGGTCATACCCATTATCGTCCGTAAGTATGCTACAACAGTTGTGCATTTACATGCTCTCGTTAGATCGGCTACTTGCTGTTTTTCTTTGTCATTCTAATAGTCCTGTCCTGTCTTATAGAAAAGACACAGACAGGCAACATTACAGCTGTGAGAAATTGCATGAAGCCGTGCCGCCAGATCAGGATCGAAAATATTGCAGATTCTTCTTTAGATTTTATCAAAGAGCACAAAGTAAATAACAGAGGCACAGTGGACCATTTGTGCCAGCAATATTCTAAGCATGGACGAATATTAGACTTTTATAGATTAAGATAAATTCTGGAGAGAAAAAAATGTCCAGTACGATACAGTGAACCAACTTTTTAGCAGGTGACCTAGCAATGAATTCAGTATAGTTTTTCCACTTCATCAGCTGAGATCGTTATCTATCTATCTATCTATCTATCTATCTTAAATAAAAACAGACCACTTTAAGGTTTCATGTAATAAATTATTTCACCACAGCCCTTTTAAAGGACTGCGGATCATCAGACTTTACTTCCAAACAAAAAATGAAAAGAAAATTTACACCTTTTTAACGGGCCGTATTACACATATGTAAATTAAGGAAGTGAGGAAGTGAGGGGGGAGAGAGAAGACATGAGTGAGTTAGTAGACATTGACACATTTAAACGGTTAACTTAACGGAAGTTATATATTGATATCGAAGGGGTAGAGAGAAAAAATAGAGAAAAAAAAGAGAGGAAGTTAAGAGAGAAGATGTCACTAATTTTCTTTGTAAAAAAAAAAGAAACAGACGCTGTTATTTTGTTCTACTTTTGATATTTCCAACTTCCCGCCGATATTCCTATGTATATTTTTTTTTTGAATGTTTTAAATTTATTCTTCGTTCTTTTATATATATATATATATATATATATATATATATATAATATAAATATATATATATAAGAAATAAAAGAACGAAGAATAAATTTAAAACCTTCAAAATATTAATTTAAAACAGGGCTCAAGAGTAGAGCAATAAATATTTATTATAAATTGTTTCATTAGAACATGTAATTTACTACTACAAAATAGTACATTTTGTTTCGATGTTTAATAACAGGTCTCATCAGGGTACCATAATGGTTAACTACCTGATGAGACGTGTTATTAAACGTCGAAACGAAATATACAATTTTGTAGTAGTAACTTACATATGTTCTAATGCAACAGTTTATATATATATATATATATATATATATATATATATATATATATATATATATATATATACGTTTTTGTTTGTAACAATTGAGGGAAATGTGCAAAATTAACAATGACCCACTCAGTCGTGCAAACTTGGTCCCGTTGACGCGTACTGATCTCGTTATCATACGCCACATATATCTTCAAGAACGCTTTGGTCATTTTTAGAAGTTCATTTTAAGACTTTAAAAATTATAATAAAAAAAATTTAGGGGGGGAACAAAAAATAGATTACAAAAAATATCTGATGATACGTTGCTCTTAGTAAGGAAGAGAAAAACAGACGGACTTTGAAATTACAGATTAAAACTATGAACTGTCAAGGATTACTCAGACCTTCCAAAGTTTACACAAAACTATTGTTCTTTGTGAACTTCCGTAGTAAACATAATATGTGATATTTATGAGGATCATATACGGATATCGTTCCTTAGGAGTTTATAAATTGTACATTGTTCAATTATTAACGTTAACAACGAACTATTTTAAATTACAAAATACGCCACATACATATATTACGAAATAATACATTATTTAGATTATTCGGACTATTGTCCTCATCTTTTTCACAATGTTTATCAAAAGGTTTCGGCCGTTGTACGCTCCAGCCTTCTTCAGGTGGTTAGAATGTCGAATTCGCTCACTGGGGTAGACTGTTTTAGTTCCACGTGCCATGTCTAATAGATGTCAGTTATCTCCTGTTCATTCCCCTCTGAAAGTTCTCCACTACCTTAACCAAGTATTGAACTCACACTGTTTGGGATCTAACCAACGCCTTTATCCTTTATACTATGTGTCCTTGAGAACATCTTTTTATGAATTTCTGGGTATTATAAATCTAATGTCTTCAGCAACCATTTTTACCAGTGCTCATATTGCAATTTTTGCTGTCATCGCTTTTCTCTGACAATCCTTATTACTGGTTCCCATATTGTATTCATTTCTATGCTTGGTCCGCTCAGAAGATTTTTGTGGCCTACCATATGTGCTGATTCCTTGAGTTTACGAATATAAATAGTGTACATAAGAAATATAGACAGATACTGAGATGCAAGTTTTATAAGTAGAAGTGTTTAAAAAAGAAAGACCTGGAGAAATTAACACATATTGAAGGTAAAAAAAATACAGGGGGAAACAGTGAATATAGACAACAAGAGACGGGAAGTTGTGGAGAGCCATGATCACTTGCATCCTGAATGGACACCTGAAAAAAATGGCAGAATAGGGACAAAAAGGTAAAAAATTACTTAGCATAATAAAAAACAGGAAGTTGTGGATAGCCATTTCCACTTACATCCTGAATAAACTAATCACCAAAAAGAAACAAAAATATGACAGAACAGGGACAAGGAAGTAAAAAATACTTAAAACAAGAAAAGACAGGAAGTTGTGGAGAGCCTTGACCGCCTGTATCCTGAAGGGACTTGGCACATGAAGGAAGTGAATGGTTGACAGAAAAGAAACAAAGATGGATGGTAAAGGATAAAAAACTTTGAAGTAAAAAAAGTTTGTTGTAAATATGTAACATTTATGATGATAGAATACAGATAGATTTCCTGAGATGTTTATAAATTGTACATTGTTCAATTATTAATGTTAACAATAAACTATTTTACATTACAAAATTGTACATGGATTACATGAAAATTACTTACAATATAATACATATTACTTATAATACATTCCTTCTTGCTTTCAATTTTGACAGCAATCGTACATACTAATATTTATAGGAAAAGCACATGGAAATTACGTTACCATGTGTCTATTCTATAGGGAACCCAGTAAAAACGCGGCAAATTCAGAAAGATGTGAGACAATCGTTGAAAATTGGTGATGAAAAATTCAGTAAAGAATTTCTGGCCATTTCCCTAATCCCCTCATTGGATATTCTTCTTTGAAAAGTACGATAACTTGACGCTCAAAATCAGTGAGTTGTTTACCAACACGACAAGTGCAGAAGGAAAGACGAAAGTTGTCTTCAAATAACCTTTAAATGACGAGTCATAAGATCGAACAACAATTAATAAATCATAAAAGAACCAATCAGATTTGAGTAATTACGCGGGAGTCGAATGATTATTCAAGGTCATGAATATTCAAGAAATTTATTCAAGGTTATTCAAGGTTTAATTATTCCTGAAAGATAAAACAGTGATAATAAATTTGTCGTTTTTTTTTTGTTTTTTTTTTAACTGGGCGGCCTGTCTAACTAAATCCTAGTAAAAGTTTTAGTTAGGATAAGCGTCCAGTAATGGCTGAATAAATGGTTAAATAAATGCAGCAAAAAAAAAAAAACAAAACAAAAAAAAAACTTCGTTTTTGCGCGTCTGTTTTTGTCTATTTGTCCAATTTATTTTCTTCCTTTACGCAGTCGGTTTCTTCCAAGTTAATGTTAGATTAGCGAAATTTATAACATTAAGTTGAATCATAAGTAATTTTCGTTTTGGGGAACCTCTTGTAATAACGAATATATCGTACAAATTACTAATTATATGTGGAAGTTAAGAATACATTTGCTGCACAAAAATGATGAAAGCAAAAGACTGTCGATGATAATCTAAGAAGCGACCACAAAAGTGTTGCTACAAGGAATGCACATAACTAGTTTTAACTCTTGAAAATTTCATGGTTTTTCTATTTGAATTTTCTGTTGAAGCTTAATTCTTAAGTTAATGATTGAATAAGCTCATGGTGAGTTCTACGACAATAGAATATCGGTAGAAATTTCCCTATTGATAACTATTTGTGGTTAATAAATTTAACAAAATATTGTAATTACAAGCATAAATATAAATGCTGGTCGTTATTTTAAGAAGTAAGGAAGGGGGTACAAATGAAAAGATTTTAAATTGACAATTTTTTTTTCATTTCACTGAAACAGATGTTAAACTCTTATGTCTTCCCTTCTTTTTTTCATTTATTAATTTTCCAATTGAAACGAAGTAGTGTCTTTTCCGCACGATTAAAACGAAATAATTCATTATTTATGAGGTATTGGCAGGATAGGTTAAACACTTCTATTTTTCCCTCTTCTTTCTTTCTTTTTTTCCCTCTTTCTTTCTTTCTTTCTTTCTTTCTTTTTTTTTCCATTTTTTTAATGAAACCATGTAGTTATTTCCCCCTCTTTCCACGCGATCAAAACGAAAGTTTATTATTTTGAGGCATTGGTAGGAAACGTTAAACACTTCTTTCTTTCTTTCTTACTATCATGGTTCTCCACAACTTCCTGTCCCTTTTAGTTTTTAGTAAATTTTCTCTTTTTGTTATATCTCCTAAACTTTGTTCCGCCATCCATTTACTCAAGCTCATTCTTCTTCTATGTGCTGTATCTCTTCAGGACATAGGCGATCATGGCTCTCCACAACTTCCTGCCTTTTGTAGCTCTTAATGAATTTTGTCTTTTTGTTATTTCTCTTAAACCTTATTCCGCCATCAATTTACTCAAGCTCATTCTTCTTCTTCTATGTGTTGTATCCCTTCAGGACGTAGGCGATCATGGCTCTCCACAACTTCCTGCCTTTTGTAGCTCTTAATGAATTTTGTCTTTTTGTTATTTCTCTTAAACCTTATTCCGCCATCAATTTACTCAAGCTCATTCTTCTTCTTCTATGTGTTGTATCCCTTCAGGACGTAGGCGATCATGGATCTCCACAATTTCCTGTCTTTTGTAGCACTTAGGCTACTTCCACAAGATGCTGACAGCCGAAGACAATTTTGGCGTAGACAAGATTATAGATATAATAAATGAAATCTACAACAGCGGGGATATAACGGAAGACCTAAGCAGAATTATTTTCATAGCACTGCCTCAGAAATCAGTCGCAAATGAATGTGAACTCCACCAGACAATCAGCCTAATGAGCCACATAACAAAACTCATAATCCTAATTCTAATGAACAGAGGCGCCCGGCAGAATCAGGCCAGAGATAGGACAAGAACAGTACGGGTTCGTCAAAGACACCGGAACAAGGAAACGATATTTATGCTAAGAATCTTATCAGAAAGAGCAATACAAATGAAAAAGGACGTGTACCTGTGTTTTATAGACTATGCAAAGGCGTTCGACAAAGTATGCCACAAAGATCTGTTTGAGCTTCTCAGCAACCTTGACATATTCAAGAAAGGCATAAGGTTAATCAAGAATCTATACTGGCAGCAAACTGCCTGCATACGGCCAGAAGATGAACTCAGCAGCAAAAATAGAAAGTGGTGTGAGACAAGGATATGTCTTCTCACCGGATTTATTCAACCTATACAGTCAGGCCATTCTGAGAGAATTAGGCGTCCTACCAGGATTCATTATTTGCGGCTCAAATCTTAACTTCTACGGATAGTATTGTGAAAAGGACCCGTGGATGAAATTACACGATGGAGAATGACGCACATAATATCAGGGCTTGTTGATTTTTCACTCTTTTAAAAAATCAATATTGCACACGGTGTGAAAGCGAGGTTTTTGATGTTACAGGTACTATTAGCCCGGCTCAGTGTGGACCTGCGAACAAAAGCAATTAAGAGGTGGTTCCATACTCCTCAAAACCCCCAATCTCCCGATCAGTCGCCTTGCTGCCGGATGTAGTTTATCGTCATACCCAGGACTAGATAACCGCTAACGAGAGACAAGACTAAAAACAGCAGTTGCAACATCAGCAGAAATACCTACTGATGACTTAACTAAAAATTTGACTTCCTCTCGACAAGACATATCAAATTCGATTTTTTTATACTAACGTTCGCTCAAATCAAGGCGCAAGAGTCACTCAAATACAGTAGTAGTAGTAGTAGTAGTAGTAGTAGTAGTAATCCAGATGTTTCTTTTTTGGTCTGCTGGTTTACTGTGTAACTACTACTACTAAAAAAAAAAAAAACAAACAATGGTTAAGCATGGAAAAATATGAGGAAAATTCATTTCTTTTAATAATATGTGGGAATATCCACTGTTTGTCTGATAAAGATCACACACACACACACGCACACACACACACACACACATATATATATATACAGGGTGTCCATAAGGTTTGTGTGCACTTTAAAAAATGTATAACTTTATATGTATTTACGATAGCAATAGTTTTGTAAAATATTTTTTAAGGTTTTATTGAAATTTTATTTAAGTTTCCACATGTCCTCCATCATTAGCAATACAAAGGGTAATACGATTTTGCAGTTCACGGAAAATATTTGCCAACTGATTTACAGTAATGCCTGAAATCACATTAGTTATTTTAGCTATACTTAAAACTAGGTACATTAAACTTTATAACATTTTTACAGATTATTTCTATCGCAAATACAAATGAAGTTATATTTTTTTTAAAGTGCACACGAACTTTAGGGACACCCTGTATATATAAGGTGTGTATATTAATATTATTACAGGTTTAGTTTACAATTTATTTTTGTAACATTGTATCTAAAAATAATTTCATTGATCTCGGATTACAGTCTGAAACGTGTGATTTAATCCGTTAAATCGGTTTTAACCTGTATATACAATAATACGATAATCGCATGACACAAGGTGAAACAAAGTCAATGACACAATAAAAATGAAGGATATTATGCAGTTAAGTGAAGCCTTAACATCAATTGGAATAAAGAGACATTTGAAAAATCTGTCAACACTTTGCTAAGACTTGACTTATACTGACCTGACAGAAAAGCATTTTGTATCTAATAATGAATTAAGCTTTATTTGAAATTTGCAAAACCGCAACAATGCTAACATTGTATCGTGAAGAAAATGGGTGACAGATATTAGTCATTTGCTGTACAAGGTAGAAAGAAAGAAATAATCTTGGAAAGAAAGAAAGAAAGAAAGAAAGAAAGAAAGAAGAGAATGAGTGGAGAAATAGAAAGAAAGAAATAATTTAAGGAAAGAAAAGAATAAGTGGGATATGGAAGAGGAAGACAAAATGGAGTAATGAAAGAATGAAATAAAGAAAAGGTTGTGAAAATAAAAATAAAAGAAAAGGAAAAAGAAAGAATGGATGTGAAGAAAAAAGTATAAAAAGAGAATTCAAGGTAGGAAGATAAGAAGGAAAAAAGACAGATTTTAAGAAAGAAAGAAAGAAAGAAAGAAAGAAAGAAAAAAGAAAGAATTTTGAAAAGAAAGAAAGAAAGAAAATATCTAAGTAAAAAAAGAAAATGAGAGACGAAATAGAAAGAAAGAAAGAAAGAAAGAAAGAAAGAAAGAATTGAATGAATGGGGAGGAGAAAGAAAAGAAAAATAATGAAAAGGAGTATATAAGAAAGAAAGAAAGAAAGAAAGAAAGAAAGAAAGAAAGAAAGAAAGAAAGAATCTTGAAAAGAAAGAAAGCAAGAAAATATCTAAATAAAAAAGAAAGTGAGAAACGAAATAGAAAGAAAAAAAGAAAGAAAGAAAAAAAGAAAGAAAGAAGGAAAGAAAGAAAGAAAGAACGAAAGAATGAATGGGGAGGAGAAAGAAAATAAAAAATAATGAAAGGGAGTATATAAGAAAGAAAGAAAGAAAGAGAGAAAGAAAGAAAGAAAGAAAGAAAGAAAGAATCTTGAAAAGAAAGAAAGCAAGAAAATATCTAAGTAAAAAAGAAAATGAGAGACAAAATAGAAAGAAAGAAAGAAGGAAAGAAAGAAAGAAAGAAATAAAGAATAAATGGGGAGGAGAAAAAAAAGAAAAAATAATGAAAGGGAGTATATAAGAAAGAAAGAAAGAAAGAAAGAAAGAAAGAAAGAAAGAAAGAAAGAAAGAAAGAAAGAAAGAAATTATCTTGAAAAGGGAGAAAGCAAGAAAATATCTAAGTAAAAAAAGAAAATGAGAGACGAAATAGAAAGAAAGAAAGATAGAAAGAAAGAAAGAAAGAAAGAATTGAATGAATGGGGAGGAGAAAGAAAAGAAAAATAATGAAAAGGAGTATATAAGAAAGAAAAAAAGAAAGGAAGAAAGAAAGAAAGAAAGAAAGAAAGAAAGAATCTTGAAAAGAAAGAAAGCAAGAAAATATCTAAGTAAAAAAGAAAGTGAGAAACGAAATAGAAAGAAAGAAAGAAAGAAAGAAAGAAAGAAAGAAAGAAAAAAAGAAAGAAAGAAGGAAAGAAAGAAAGAAAGAAAGAACGAAAGAATGAATGGGGAGGAGAAAGAAAATAAAAAATAATGAAAGGGAGTATATAAGAAAGAAAGAAAGAAAGAAAGAAAAAAAGAAAGAAAGAAAGAAAGAATCTTGAAAAGAAAGAAAGCAAGAAAATATCTAAGTAAAAAAGAAAATGAGAGACAAAATAGAAAGAAAAAAAGAAAGAAAGAAAGAAAGAATAAATGGGGAGGAGAAAGAAAAGAAAAAATAATGAAAGTGAGTATATTAGAAAGAAAGAAAGAAAGAAAGAAAGAAAGAAAGAAAGAAAGAAAGAAATTATCTTGAAAAGGGAGAAAGCAAGAAGGAATCTAATTAAAAAAAGAATGAGAATGGAAAAGAATGAGTGGAGCTAAAGAAAAAGAAAAAGAAAAAGAAAAAGAAAAAGAAACTCCAGTAAAGAAGGAAAGAAATTTTTTAAAAAATTGTGAAAAGAGAAATAAAAGAATGGAAAAAAAAGGATAAATGAATTTTAGGTAGGAAGATACGTTTGAGAAAAACAAAAATTTAAGAAAGAAAGAATTTTGAAAAGAAAGAAAGCAAATGAGACTTTTAGTAAAAAAGAGAAAGAAAGACGAAGTAGAAAGAAAGGAGGAAGGAATTTAAGGAAGAAAAGAATGAGTTTGGATGTAAAAAAGAAGAAAACAATCTAGTAAAGAATGAATGAAATGTGAAAAGAAAAATAAAAGAAAAGATAAAGGATAGAATGAATTTGAAATAGAAATAAAGAATTTACGGTAAGAAGATGAGAAAGATAAAGACAGAATTTAAGAAAGAAAGAAAGAAAAAGAAAGAAAAAAGAAAGAAAGGAAAAGAAAAAAGAAAAAGAAAGAAAGAAACAAAGAGTTGAGAAAGAGAAATAACAAAGAAATAAAGAGAAAAAGAAAGAAAAGATATGTGGTGACAGAAAGAAAGCAAGAAAGCGAGAGGGTGAAAGAAAGAAAAAGAAACAAAGAGAGAGAGAGAGAGAGAGAAAGAGAGTGAGAAAGAAAGAATGATTTGATTGTAATATATCAAAAGATAACAAACAAAGATGTCAGACAATGTACAATGCCTATAGTTTAAACTTATTTATTTTTATTTTATGAGATAGTATAGCTGGTCGTAAGTCCGGGTTATTAAACAGGTAAGTCGTTAAGTGAGTAGTTGCTGCATTCTTTTGTGTGTGTCTGTGTGCTGTTTCCCCTTCAAGACTTTGGGGGTCATATTTCTCTAAAAATCCCTGTCCCTTGTTTCTCTAAACAACATTTGACACTTCACTACTCGTCATTGTCTCCCATTACACCGCCCATTCACCTAGACACAAATTAGCCAGATGACTACCTGTCTCCATTTGTCCCTTCGTCTTTTAATAGGTCCTGCGTGTATTATATTTTCCAAGTAATTTTTCTTATAATATGCCCACCCCACCAAAAAATTATTCAATCATTTCTCATATGTGAAAATTCTCATAGCTTATTCTGGACCGTGATAGTTGGCGTGATAGACTTATCAATGTTCGAGCTAACACGACGGAATAAAATTGTTCCGTTTACAGTTCATCTTCAGAATTTAACTTCAAATCGAGATTCTTTTGCGTCACTGTAGAGGCTTTTTAATGTATGGTGCCACTGATAGGACATTAATTAAAATCCTTAAGTCTAAGCTTGATGGAACTTATACTCTGATGCTCTAGAGATGTTCTTAACATCACCTGAGACAACATCCAACTAAATCACGGCTCTATAGACCCATCCCTGAAAGTTACTACAATCTTACGCGAACGCAGACTGCGATTTACAGGACACTGCTAGCGAGCTAAACAAGAACTTGTGAGTAATCTACTACTCAGGTCACCTATCCCTGGATCAAGACGGGATGGTCACCCAGCAACCACCTGCATTGACCAGCTATGTTATGAATCATTTACATACCTAAGTAGTTAGATAAATTCTACTGAAAAGGATGTGAAAATTCGCATAGATAAAGCCTTAGTCACATTGAATAAAATGGATGTAATTTGGAAATCTGATCTACAAGACAACCTCAAACGGACATTATTTTCGAGCCACTGTAGAGGCGGTTTTAATGTATATTGTCACTGCATGAACATAAAATAAAACCCTACAATCTAAGGTCGATGAGACCTACACTCGATGGTGAGAGATATATTTAACATCTAGAGACAACAACCAACTTCCGGGTGACTCAGTTATCTCCCTTTAATTCAACTCTCGAAGTTTTTGTTCGCCAGGTATTGAACTCACAACTCTCTGGGTTAACTTACTGGATCCAATCAACGCTTTTATCTACTGGGCCATGAAAATATAGACAAATCTTTCATTATGAATTTAAAAATGTCTTCCTACCGCAGCAAGGCAAAAGTCGAGAGACGTTAGAGGATGTTTATTATTATAGCTGAATCAATAAAATCTATCGAAACTTTTACATACACAGGAAACGAAATAAATTCTACTGAAAAGGACGTGAAAATTCTCATAGCTAAAGCCGAGACCACTTTGAATAAAATGGATGTAATCTGAAAATCTGATCTACCAGACGACAACCAAATGGAGATGCTTTCGTGCTATTGTAAAGGCGGTTTTAATGTATGGCGCTTCGTGGATATTAACTAAAACCCTTGAGTCTAAGCTTGATGGAACCTACACTGCTGAGATCTATACTTACCATGTCTTGGAGACAGCATCCAACTAGATCACAGCTCTACAGACCTATTCCTGATATTTCTACAATTTTACGTGAACGCAGAATGCTCTTGCATGACACTGTTGGCGAGCAGAACGTTAACTTGGAATAAATTTACTGCTTTGGATGCAGATTCAAAATTATCTCCCGCTGTCAGCGTCTCGAGGAAGTAGCCTTTTGAAAACACGACACTTCTCGTTCCAAATAGCTAAATTACGCGGCTATTGTAATCTTAAAATTATTTTATACTAGCAGGGAAATCGGTACATTATTTACATTATTCGGACTATTGTCGCCATATTTATTATAACTAACGCCTTTATGCACTGCTCCATGTGTATTTGAGGACACATGGCACAATGGATAAAGGCGTTGGTTAGATCCAGTGACAGGACCCAAAGAGTGAGTTCAATACAGGGCTAAGGCAGTGGAGAACTTTCAGAGGGAAATTAACAGGAGATAACTCATAACTGACATCCATTAAACATGGCACGTGGAACTAGAACAGTCAACCCCAGTGAGCGAAATAAAAGGTTCAATTCGAGATTCCAACCACCTGAAGAAGTCCGGAGCGTACAACAGCCGAAACGTTGTAATAAATATGACGACAAAGATGAGGACAATAGTCCGAATAATGTAAATAGTGTACATAATACCTCATCTCAGAAATATAGACAGATACTGAAAGGCCGAAACGTTGTAATAAATATGGTAACAAAGATGAGGATAATAGTCCGAATAATGTAAATAGTGTACATAGTACCTCATCTCAGAAATATAGACAGATACTGAAAGGCCGAAACGTTGTAATAAATATGGCAACAAAGATGAGGACAATAGTCCGAATAGTGTAAATAGTGTACATAATACCTCATCTCAGAAATATAGACAGATACTGAAAGGCCGAAACGTTGTAATAAATATGGCGACAAAGATGAAGATAATAGCCCGAATAATGTAAATAGTGTACATAATACCTCATCTCAGAAATATAGACAGATACTGAAAGGCCGAAACGTTGTAATAAATATGACGACAAAGATGAGGACAATAGTCCGAATAATGTAAATAGTGTACATAATACCTCATCTCAGAAATATAGACAGATACTGAGGGAAATCGGTATTACTCGCAATGTAATGTTATCAAAATAAAAAAAAAAACAAAAAACAAAATAGTCACTTCATTTAGCCTCTGATCGGGAGATTGGAAGTTTTGAAGAGCGTGGAACCACCTCTTAATTCCCGCTGTTCCCAGGTTCACCCTGAACAAGGGTCCCAGGTTCACCCTGAACAAGGGTCCCAGGTTCACCCTGAACTCGGGTCCCAGGTTCACCCTGAACTAGGGTCCCAGCTACAGGCAAATAGTGAAATCCCTAAAAAAACACGATGAAAGTATAAAAGTACATTTTATAGTAAAAGTATCAGCAATACATTTTTAAATAAAAAAGGACAAACAATAAATTTTTAAAGCCAAATGACCTGCAATACATTTTATCTGTAGTTAAATTTTGCCATAGAATTGTGTTCAAACCATTCATATTTTGGTATTAAATATCTCATAGAGGTGTTGATATGCGACTAAACAAAATCAATCAACCAAGCAAATGTCTGCTTGTTATGGGGAGGCTGGGTAGTCTGGTTTTGCTCTGGAAAGCCACCATATTTCGATGACCACAAATTATGCCTGCTTTTGTTTGTTTGCTGTTGTTAATGCTGACATAAATTATATAAATCTATATGATTCAAAAGCTTTGTGCGTTTGGGAAGCGCAAATTACCATTTAGTTTCAAGAAGAAAAACGATGACAACACGAAAAGCAAAGACAAATTCAAATGCCTTACCGGAAGTCGGTGCCGTCGGCAACACTTAAAATAGAAGCGTTCACAAAAACCAAAACAAGAAATTCGACATCTCCATTGAAAATCGTCAACGATTACCCCGAGGCGCATTCACTAACATCACCGAACATTTTCAAGATTCCCGCTCATTTCCCAGCGGGTAAAAAATCAAGTATATTCGTTTTTTGTTTTGTTTTTGTTTCCTCTTCTTCTTCTTCTTCTTCTTCTTCAAACAATCGAGGTCATAACATCAGTGTCATTTATGAAGATTGATTGACAAATAATGTCTCTCAGCCTACGCCGTGTAAGATTTTATTACGCAAGGCAGTTTTCGCACTTAAATTATTAGTAAGAAAACCTTGTTACTTATGTGTTCAAGATATGCTAATATTTTAATATATTTTCTGTTTATACGTTATTTTTATAGATACACATATTTAAGTAAATGCTCGGTTTATAATAAACAGTATTAACAACATTTACCGGTCCGAATGTCCGAGAAAATTTCATCGAAATTATGTAACCATCGACAGTAATCGAACCTGTATCCTGCACGGAAACCTCATATAGCCTGACGTGCTATACTATTTAGCTATAGAGGAGAGCGTCTGGTTAACCAGTCCATTTCACAATATATGATATCATTTCTTTATGTTAAGATACTCTTGAACAGATATGAGCGTTCGAGAGAAATCATGGGAAATTTGTAGTTTAAAAGCAGTAATTCGGCCTTGCTATCCAGACGCTTTCTCTGTAGCTAAATGGTATAGCACGTCAGGCTCCATGACGGTTCCGTGTAGGATACAGGTTCGAATCCTTCTAGAGGATAAATATATTTTCTATGAAATTTCTCGGACATTCAGGCCGATAAATGTTAATACTGTTTTATTATAGACAGAGAATTTACTTAAATATCTGTATCTATAAAAATAACGTTTAAACAAAAAATATGTTAAAATAATTGCCGGACTTAGTTCATTTCATAATATATGTACTAATATATAATATCTATATGATAGATATAGTATATGGATTTTTGTTCATAATATCTGTTTTCATTACAAATATTGAAATACCGTTACGATTTGTAAATGCTTCATAAATATACTATTCCGTTTTGATTGTGTGGGAAGAGGGGAAAGACACTACTTTCAGTGAGAAAATGAAAGAAAGAAAGAAAGAAAGAAAGAAAGAAAAATAGAAATGTTAAATGTCTCCTGTCAATACCTCATAAATAATGGACTATTCCGTTTTGATGGCGTGGAAAGAGAGGAAAAGACACTGCTTTGTTTCAATAGGGGAATGGAAAGAAGAAAGAAAGAATGAAAGAAAGAAAGAAAGAAAGAAAGAAAGAAAGAAAGACCCAAATGTTTAACATCTGCTTTAGCGAAACGGAAAAAAGTTGTCAATTTCAAATCTTTTCATTTGTATCCCCCTACTTCTTAAACTAACAATCAGCATTCATAACTCTGATTTTCAAAAACGTGCCGTAAATATGGCACAAAACCAAATGTATGGGGCACCCTGTGAGGAAAATGATTTTAGAAATGGAGTAAGATGTCTTCTAGAGTCTTTTGCAGCAATGGGATGTCGGATTTCACTTAAAATCCATTTCCTTGATTCGCATCTAGACTTCTTTGCAGAGAACATTGGAAAAGTGTCTGACAAGTAAGGTGGATGCTTGTATTAAAACGTAGCATCAATAGAGCAACGCTATCAATGACATTGGAAATAAAGGAATTCTAGCTGACCACTGTTGGATGTCATATAGAGATGAACCTGAGAGTATGCATAAGAGAAAGTCTAACTCCAAAAGATTTTAAGTTGTAATTCAATAGGATGCATTATAACTTTATTTTGCATACAACAGTTTTAATTTTGTACAATATATGACCCTGAAAATCTCTGTTAGATTATCGATAATCACAGACAGCGAAATTTTAAATTACCGCCCTCTGACGATAATTACAGGCGGTACAAGATTTGAAAAATTCATCTTTCTCGGTGACTTTTCATAACGAAAAACCGATTCTTTTCGCTCGCGCCGTTATGTAAATACCTCAACTATAGACACTGAAGGTTGCTTTGAATTTTCACCTTTAATTTAACTTCTCATTTTCCCTTTTTGTAATATGCCCTATTAATATATTTATTTGCTTACATTCCGTGCCTTGTGCCTTACATGAGGATGTGAAACAGCGTAGGTCCAAGGATAGAGGCCTGGGAGCCCCCCCTGCGTTAGTATGAAATGATCTGGACGCATGCTCGTTCAGCCCGCCCTTCATTACACGGTTTGTTAGGATTAAGCTAAATATTCGTACATAGCGTAGACGTTGAGCTTACGGAGAAGTGCAACATGCCAAACACTGTCAAATTCCTTTGAGATATCTAGAGCTACAGCCCGACTTTTTTGTCATTCTTATCTTGATAGATAAATTTAAGCTTGGCAGACAAATTCAATGATGGCCGTGTTGATTACCGCCTCCTGACGATAATCACAGGCGGCGATATATTGAATTACCGTCTCCTGACGATAATTGCAGGCGGCGCGAGATGTGAAAGAATCTTCCTCGTTCTTTGATGACTTCGGTAGTGACAAGACATTCTCAATCGGCATATAAGTACCTCAGAGACTGATACTGAAGTTTGCTTTGAGTTTTTCACATTTAATTTCTCATTTTTCCTTTTGTAAAATGTCCTATCAATATATCTGTCAACATTTCTTTGTTTAAATTCTATGTCTTACTTTTCCCTTGGATTCACATGTTCGCCAAAAATTGTTTTCAGAGTCAAATGTACCAGAAGCAAATAAAATCTCATCAAAAGTGTTGAGGTACGCAACATGTCATATATTGGATTTATTATAATTTATAAATACATGAATTACGTACACAAATGCGAAAAATATTTATCATTATTTGCGACAAATATGACAACAATGATGAGGACAATTGTCCGAATAATGTAAATAGTATAAATACTACTTAATAATACTTCATGTCAGAAATATAGACAGATACTGAAAGGCCGAAACGTTATAATAAATACGGCGACAAAGATGATGACAATAGTCCGAATAATCTAAATAGTGTACATATTACCTCATCTCAGAAATATAGACAGATACTGAAAGGCCGAAACGTTATAATAAATATGGTGACAAAGATGAGGACAATAGTCTGAATAATGTAAATAATGTACATAATACCTCATCTCAGAAATATAGACAGAATATGTTTGATTTTTCATTTCTTTCTTTTATTTTTTTTATATGTTTAATTCTACCTCTATGAAGTTCGACTGAGATATAGAACAATGAAAATGCCTATTCTGCAGTGAAAAAAACATTAAAAATATTCTGAGAAACTGAATAATGCTTTAAAAATCTTCATCAAATCCCGTTCTTGCTACACTACCGCACCCTCGGTATGACGATAAACTACATCCGGCAACAAGGTCTCTGCTCGGGCGGTTTTGAGGAGCGTGGAACCAACACTTAAATGCTGTTGTTCCCGGATCCACCATGACCCAGCGTGCCTAGCAAATATTAGGGTTCTAACAATGGGTAAATAGGTAACACCCAAACTGGGGTTAAAAGAATATAAAAGTATAAAATAAATTTTTATAGTAAAAATACAACTATAGATTTTCATAATGAAAAAAAAGAACAGCAATACATTTAAATAGAAATATTACATTTTTTAATATAAAATAAAATATATTACTAGCAATACAGAGAAAAATAATAAGAGAATTAATCCATTTTTGAAAAAAAAGAATATTTCCAGCAATATATTCTTGTTAAATATTAAAAATTACCAGCAATACATTTGTGTAAAAGTTATTAGTAATGCTCCCAAGAAAATTAAATTTCAGCATTAAATGACCCTATATGCCAAAAACAAACTCTGATAGTCGCTAATCTGTCGCTATTTCCATAGAAAATGTTCAAACGGGTTACATTCTTTAGTTTCTCCATCTTTAACCCTCCAAGCTAAGAACGCCCAGGCAGCGCACATTGAGATGAACCATCTTCATTACCTTGGTATTTCAATTAGTAAAGAGTAAGTTCTAGTAGCTTCTACCAAAGAACTGCTGCTTTGTGGAACACAATTTCAGGAGGGTGCTTTCCCGACCATTATAATGTTAATCTTTCCAAGTCTAGGGTTAATCGTTACCTTTTAGATATATCCGCGTAATCTGGCTTTCTGACATATATTGGTCAGACAACAAACGCTTGAGTGTTCTTGTGGACATAATTGAAAACGGAAAATCGCTTTAAAAAATTAATTAGATAAAAAAGAATATCGAACAAGATGGAATCGTTTGTAAAAAAAAACGTTTGAAAAATATTTCAAATACATAAAACTATTTTGTAAAAAAATCATCAAACGTATAACAATCGTACGAAAATATTTAGGAAAAACCGCTTCAAAAGGGTAAAATATTTCCTAATTTGTCAAACATTTAAAATCCTCTGAACGAAAATCTTTTTTTTTAAAAAAAAAATATCCCAAATTTTGCTTTAGAGTGCAAAATTTTTGGATTTGAACCAAGTTGGTAATGACTTCGTCTGCCAAAATTTACCATGAGCAAAATTTTGCCATGAGCAAAATTTTATTTTAAGCGACAAATAGGACATTTGTTCAAAAATGAAACGTTACCGTAACAGAGTAACGTGGTCAATCGTCTGGCACAGTGTGCTGCGCAATTCTCCAAAGTGTGACGCAAAATATTGCCACGGCATCCACATATATATATATATATATATATATATATATATATATATATATATATATATATATATATATATATATATATATATGTGTGTGTGTGTGTGTGTGTGTATGTGTGTGTAGAAGGAGTAATGGTACTGCGTTAATATGTGTATAATTGAAAAGTATTAAATTTTTGTTCAAATAGTTCTTTTCACGAAGTTCCTTCTAATATTAGGACTTACATTATGTGAAAAAAAAGAAGAATTGGTCACCATTTCTCGTGATCGAGGGCTCAAAATAAAACTTTCGAAGGTACTGCATTCACCATAATACCTCATTGTCTCTATGAAAATCCTAACTAGTTCCCATATGTACAATTCATGCCTGTAGTGGGAGGGGGATATAATAATAATGATAAAAGTCTAATCCGCAATGATAATTTACAAAAATGAGCTCATCCGAACAATTG
This sequence comes from Acanthosepion pharaonis, assembly GCA_903632075.3. NCBI lineage: Eukaryota > Metazoa > Mollusca > Cephalopoda > Sepiida > Sepiidae > Acanthosepion > Acanthosepion pharaonis. Next base: position 170,490 of record CAHIKZ030000841.1, on the reverse strand, counting down.
GCGTGAACGTCTTTATAAAAAAAAGACCCAAAGAGGCAGCCCTACGGCGGTGGGAAACTGACTGAAGCTGAGCCACCAGAACAGGACCAGATGAGGGCCAATAATATAACTGATTCTTCTTTGGATTTTATCAAGGTGCTGAAGGTAAATAGAAGGGGCACCGGGCTATATGTGGCATCAATATTCTAAACATGGACGAATAGTAGACCTATAGATATATAAAATAGATTCTGGAGAGAAAAAAATGTCAAGTACGACACGGTGATCCAAGTTTCTAAGCAGCTGACCTAGTAATGATAATTCATACTTTATTCAATGTCTCTCTATTCACCTATTTGTACAGCTTATTTAAGTGGTATTTTTTCAAAGATTTCTTCAATGTTTGGTATGCACTTTAAATCTCTTCATAAATGTTCATTCTAATATTGGATTTCAGTTATATGAAGAAGAAGAATTGGTCAGCATTTCTCGTAATCGAAGGCTCAAAATAAAACCTTCGACGGTACCCATTGATACATTTTGGATTTCAATACAGAAAGAATATCAAACATTAGCTAAAAAATGGCTTTATCAGTTTAATTGCAATTTTCTACTTCTTATTTATGTGAATTAGGCTTCTCAGCCCTAAATAACATCAAAAATAAGAAGCGAGAAAGACTACGCTCAACTGAAGAAGAAATGGGGATCTCCTTATTGCACATTTGACCAAATATTGAAGAAATTACGAAAAAACACCAGGCACAGGTTAGACACTAAATAAGTTGCACAACTAATACCTAGACTGTATGAATTTGAGCGCTAATACTCGACTGGTGGCGAGATCTCATCAATTTACAGTTAAGCTGTGACAATTTTATTGGACATAATACTACATGCCTATCAAGAAAACTCATTTTACATCTCTCCGACGATAGATTTATAGGAATATAATATAAACTTTGAAGACAACAACGATGTGCTAAACTTGTTTTGAAAATAAAACATTCCTATAACTCTAGATACATACATAAAACAATCTAAACATTCAGTTAAGAGTAAAAATAAAACCATCCTTGATAATGGCTACAAGCATAGCGGAAAGTGCTCTGACATACAGAACATTCGGACAATTTCTGCATAATTTACGTCCAGTCAGTCGTTTTAATGAAACTTTTAATAAAAGGATTGCTACAAAAATATATATATATATATATATATATATATATATATATATATATATATATATATATATATATATATATATATAAGTTTTGGGAAGTAATCCTTTTATTAAAAGTTTCATAAAAAACGACTGACTGGACGTTAATTATGCAGAAATTTTAATGAAACTTTTAATAAAAGGATTGCTTCCCCAAAACACAATTTTATATATATATATATATTAGGTTGGTGCAAAAATAATGACGTAATAATATCGTTTTTGACGTATTTTTAACGTCAAAAACGACATTATTACGTCATTATTTTTGCACCAACCTAATATATATATATATATATATATATATATATATATATATATATATATATATTGTCGCCGTAACTTCTACGCTAACATTTTCTTTTCTCGCAGTTCTTGTGCTTTCCAGCCAAATTTGTTCTTCAAAATTTAAATTCAATTTTTTTTTAATCTGTTTCTCTTTCATTAAATTTAATATACCCTTTAAAAATATTGCTAAGTGTGCAGTGATATTTTCATTTGCTTCTTGGTGTGCCGTTGCCCAAAAAGGTTTTGAGGAACACTGGTTTTGCATATAATGAGATCTTTGCTACTCGCTGAATAAGTTCATTTTCCTAAAATCGTCGATACCCCCATTGGAAAAAAAAAAAACAAAAAACAAAACAAAAACATTCTGAACAACAAATGCAGAGATAAAATTGTTAATAAACAAAGATTAAATCTTTCTCCTGCAAAATGTCAGCATTTACGGAGTCAACTTACCCGTAGATCCTGAGTCGATCGAGGAGACGAAGCTGGGCAGTGACTTCTATCATCCGGACTCCCGCCGACATCGCAAATCATTGGCCTTCGACGGCCCGGCGGGGAAACAATTGACAGTCCTGATGACACTGAGTCGATTTCAAGTCATGCTTAACATGTTCCGATGACGACCCAATTCCTAAATTGTCGCATTGCCAGCGACAACTGACGCGACAGTAACAAGTAGTGACGTCAACAGACTCAGCTGGATATAAATCTTGGAATTACCTATCCTATCCTGTCACACACACACACACACACACACATATATATATATATATACATATATATATATATATATATATATATTTTTACCATAAAAGATTATAATAAAAACATGTTGAAATCGCTACACAAATGCTTTCATGTTTCAATACTATGACTGTACTTCTTCAGACCATAGTAAGTAATTGGCGATTAAAATGATTTTTATGGAAATTTAGAAAACAAAGTTTTACCTCTTTTCCGAAGGTTAAGAAGCAATACTTCATTCAAAATTCATTACGTATCAAATACTTAAAGGGAGTTCTGATTAATATTTTGTCATCGAGAAAGACACGGCAAACACATATATCTCACCAAGTTTTATAAAATCTATATTTAATGAGCGCAGGATATGTCGACCTACAAGCAAAACCAAAATGTATATATAAGAACGAGCATAGAGGTCAACACTAAGTGACGATATTATATTTTATGTCTGAACACAATCTTCGCGCCTAATCTCTCTTTCTTTATATATATACTACAGTTCAATAGTTTGTGGATTATTTTTCTTCTGGTATTTTTTTAAGCTGGCCCGAAAATAAATTATTTTGTACTTTAAATAAGAGAAAATTATTATACATAGTTAAATAAATGAGATGTGATTTCTCATTAGAAATTTTGTTATTACAAAAAGAATAAAAGTATTTTATGATTAAATTTTGCTCTCGTCAAAATATCCTTCTTTAGCCTTGATTACTGCAGCACAAATTGTTGGCATTCAAGGTAAAAGTTTCTTAAACTATCAGTACGCTGGGTGATAAGACATGCAACATTCCAGGCAGATTTAAATATGGAAATATATATACTAGCAGCATGGCCCAGCGTTGCCCGTGCTTGATTCAAAAATCGTACGACTCATACAGCAATCGCTATAACTTGACTTAAAATATTTTTGCCCTTCCTTGCCTTTAAAGAAGTTCCCTTTGCCGTGCTGATGTTGCTACATGCCTTACTTCTTGCCTATCTCAAACTGCGAATTTTTTCTAAGCTCTATACTAAACATTAAATCTGTTACGAAAAAAGAACTAAACAAAATGAACACAAAACGATCAGCTTTAAAAAAAGGACTCGTAACTGGAAAAACCGAATGAAAAAGGAAAAAAATAATTTTTCACACCCAACCCAGTTCTACAGAATCAGAATCAACGTTGAGTTTAAGCAAGCGAATGAGCCAATTAGAGTAAAGTGCAATGCAGATTTAAATTTTTTTCACTTATGACGAATGCAGCTATCGATTTTTTTTGCATGCTAGCATGCTAGTTAACATTCGTGTCAGTCAGCTGTTGGCTCTCACACTGGCCAATAAAATCTTTCTGCCTATTCGTGGCAGCCAGCTATAGGCTCTCACAGTAGAAAATGGCCGCAAACTACATGAAAACTGCCGTAGAAGCATGAAAAAATCGATTATTTCCACTATCGATGGGAGTTGGGAAATGCAAAGTCGGTCGTGGCCTTCCCACTAACTTGGAGCATGTGCATGTAAATTTTGGTGCAAATCCGTCGAAAATTGCGACCGTGCATTCGTTACACACACACACATCCTGCCTTATATATATATATATATATATATATATATATATATATATATATATATATATATATATATATATATATATATATATATATATGTATTGTGTGTGTGTGTGTGCGTATAAGAGGCACGGTGGAGTAATGAAGAATCGGAGACCCGAGTTCGAATTCAGTCGAATCCATTACATTCACTTACGTGCTAATACCCTTGGAAAAGGTATGAATCCTCTTCTTCTTCCTCCATCTATGGGTAAATAGAAGGGAAGACTGGGTTCTATAGCCTTGGATGGGAACCAGTCTAGGTGAAGGACAACTCTGAATTTGGGGACCTTGTGGCAACCATATCTCTGTATTCAGTCCTTCAAAAAAGTCGTCGCTTCTGCACAAAGCCTTCACTACTTTAATCAAATCATATGTGCAGGTGTCTGGCTGTCGTTTCCTAGAAACTCAGCTGCTTGACCCTCATACGTCGAAAAAACGGAAAAATCCAGCATATATATATATATATATATATATATATATATATATATATATATATATATATTGTTAAATTCATCCGTTATTGTTTGTCTGCTTACGTTGTTATATTTTCTCCAATTTTCGAGTAAGTTGTTACAAATACGAATCGAAATAAATAAGCTCTCCAAAATTCATGTTTTTCGTCATTTATTTTTTCCTTTCTTTTTGTTTTCTAGTACTTTGCATTGTTGTCTTTGTCATTAACCGGAAGTATGCGGACAGAAAATTTCCCAGTCATATCCGGGCATTTTAACAACGTAATATTCCCAATTTAAATAAACCGGTATTATATAGATGACGTTATGATAGATATGGCACTAGAAATATTGAATTCCAGCCGACAAAAACAAGAAAATTAAATTAATTATCGACTATAAAAAATAAATCTGCTAACCTCATCGTTAATAATAATAATTCACCTACAAGATCCAAATGACAGAGAATCAATATTATTTACGAATTCACATCTCCCTTAAGTAATTGTGTGCCTGAGCAATCCAAATTGATAAATAATTATATTGGGTATACTACAACATGCCTAACAAGAAGACTCACTTTACATCCTTCTGACTATAGCTCAATTAGATCTCATTTAAATACACATGTAGACCTATAAACTCTATCTGCAAAATACTCGTTGGTAATATAAATATTTTGGTGCAAATCCGTCAAGAATTGCGGCCGTGCATTCGTTACACACACACACACACACACACACACACACACACACACACACACACACACACACACACATCCTGCCTTATATATATATATATATATATTGTGTATATTTTTTTCAACGTGACATACCTTTTTCAAGGGTATTAGCACGTAAGTGGATGTAATGGATTCGACTGGAATCTACAAAAAGCAGATTGTGATGTCACGTTGAAGATCTTAAAAAACCCAAAAAAACTATCAAAATACAAGGATCTGGCATCATCCATATGTACAAAAGGCTAAAAATAATGGAAGCATGATTAATAAAAAAATAAATAGCTAACATTCAATAATATCAAAAATGAACACAGCCATAATATGCTGACTGTTTTTTGAAAATAATCATTCCTATAACGCCAGATATACACGGTATTTACTCCACTAGGAAGAGATGAGACATAAAGTCTATTTTTAGGTGGGAGCTCGAGCTCGTACGCCCGGGACAGGAACAAAAATTCCCCTCAGACCGTCGGTTGCGCTGGCCTCGGTGCGAGCACCGATGCCTCCTTCTGGTACATTTGGTGGGCGCGGCCTCAGGCAGTTGTTCCTCAGGGTTGGGCACCTCTTCAGTATTATTTTCCTCGGACAGAGAAGCCCATGAGCGCACTCTGCCCCAAAACAGAGACGCAAATGAGAGATGATAATTAGACGTGTAAATATTCAAAAAGTTGCGCCAGATACACTCATAAAACAACCCATACATTCAGTTAAAAGTAAAAAAGAAAATCATCCTTGATAATGGTTAAAAGTACAACCGTAAGCGTTCGGGCATACAAAGCATTTGGAGAATTTCTATATAATTTATGTCCAGACAAGAAGAAAATTATAAGAACACAAGAAAAATTAAATAAAAACCTTAACCGCAGAATATTTTCAGCCGTATTTAATAATAATAATAATAATAATAATAATAATAATATATATATATATATATATATATATATATATATATATATATATATATATATATATGTGTGTGTGTGTGTGTGTGTGTGTAGTGTGTATGATTGTTTTAATATGGATCATTGTTTTAGTTGAATCCCATGTTGATTTCTTCCGCTGTGTAAATCGGAGAGATATATTGATCTTAATAAGTGAAGACAGCCCGTAGCACAGGATTATGAGGTCCAGAGTTGGAAGGGCAGTCCAAACGCAAATCGTTGAATAAGAGGATCCAATTCTCCCGAAATCTTTGCGTCAAGACCAAAAATAAAAAAAAAAGAAAAGAAAAGCTCAGATTTCAAAGAACTGGAAAAAAAAATGTCGGCTCCGTCCATAAAAGATTATTTAAAAAAAAAGAAAAAAAAAAAGGCCTATAAAAAAATAAAGAAAAAAAAATACGAAAAAAAATGGAAACGTCCGAAGGATAGAAAAATAGACAAAAAGGAAGAAAAGAAAGATTAAGCTATATGGGGAGAGGGGGGGGAATGATAAGGAAAGAAAAAATACGCACACACAAGGGGAATAATGGCGGGTTGAAGAAAAAAAAAGGCGGAGAAGGTGAGGAAAATGGTCGACGTCTGAGTTATGGGAGGACAAAAGGACTATAAATAATAATTGATAGACACAGGCTAACAATATCCGCATATATTCTGGACATAAGTACCGGCATTTCTTTGCAAAAAGTAGTCTCTTTGCTTGCTCCGAATGTCCGTAATCGCAAGATGTAAATAATAGATTTATAGATATCAGTAAAATTGTGAACTAGGAATAAGAGATAGTAGAAAAAGAAGATGAGTCATTACAGAGAAGAAGAAGAAGAAGAAGAAGAAGAAAAGAAGAAGAAGAAAAAGAAGAAGAAGAAGAAGAAAAGAAGAAGAAGAAAAAGAAGAAAAAGAAGAAGAAGAAGAAGAAGAAGAAGAAGAAGAAAATAATAATAATAATAATAATAATAATAATAGTAACAGAGTGAGCCAATATCTACATTGGAAAATCTCTAACACTTTTACGGGAATGAAATTGCAAGAAATCCAGATCCGGTTATAGAAATGAGGCATGTAACAATTTTAGGGGACGTTAAAATACACACAGACAGAACAATCAAAACTAATCGCCTAGGCATCGAGATCAAAGACCGAAAGGGCAAAATGTCCTTTTTTATTGACATGGCAGACCCTGCAGATTGTGATGTCACTTTGAAGATCTTAAAAAAAAAAAAACTATCAAAATACAAGGATCTGGCACATGAGGTCATCAATATTTCCAGTTGTAGTTGGAGCCCTCGGATTGATTGGAAAAAAGTTCTGATAGACTCATTAAAGGGATTCTAATAATAATAATAATATGATGATGTCAGAATGGAGAATAAAATAAAAAAGAGAATGAATGATGTTATCGTGGAGAAGGAAGTGGAACGAGAAAATATGTCAGGTTGGAGAATGCAAATAAAGATGATGATGATGATACTACTACTACTACTACTACTACTACTACTACTAATAATAATAATATACTAAAGTGGAGAATGAAGTTAAAAAGGATGAAAGATATGGTGAGAAATAAAAATGTAAATGAAGAAAAAGTTGTCATGGTGTCCAATGGGGAAGAAGAAAAAAAGTCATGGTGAAGAAGGAAATCAATGAAAAAGAAAAACACACAGTGGAGAATGAAAACAACAACAACAACAACAACAATAATAATAATAATAAGAAGAAGAAGAAGAAGAAGAAGAAGAAGAAAAGAATGTTATTGTGGAATATGAAGTGGAAGTATTTTGAAAATTAACAAGGAGAAGAATGAAAACAAATAATAATAATAATAATAATAATAATAATAATAATAATAATAATAAATGTTCTCGCGAGTACAGTCCACACCTGACGAAGGGCTATATCTATGTAAAATATGTTTTGTTTTTTTGTTTGCTTAGTGGAAAATGTCTTGATGTCATTTCTGACCTTAGATCTCTGGTCAGGACCCGGAAAGAAATGAGTACATATCAGAAACCAAAGGAAATAATAATAATAATAATAATAATAATAATCGAAGGTTTTATTCTTGCAGTATAGGACCAGTACTTGTTAAATAGACATTACCAGGCACAAATAGTGAAAAATTGTGTTGGCCCCAAATGTGATATTTTTTAAAAATATAACCTGAAGAAGACAGACATACTGTCGAAATATTGTATTTTTTTTCCTTTCATTTCTTAAATCGCACTGTTCTTTTATATATTAAAAAGTATTGGAAGAGTTACGTCAATCATTTTGATTGTTAATAATAATAATTACGATGTAATAAACAACTGCGATAAGAAAATTCGGAACAAAAATAAAGCAAAGAAGATATTTCATATGTAATCTTTTGAAAAAAACTCTTAAAGGTTAAAAAAAATACAAAAAACATAACCCCCTACAAAACAAGACAGGAGCTACTGAAATGAATTTACAGATAACCATCGAATGGGAGCTTCAATCTAAATCTAATTTCGGGCTTTGACGTAAGGAGAGATACGTTGCTTTTTGAGTGGACTGGGAGTTTAGTAAGGTGGGGGGTGTATCTAAAGTAGTTTCATAAAACATTCAAGCTGCGATTAAAACAACGAGCTTCGTTGGACAATTCTTGTTCTTATCATAGCACACTATTACACACACCTATCCCCAATATATATATATATATATATATATATATATATATATATATAAGAAGGAACAGTATGATATATAATCCGGTGTTCTTATAGATATTTTATTTTTACTAAATAGTGCCCAATGTAAATTTACAGAGCATTAATATTAAGACTCCAAAATTCGCCTGAGGATGAAATGGAACTAATGTCTTTAATTTAATTACATGTAGCTATTAGCTTCCATTTTTGAAACATGGTTAGAACTGTGTAGCGAAAAAAACCATATTTTAAATAAATCAATTTATATATATATATATATATATATATATGTATGTATGTATGTATGTATGTATGTATGTATGTATGTGTATATATATATATGTATATCAGGCAAATAAATGATAAAGTGTCAATAAAAACTTGTGTAACTCGTTTCGTCCTCGAGGACCTCATCAGACTAAAGTAATATTTTCGTTGATGGAATTATATTTGTGTAGGAAGAGAAGGATAAACAACAGTTAACGCTGAAGATGTTGGAACGCTGAAATTTTAATTTTAAATATTTTTTTAGGTGTGTCTCTGTATGTAGTCTTAGTGTTTTCCTGCAGTTACCCTCTGCATTTGTTTTCGTTTTTGTCTCTTTTCTTAGTGAGTTTTCTAAATATCGTCGAGAATCTATCAATCAAATCATTTTCTATATACTTTCGCCTTAGTAAATTGTTATATCTTTTAAGTAAAGTAGCATTTTTATCAAAATTATTATCTACCTCGTTAAGATGGGCAACTAATGAACTGAGTTTGTTGTTTTGTAAAATATCCCTTTTTATACATATAATATTTTATTTGAAATCCTCGAGGTTTCTCCTATGTATTCATTATGACAATCATCACAGGTGACAGGGTAAATTCCTCCTTCAGGTTGTGGCTTATTATTATTTTGTTTTAATTAAGTCATTTTTTGTTTGAGAAGTAGATGTAACCAATTTTATGTTATATCTCCCTCCTCTTCTTCCTGCACATATGACATTCCACTAACAAAAGCATTACATTAGTCTGATGAAGTCCATGTAGAAGACGAAGCACGTTAGACAGAATTGTTCAACCTTGCCGATGATTGTTCTGATATATAGAAATTTATATATATTATTACCCCACATATATATATATATATATATATATATATATATATATATATATATATATATATATATTGTTGTTGTAGTAGGACTCTCTGGGCTTTCTGCTCTTCCATTCTACTGTGAAAATTGACTTCTCCCACATATAAATATGGCAAGTAGCCACATTAGAGTCAGATTTCAGGGTGCGATGGGTAAATTGTCGCCATATTATACTTTTAATTTCGCGCATGCGCGTTGTTTGTGATTTTGACGACGGCACTCAATAGTAGGGTCATCTGTGAGAAAAAGAGCGCCATGGCTCAATTCTCTCCACCAGAAATTTGCTTGGCATTCGCACTGGAAGCTTCAATACGAACATTTCAGAGTGTTTGGGTGTCAAGTTGAGGACAATACAGAAAATTCAAAAAGAGTTGGATGAGTCTAATTGTGATTACGAAGGTATCACAGATCGGAAAACTCACTCTGTTCATTCTAATTAGAAAAGAACTTCCGAATTTGTTTGCTAGGGCTTCAGCCCCAACATGGAGGCCTACATAAAGTACCCCGAGGAGGTAGTCCTACTCTGGTTTGGCGTGATCACTAGTGAGTCATATGAATGTTATGATCCCTGTTTATAAATTCCAGTTGCATAAGGTCTTTTTTTTTTAGTTTTTTTACAAGCTTTTCATCTGTTCATGCAGACATCATCAGGTATGGAAACCTACCAGTACAAAAGAATTCTCCTATTACCATATTAGTACAAAAAACACACAATCTTAAAATTTAAAAATCCAACCTCAGCGTTGAGACCCCACGCCCCACCCCACAAAAAAATTTCTTACAATTAACAAAAACACATTTCTAAAAACATATTTCGGATTACATCTATTCTTTCGTTGTCCGAGAAGTAAAAAACAAAAAACAAATCTATTTCCATACCTGATGATGTCTGTAGGAACAGACGAAAGCTTGTAAAAAACTAAAAAAGACCTTATGAAACTGGAATTTATAAACAGGGATCATAACATTCATCTACACGTTCGGGGTTAATGTACTTTATTAAATTTGTTAGCAAAGATGTATTCACGCCATTTATATCATTAACTTCTATATTTGTTTTATGCATGAATGATTCATGTAATGTAAATTGAACTGCATCACATACTTTATATATATATATATATATATATATATATATATATATATATATATAAACAAAAATGTACATCCAAACAGTATTGATACAGGGATACTCAACATTAAATTTTGATGTCCGTTCTGTCTATTGAGCTATCATTTTTTACCCACTCACCCATACATATGTTTGTGCGCATGCGTGCGTTTGTAGAACAAAAAGTTATTTAGCCATATTCCTCAGAATAAAATCAAAACTCTACCAGCCAACGTCTCCTAGCCGCCAACCACCTCCATTCGGAACAGAGAACTACAATCCCCGGTCGTTTCCCCGGCTTGACTCAATCTTTCACGTCTCGCAACGTCTACCTGTAATCCATTTTCAAATCACCTTCTCAACTATCGGTACGCGTCCACTGTCTGGCCAGGTACAGTGACCAGGTCCATTCGTCAGGGACATTTGTTTAATTCGCAGAGACATTGGTCCAGGCGGAAGTGACGGGCACGCAGTAGAAAGAAATGAAGCTCGCGGTATACTCTTCCGGTCATATTTGATCAGACAAAATCGAAAAAGACAATCGATTATCGATTAAATGTTTTGTTTAAAGACAACATGAATGCACACTGATTATGTACTGAATAAGAATATTGGGATAATCGCTTGTACAGGGTTATTCCAAAAGAAGGAATGGATTTGGAAAAATTTATAAAAGCAAATTCTAAGAGAGGAAAACACATTCTAAACATTATTATTGGATAGGTAATGGTTCAAAGAATTTTAAAGTTAAACTTCGCAAATTGCAGTTTACAAAGAAACATTTCTTGTGGCATGGCCATTTTAAACATGGACACAAATTATTACAATTTCATTTTTTTAAAATCTGACCCCCCCCAGGAAAACAAGATTGAAAAATGTTTGATTTAATTTAATTTAATAACTTTGAACAATTTTTATGTCTCTCTTTGTTTTCATTAAATTTTCGAAATTTACTTATTGTTTTTTCAACAACCCTGTATATACTCTCTCTCTCTCTATATATATATATGTGTGTGTGTGTGTGCGTGCGTGTGTGTGTGTGTGTGTGTGTGTGTGTGTGTGTGTGTAAGAAAGATTTTTGAGAAAGTGGAAAAGTTAAAGCGGCCTAAACTGTGACTGTTCTTTGCTTTGTAAAATTGGCTTAGATCAACCTAGAAGATCCCGAATGATTAAAAACAAAGTGAAATGATCAATTTTCAATTTTCAAGTTAAATATCTATACACACACAAAACTATAGATGTAGGCCGGTGGTGGGGAAATTAGCTTTTTGCAGTCAATTCATGATATGTTACTTGCCATTGTCATTTCATAAATTTATACAAATAAAATGAAGCGAGTGATTAATTTGTCTGTTTAACGTTATATCAACACCTTTCATCCCCCCAAATTAATTTTCTTTTTATTATTTTGCTTTCACAATTGAATACATGGTAGATGATACTAAGCTTTCGTGTATATACATGCTTGGGTGAACATGATTACAGGTGCTGGTATGTGCGTTGTAGTTTTGTTGAAGTTAAATTTTGGAATTCAGTTTGATTTAAGAAATGGTTGGCTATTATACGGATTAATGTTATGAACGAGTTATTTCATGTTGGTTGATTTTGTTTAGCGGCAAATAGATGGGTTATTTTGTTGCAGTTTTTTGTGTATATATATGTACTAGTGAGTTAGCCCAAATGACTTGACTCACTTTATAGTCCACCAATAGAAGGTTAACCAATCAGAAGACGTAAAATATTCAATCCGTCGTGTATAAAGGCGGCCATTTTGTTTATTCTACCCGAATGTCCAGTACCAGCTTGTCAGGCGAAGAGGAACAGAAGGACGAACTACGCTCTGCTACTTTTACCAAAATATCCACTGCTAATCTGAACTACGCTTTCCTACTGTCTTCGAAATATTCACTGCTAACCTCTGGATTCTATACTCGAAGACGACCGTCATGATAAATAACATATTTAATGCCAAAATTTAAATATTATGAACACATTTCTATGCCTTCAACTACAGATAAAGTGTATTGTTGATCATTTTAATATAGATAGGTATTGTTTTGATATAAAAATGTATTGCTGGTATTTTTACTATAAAAATGTGTTTCTATACTTTCATGTTTTGCTGTTATTTGGGTGTTTCCTATTTACCCATAGTTGGGGCCCTAACAGATGCTACTACCCTAGGTCAGGATGAACCTGCTGACATCAACAATTAAGAAATGGTTACACGTTCCTCAAAACCTCCAATAGAGGCTAAATGAACTGTTTTCTTATATTTAAATAAAATTACTTGCCGAGTAACACCGATTTCCCTACCAGTGTAAGATAGTTTTGACATTACAGTAACCGCATAATTTAGCTATTTGGAACGAAAAGTGTCGTGCTTTCAACAGGCTAATTGTACGGATAGAATTAGGAAAAAGGACTGCGGATGTTGGAAAATAGCTCAAGTAATATTTGGGCAGATTGATTTTTCAATTCAATTCGGAAAATCCAGATTACACTCAAGTAAAATCAAGGGTTTGATGTGGTAAGTACTAACACCAAAAATTAGATTCGTAGTTTTTACCAATTTTTGAGTATTTACTTTTAAAGATCATTTAGTTTCAAAGATCATCTGACAAAAAAAAAAAAAAAAAATAATAATAATAATTTCCGTAGGTTTTTGCTTACAAACTGACTTCAAAATTTTACTATTCAAGAATATATCCAAATAAAATTAATATCTTTTTTATGAGATATATTGAAAGGAAAATATATTCAAGCCAGAATTCTAATTATGAATCAACACAAGCAAAATATGCAATATTTTTTTTACTGTATTCGATATGTAAAAACTGTGTAAAAAAATTTAAAATATTCCAAAAATGGCTACTCAATGAATAAGATTTGTTTGATCATAATTAATAAAAACAAAGCAAAAATAGATAAAAGTGTATATAACACCAGAATACTACTGGGTACAAATTATAAGACAAAATGTATTGCAGGCTGGTGTATACGTTTCCTAACTTATTACGGGTGTTAGTAACGTCGGTGTTAGGCTTGAGAAATAATCACCCCACCCACCCGTGAGAAAATGACGTGATTTCATTTTAGTGTGCAAATTCTTGCAACTGTGCCCACCAAATTCTTACAACTGAGCCCCCCAAATTCTTACAACTGTTCCCACCAAATTCTTACAACTGAGCCCCCCAAATTCTTACAACTGAGCCTTCCTCAAAACAATATAGCGATTAAGATTCGTTAATTTTTCACTTGTCTTTAAAAGATCAATACTGCACTCTATGTACAAGCTTGGTTTGTATGTGATAAGTACTGCCACCAAATATTAGATTAATTGTTTTTACCAATATTTGAGCATTTACTTTCAAAGATCATTTAGTTTCAAAGGTTATTTAGTTTTAAAGATCATTTGAAAAAAAATGTACAGAATACCTAATTTCTGCAGATTTTTACTTAAAAAATAACTTAGAAATTTTACTATTTCAAGAATAAATCCAAATAAAGTTGATATCTTTTGTATTAGATAAATTGAATAGAAAATATATTCTTACCAAAATTCTAATTATGAATCACGACAAGCAAAATATGTATTTTTTTTACTGTATTCAGTAAGTAAAAAATCCGTGTAAAAAATTATAAAGATTACAAAAATGGCTACTCAACGAATAAGACTTATTAGATCATTTGTTAGATCATAATTAATAGAAAAATAGATAAAAGTGAATACACCAGAATACTACTGGGTACAAATTATAAGACAAAATGTATAGCAGGCTTGTGTATACATTTCCTAACTTATTATGAGCGTTATTAACGTCGGTGTTAGGGTTGAGAAATAAACACGCTGCCTCCTGAAATGCCCACAACAAAATGGCGGACTCGTCATGTGAGTCCGCGTTAAGAGATGGTAAGAAACGACAAGAACCAATATCTAAGTACAAACAAATGATAATGTATTAACAATAAATGGGTTACAAGAGGCAAAGAAAAAGATGTTGTTGTGTGTGTGTATATGAAAGCCTAATAGTCTAAAGTATGTGTAGTGAGTGAGTGTGCGTACGTATGTGTTTGTGTATGTATTGATCATGCGTTTCGCAAAGAGAGCGCGTTTTCCGCGTGAGGCTACATGTTGACGAATAAGCGAATAAGGTCAGAAGAAAACGATAAAACTATAGCAGAATAGTTATAGTCCAGAGAGCGTCTCCTAGGAGTAGTTTGGGAAATTAGTCGGAGGTAACCAGATAAATGTTTTAAACTTGCATTGTTTATTGAAAATATCTCTAAAACTACTGAACTGTATAATATATTCCAATATAATATACCTAAATTAGTCGGTATAATTTCTCTTTGAAGTAAATAAAGGTCTTATTTGATAGTACAATGATTTAGTAATAATGTAATTGTGCCTTGCATCTTGTACATATAAAATTTGTAAACTGTTGAGATGTTGTGAGGTTCCAGAATCGATCTGCCCTAATATAACACGAGTTCTACTCGCATTGGAACACAAAGCCCAGCATGTTGTATAGTAAAAAAGCTTTCTTTGTGCCCAATAAGAAGGCTCATTTGTAAAACTAGGAAAGTGTTCTTTTCTGTTTGGATTTCCAAAAATA